>CM053271.1:77559021-77805021 GCA_028583415.1 Protea cynaroides
AAGAGAGAGGGTGATAGAAAGAGAGAGAGAGAGAGAGAGAGAGAAGAGTGAAAGAGAGGGAGAGAGAAGTAGAGTGAGCAAAAGAGAGAGAAAGAAAAGAGAGAGAAAGAGAGAGAAAGGGAGAAAAACTAGAAAGAGAAGGATAGAGAAGTAGAAAGAGAGAGAGAAGAGATAGAAAAAGAGAAGAAATAGAAATAAAGAAAAGAGAGAGAGAAAGATAGAGAAATAGAAAGAGGGAGAGAGAAGTAAAATGAGATAGAAAAGTTGAGATAGAGAGAAAGATAAATAGAAAGAGAGAGAGAGAGAGAGAGAGAGAGAGAGAGAGAGAGAGAGAGAGAGAGAGAGGTGGAGAGGGAGAGATAAAAACATTGAGAGAAGTAGAAAGAGAGAGAGTGAGGGAGAGAAAAAGTAAAGTAGAGAAAGAAAGGGAAAAAGAGAGAAGAGAGAGAAAGTGAGAAGTAGGGAGAGAAGTCAAAAGTGAGAGAGAAGTAGAAAGAGAGAGAGAGAGGTAGAGAAAGAGAGATTAAGAGAGACAAGTGGAAAGAGAGAAAGGGGGAGAGGGAAATATAGAGAGAGAGAAAGAAGTAAAAGGAGAGAGAAGTAGAGAGAAGTAAAAAATAAAAGTGGAGGGAGAGAGAGATTGAGAGTGAAAGAGAGAGAAATGTAAAAAGAAAGAGAGAGTAAGAGAGAAAAAGAGAAGTAGAAAGGGAGAGTGAAAGAGAGAAGCAGAAAGAGAGAGTGATAGAGTGAGAGAGAGAGAGAAATAGAGAGAAGAGAGAAGAGAGAGATAAAGAAAAGTAGGAAGAGAGAGAGAAAAAAAAGAGAGCGAAAAGAGAGGGAGAAGGAAAAAGAGAAAGAGAAAGAGAGAGAGAGAGAGAAAAGAAAGAGAGAAGTAAAAAGAGTGAGAGAGAGAGGGAGAGAGAAAAAGACGTAAAAGAAAGAAGTAGGAAGAGAAAGAGAGATAGAGAGAAGAGAGATAAAATGAGAGAGAGATATAGAAAGGGAAAGAGAAAGAGGGAAAGAAGAGAGAGAGTAAAAAGAGAGAGAGAGAGAGATGGAAGTGAAAAGAGAGAGGGAGAGAAGTAATAAGAAAGGGAGAGACAGAGAGAAAAAACTAAAAGGACAAAGGGAAGTAGAGACAAAGAGAAGTAAAAAGAGAGAGAGAAGTAGAGATTGAGAGAAGTAAAATGGGAGAGAAAAGTAGAGAGAAAGTGAGAATTAGAATGAGAAGTAGAGAGAGAAAGAAAAGTAGAGAGAGAAAAGTAGAGAGAGAAAGGGAGTAAAGAGAGAGAGAGAGAGTAGAAAGAGAGGGAAAAGAGAAAGAAAGAGAGAGAAATTAAAAGGGGAGAGAGATAAAGTGAAAAGTAGAAAGAGAGAGGGAGAGAGAGAAGAAGAAAAAGAGAGAGAGAAAAGTAAAAATGAGAGAGAAAAAGAGAGAGAGGGAGAAAGAGACAAAGAGAGAGGGAGAGAGAGAAAGAAAGGGGGTGAGAGAGAGAGAGAGAAGTAGAAAGAGATAGAGAGGAGAGATAAAAAGAGTGAGAGAAGAAGAAGAGGTAGAAAAAGGGTGAGAAAGAGAGAGGGGGAGAGAGATAAAGAGAGAAGTAAAAAGAGAAAGGGAGAGAGAGAAGTAGAAAACAAGAGAGAGAGAGAAGTAAAGAGAGAGAGAGAAGAAGAAGAAGAAGAAGAAGAAGAAGAAGAAAGAGATAAAGAGGGTGAGGGAGAGGGGGAAAAAGAGTGAGAGAGAAGAAGAGCGAGACAGAGAGAGAGAGATGTTGTGAGGACAAATGACAAATGATCCACCTCCTAGGGATAAAATAAATATATATCAATGAAGATCAATGTTTTGTTAGAGTTGCCACCTAGATTATGGTCTACGACCTCTAAAAATGTAGCCTCACCCTAAGGTTAGACTTCTATTGACTCATGACCCAATGTAACAGTTCTTTGGCCTGCAAGAGATCGGGTAAGTATTCAAGGTACGATTATGGGAAGGTGTTAAGCACCCAAACCGCCCGATCAAGATCGGCCTCCTAAACTTGCCTTAGACTCTAATTCTGATTGTGCTTGGTAAACTGGATGACTAGGGTTCAATGGGGGATGTCCTAAATGAAGTTGCTAAGTTCTGCTAACCTATGGTTCAACCAATCATGTCTTAAAGAAAATAAATAAGCAATGAGTATAGTACTATACAGTGAACCAAACCAAAGATGGTTCGGTCTTGGACTGAATCTGGGACATCCATCTCAAACTGCCTATGTATTCCAATCCTGGAAATCAAGTCCAAAAATATAGTTTGAATGGGTTTTGTGATTAAAGATTATGGAAGTGGTTTATGCATGTGCTTCAATGAAATTCTTTGCTCAAGTTAAAGTTTATGCTAGATGAATGGTTAATGGGTGGCTTTGTACCTTATTTATAACTCCCAAATTACCTATGTATTATAGGGTTTGACCTAGAAATCAGATACGACGTAGTTCAAATTGACATGATGGTTGGATTTGGAGATATATCAACCCAAACTCCTTCCAATTTCAGGTTTACCGGGTTACCTATCACTACAAATTCATCTCTTAGGTTTATCGGATTGCCTATCCCTACAACTAGGAAGGTTTTCTAATCACAGAGTCAGTTTGACATCATGTGGTCTAACGTGGGGTCGCAGGATCCGTTTACCACACGTCTTAAATCTGTAACCACACTTCCCAGACTCTTGTGGTCTCACTATTTTGAGGTGTGGTCGACCACACCAGTTTAGGTATGCGACCACACGTCTCAATTAGATGATTTATGGTTCGAATTACATACCTAGCCTTATGGTTTCTTCATGCATTTGGTTCACTTGGTCCGACCATGATAGGAAAACCTGATACAAGGTGGTAAGACCAAGTTAATACGATACGGGTCCTACACCAACCCTGAATTCACTTTGGATTCTAAGGAAATATTAAGATACAAAGGGAGAGTATGTGTTCCTAAGAATGAAGATTTGGATATTAGACACAAACTAATGAAGGAAGCCCATACCATCGCTTATTCGGTACATCCTGGAAGTACAAAGATGTATCATGGTCTGAAGAACTTATATTCGTGGAGGGGAATGAAAGCAGATGTAGCTAAGTTTGTGTCGCAGTGCCTGAATTATCAGTTGGTAAAGGCTGAAAGGCTAAGGCATGCAGGCTTGTTGCAACCACTACCAGAACCAGTATAGAAATGGGACTGTATCACTATGGACTTTCTCACCAAGTTACCTTTGACTTCCAGAGTAATTGACATAGTCTGGGTGATCGTAGATCATTTAATTAGGACAGCTCGTTTCATAGCTATATGACCTCAGTATACACTAGAGAGGTTAGCTAAGCTATATGTGGATAATATTATCAGATTACATGGTGTACCTGAAAGCATTGTGTCCAACAGAGACCCACGCTTTACCTTAAAGTTTTTAGAAGGATTACAGAAGGCTATGGGTACAACATTGAAGTTTAGTACTGCATTCCATCCTCAGATAGATAGACAGTCAGAATGCACCATTCAAATATTAGAAGACATTCTCCGAGCTTGTGTAATTGATTTTAAGGGATCATGGGATGAGAAGTTACCACTGGTTGAGTTCGCTTATAACAACAGCTATTAAGCTGCAATACAGATGTCACCCTATGAAGCACTGTATGGTAGAAAGTGTCAAACTCTTTTGTTTTAGAATGAAGTTGGAGAGCGTAGTGTTGTTGGACCAGAGTTTGTTGAAGAGACATGTCGAGTAGTCGACATCATCAAGGAAAGAATCCGAACAGCTCAGAACCATTAGAATCAATATGCAGACAATCAACGAAGAGATCTTGAATTTACCATAGGTGATAAGGTATTTCTGAAAATATCTCCTATGCATGGTTTAAAAAGGTTCAGACAGAAGGGAAAGTTGTGTCCCAGATATATTGGACCTTATAAAGTTCTAGCTAGACGTCGAAAGGTAGCATATCAGTTAGCACTACCACTATCAATGTCTAGTGTACATGATGTATTCCATGTCTCACAACTGAAGAAGTATGTCAGAGATCCAACACACGTGTTAACAATGGATCCACTGAATTTGACTGAAGACTTGACGTTCGAAGTTGTACCTTTTGAAATCACTAGCTAGAAGGTTCAACGTCTTCGCAACCGCAACATCTATTATGTTAAAGTAACTTGGAGAAGCCAAAATGTAGAAGAAATTACATGGGACGAAGAAAACACTATGCGGAAGCAATATCCTCACCTATTCGACTCATAAGGTATGTGTAAATTTTGAGGACAAAATTTATGTAAGGGGGGAGTTGTAAGACCTGCACTCCACTAACTTGGTCTAATCGTGTCACACCCCAATTCCGTACTATTCAGAATGATGTGATGAATAGCTAGCAAACCAACGGCTCAACCAAGATCTCATACAGACGGTATCCGGCTGACCTAAACTTCATATATCCACATTCATAATCAGAGTAAATACACAATAGCGGAAGTCTTATAGTAAAATGAACTGAGAATCTACTGTGATATTAATATTAAAATAGCAAATTATTCTGTATCAACTAAGACATAAATAATTATCAAATACATGTCTTTAATAAATCCAAATAAAGAAAACTAAAAAAAAATCTAATCGAGTACACATGAGTTGCACTCGCAAGAGGAGTCATGTGTATCCACTTCATCTTCAACTTCCATCACCGCCACGTGACCATACACTGGAGCATTGACATAATCTTCGACAGTAGTACCTGCATCATCAACTAAAAATATTCGACGTCGAGGGGGTGAGCACACATCATGGCTCAGTGAGTAACAAAACAATGCAACAATACATATGCATGCAATCAATTCATATCATATCTTTGGTCTGGTTTAAAGTTTACAATGCGCAATAGAAAGGTTGGGTGGTCAAAGGTTAACGTTTATTGACCCCGCCTCTATACACAGGGTGTGGAAGTCCGCCCAAAGGTTAACATTTATTGTCGTCCCCATCCACCCTACCATAACATTGTACAACAAAGGTTAACGTTTATTGCTGTACAGTGCCATACCAACACGTAAGCCCTTGCTGGCGAGGGCTTGCAAACTGGGCTCGCAACTAACCAATCCTAATGCCAAACAGTGTATCCAAGGTCTCACCCCAGCATCCCTCAAAATATCCATAGAGATAGACCTAAGGCCCCCCGGTAGAGTCAGAGTCTACAAGGACCGAGACCACCTCCCCTGATACCCTACGACGTAATAGTTCTGCTAAAATAATGACGATACGACGATGCTAATGCACAAGACTTGAGTTAGAGATAGAGCTAAAGTGCTGAGACCCGCCAAAGGTTAACGTTTATTGATGTTCCCATCACACCTCCCCTGATACTCGCTCGCATCAAGTACACCAACCACTCACATACATTCACATGCCAATTCCTATCATCATCATCATCATGTTATAAACAATAAAGTAAATATGCATGAACAAATAATAGAAATATTAGATGACATGTTGTATGCACATTACAAACATACTTTCATAGGATCAATCATGGCATTGGACTCAAGAAAAGAGAAAATAGTTTGTTATTAACCAATTAGTTTAGAGTTCTATTTCCTCACCTTAGCTTGCTAATAGATCCTCTCACAAGCTTTAAGATCACCTTTATATGGTTATTATATTGCTAGAAGACCTAACATGGTCGATAGAATTTAATTAGAATTAATTCTGAATTTAAAAACCATGTTTTTAACTGGGGGTCGGAGGTAGGGTCGGAGTAATGATCGACCCTGGGTGCGACCACCCCTATTCTAGACTTCCCGAACACTTGGGGTCGATGCTCAGGGTCTAGTAGGGTCGATTGGCCATCGACCCCCCATGCGACCCCCTGTGGGTTTTGGTCGATTTTCTTCCTTAAATCCCTTCTTCGTGTTTGGGGTCCTATGGCTTGTTCCTATAATCCATTATACACATGTTCTATGGTCTAGAACCATGGTTCTACGACCTATATGGCTTTCATGATTTTCCCCCATGGTTTTCTATGAAAACCTAACCATAGGTTGATGGTTTGGGTTTCTCCGAGATCATTCTCCCTACATTATCTATCCTAAGGTCTTTAGCAATTCATGGAATTAGTATCCATACCTGAGAAGAATACTCCTTCTCTGCAACTCTTCTCCTTTTACTTTCTTCTCTTCTTTCCTTCTCTTTTCCTTCTCTTCTCTTTCTCTCAATTCAATTAGGGTTGTAAAAGGAGTAAAAGAGGCTTAGGGACGTCCTATTTATAGAGTAAAAACTCGTAAAATAAGTCTCATTGAGATTTGGAAGGAATCCCATCGAAATTAGGAAACTTTCCTAGTTTTTCAGATTAACCGAGTACCGGGGGTCGATAGGGGGGGTCGGAGATCCCGTCGACCCCTGGTTCCTGAAGTGTCCGACCCCCCATGTAAAACTGGGGGTCTGACTTCTGTCTTAGGGGGGTCCGACCCTCCCTTGCTGGGTATGCGACCCTCCCCTTAATTTAAGTGTTTTTGGATCAATTTAATACCTGGGATCGTGATCTCCTTCACCCACTTGGTCCATTTGGCTCATCCATGATAGGTAGACCTGGTTTAAGGTGTTAAGACCGGGTTAGTTTGATACGGGTCTTACAAATCCCCCCTACTTATAAAAATTTTGTCCCCAAAATTGTTCATACCTTCTGAGTCGAATAAGTGAGGGTATTGCATTCGCATAGCATTCTCTTCCTCCCATGTAATTTCTTCCATGTCTCTACTTCTCCAAGTGACCTTAACATAATAGATATCTCGGTTGCGTAGTCGTTGAACCTTTCGGCTGGTGATTTCAGTTGGTGTTACTTTAAAAGTCAAATCTTCAGTTAAATTAGGTAGATCTACTATCAGAGCGTGCGTTGGACCCTTGACATACTTCTTCAATAAGGAAATATAAAATACGTCATGCACACTTGACATAGATGGTTGTAGTGCTAACTGGTAAGCCACTTTCCCACGCTTAGCTAGAATATCATATGGCCCGACATATCTTGGACTTAGTTTCCCTTTCTGTCCGAACCGTTTCAGACCTCGCATAGGTGAGACCTTCAAGAATACCTTATCACCCACAACGAACTCAAGATCTCTGCATCGAGTATCTGCATATTGCTTCTGACAATTCTGGGCTGTTCTCACTCTTTCCTTGATAATGTCGACCACTCGACAAGTCTCTTCAACAAATTCTAGTCCAACGAGACTACGTTCCCCAACTTCATTCCAAAATAAAGGAGTTCGACACTTTCTGCCATACAGTGCTTCATAGGGTGACATTTGTATAGTAGCCGGATAGCTATTGTTATAAGCGAACTCGATCAGTGGTAGTTTTTCATCCCATGATCCTTTAAAGTCAATCACACATGCTCGTAGCATATCTTCTAAAATCTGAATTGTACGCTCTGACTGTCCATCTGTCTGTGGATGGAATGCAGTACTAAATTTCAATGTTGTACCCATAGCCTTTTGCAATCCTTCCCAAAAGTTGGAAGTAAATCGTGGATCTCTATCGGACACAATGCTCTCTGGTACACCGTGTAATCAAACAATATTATCCACATACAGCTTTGCTAACCTTTCTAGTGTATACTGAGGTCGTATTGGTATAAAGCGAGCTATTTTGGTCAGACGGTCTACAATCACCCAAACTGCGTCAACTACATGAGGAGTCAGTGGTAATCCTATGACGAAGTCCATAGTGATGCAGTCCCATTTCCATGTTGGTTCCGATAACGGCTGCAACAGTCCTAAGGGTCTTTGTTGTTCAGCCTTTACTTTCTGACAATTTAGGCATTGAGACACAAACTTAGCTACATCTACTTTCATTCCTCTCCACCAATATAGTTTCTTTAAGTCATGATACATTTTTGTACTTCCAGGATGTATCGAATAGATGGTGATATGGGCTTCTTTCATCAGTCGGTGTCTAATGTCCACACTTTCTGTTTTAGGTACACATATTCTTCCCTTGTACTTCAATATCTTTTCTTCGTCCAAGGTGAACTCAGGGTTAGTTCTACCTTTTTCGATGTCTTCTTGTACCGTTCTCAGGTAAGGGTCTGCTTTGATAGTTGTCTTCACTTCATCAATTATATCCGGTATAATCTTCAATGTAGCGAACATATTTGAAAACCGATGAATAAACCTTTGGTTGGCTGATCCATCCGGTGTGTCTATCACATACTGCTCATTGTCGTGATTGAATACCATTCTGGTAGTACACATTGTTGCAGTTGTGCTAACCTCTCCTTGAGATTTTATCATTGCCTTTCTACTCAACGTATCCGCTACTACATTAGCTTTCCCTGGATGATACTGGATATCACAATCATAGTCCTTCAATAGTTCCAGCCATCTTCTTTGTCTCATATTCAACTCCTTTTGATTAAATAAATAAGTAAGACTTTTATGGTCCGATTTAATCTGGAACTTCTCTCCGTATAGGTAATGTCTCCATATCTTTACAGCATGTACTACTGCCGCCGACTCCAAATCATGAGTGGGATAATTTTTCTCATGTGTCTTTAACTGTCTTGAGGCATAAGCAACTACATGTTCTTCTTGCATAAACACACATCCTAATCCCAATCCTGACGCATCAGTGTACAGGGTAAATGGCTGTCCGGGAACGAGAATGGTCAAAATCGGGGCGAATATCAATCTGGTCTTCAATGTTTGGAAGCTCTTCTCGTATTTATCCGTCCACACAAACTTTTCACCTTTCTTAGTCAGACTGGTGAGAGGTACGGTAATCCCGGAATAGTCTTCCACAAATCTCCGATAATAACCAGCGAGACCCAGAAAACTTCTAATTTCTACAACGCTCTTTGGTGCTTCCCACTTTACAATAGCTTCGATTTTGCTGGGGTCCACTTTGATTCCTTCAGCAGACACTACATGGCCTAGGAAGGCAACTTCACTTAGCCAAAACTCACATTTGGTAAATTTGGCATATAGCTTCTCTTTCCTTAAACGATGTAAAGCGGTGATTAGATTCTTCATATGAGTTTCCTTGTCCTTGGAATATACCAATATATCATCAATAAATATGATAATTGACGTATCCAACATATCGTGGAAAACCCAGTTCATAAGTTCCATGAAAGTTGCTGGTGCGTTTGTTAATCCAAAAGACCTGACCAAGAATTCATAATGTCCATATCTAGTCCTGAAAGCTGTCTTAGGAATATCACCATCTTTAATCTTCAACTGATGGTTGCCTGACCGAAGATCGATCTTAGAAAATACTTTTGCTCCTTGCAACTGATCGAACAAGTTATCGATCCGAGGTAGTGCATATCGATTCTTGATTGTCAGTTTATTCAACTCCCGATAATCGATACATAATCGAACGCTACCGTCCTTCTTCTTTATGAACAATACTGGTGCTCCCCATGGTGATATACTGGGTCGAATATAACCCTTGTCCAGTAGTTCTTGTAGTTGTACTTTCAATTCCTTCAATTCAGTAGGAGCCATTCGGTTGGGTGCTTTTGATACTGGTGTGGCTCCAGGTATAAGATTTATCACAAACTCTGTGGCTCGGTCGGGTGGTAATCCTGGTAGTTCCTCAGGAAATACATCGGGGTAATCCCGTACGACATCAATATCTTCCATCCGTGGTGCTTCTTTGGTAAGGTCGACCACTGATACTAGATATCCGACTGCTCCCTTCTCAAGGAACTTCTTCGCATTTAGTGCTGATAGTATGAGCTTGCGTTTACGGGGAAGTTTGGTTCCCGCAAAATTGAATTCTACTCCTTCTTTGTCTCTAAATGTTAGCTTCTTTTCGGCGCATAATAGGTTTGCCGAATGCCGAGCTAACCAGTCCATTCCCAAGATGACGTCAAAGTCTGCCATCCCAAGTTAGATCAAGGTTGCATCTAAAGTTTTCTCGCCAATGAGAACTGGAGATGGCCCATAACCTTTCTCTAACTCCACTTCTAACCCCATCGGTGACCGTACAAGTATTTTGTAGTCCAATGTTTTGATGGGTAAATTCAGCTTCTTTCCAAATGACACAGATATAAAGGAATGAGTAGCTCCTGAATCAAAGAGTACTCTGGTGGGTATGCCATTTATAGGTACGATACTTGTGATTTATTTTACTTAGTCTACATGCTCATACAATGTAATACAACTTAAGAGGTTTCAGTCATACCTGTGACCACATCGGGTGATGCAATAGCATCCTCAGATGTAACAACATATACTCGTCCTTGATGTAACTACTTCTTGGGCTTAGGACACTCCCTTGCCATATGTCCCGCTTGGTTGCAGTTATAACATTTCGGACCTTCAGAATTTGGCTTTGGTTGCTATTGAATTACTAGGGTAGTCTTGGGTGCAGTAACAAAGCCTTGAGCACAGAAGGGTTTAAATGTCCTATTATTCCCTCCGTTATAAGAATTTCCGACTGGCCTTTTCATACCTCTATTCTTTATAAAATAGCTTTCCTTCTGGCTCGATTCAATAACTCGAGCAATTTGCACAGCTTCATTATATACCTTCTTCTCTAAGCCTAGAACATGCTCTCTGATGCTCCCACTAGGTCCCGTGACAAACCTACGGGTCTTAGTGTCTTCTTCTTGCATACTGAGTGGTGCAAAGAAAAATAGCTCCTCATAACGCTGTTGAAATGCATCCACAGACATCTCGCCCTGATATAAACTCAGGAACTCCTTCTCCATAGAATCTTTGAAGCTTCGGGGAAAATACATATCAAAGAAAGCTTCTTTATAAATAGCCCAGGTCAATAAGACGTGCTTGGTTAATAGATAGGTTCTGGTCGATTTCCACCAATGATGTGCATCGCCTTTTAGCATGAAGGTGGCACATAATACCTTTTCTTCTTCTGTAATAGTCATCATAAGAAAATTTCTGTCCATCTCGTCGATCCAATGTCCTGGCCATAAAGGATCAGACGGTTTACCATTAAATTCCTTGGGCTTCATCTTCAAGAATCTCTCAACCAGTCGAGAGTGATCCAACTGATTTTGGGGGTATGCCCCAAACATAGGTTGTGGATACTGATAATTAACCTGAGCTGCTTTCGGACCTGGTACTGGAATCTGTCCAGCTGGTGGTTGAGGTGTTTAGGGTGCTGGGTGGTTACCCACCGGTGCTGTACTGGCCTGTCCAGTCGGCATGGGTGTAGCATGTGCTGCCTGGAACATAATCCCCATTGCTGCTTGCATTTGAGCCTGTGCGTATTGCATTTGTTGCAGCTGTTGCAATAAGTTCATAACCACGGTTGCTAGCTCCGGTGGTGGAGGTGGCAAGTTTGTAGGATTTTCCTGAACCGGATTCACTGGTGGTGCATCCTACGGATTTTCCTGTGCATATATATTTCCTGACTAGTTTCCTCCACAGGTGGTGGTGGTGGAACAATGTTTCGGCTTTGCCTGGTTACTCTACGTCCAACCATTTTTTCTCTGATATTGGTGATTCCTGAAAAATCATTAACAAACGTGAGGCAATCATTTATACTTCATGTAGGCACGCTAACCGATGTTATTTTCAAAATTTTCAGATCATTCTGTGAAAAATACTATCTTTTCTATGTAGGGTCGATGGTATGTCCGACCCTCAGTGTCCGACCCTAGGAATGTACCTATTCCGAGAGCCGGGGGTCGATGCAGGGGTCGATGTGGGGGTCAATTATCCTGGTCGAATTCTCCGACCCTCGGATCAAAAATCAGATTTTTAAGGTCCGATTCTAGGTCCATTTCCAATTATTCCTTCCCCGTTTCGACTCGTCTTCCACCTCTGAGTTGCTACAGTGCCACTCCACTATATTGGTCATTTCGGTTCCGTGTTTCGACGTCTACATCATTCCTACAGGTATGTCTTCTCACTTTTACCTGTTTTTAGGTTTTCATTTCTAGGTTTTTGCCAATTTATCTTGTATTTTTCAAATTAAACTTTTTCCAACCATAAAAATCGATTTTTATTGGGGGCTTTTGTTATTGGTGACTCGAGGAACGAAAGCCCTCAAAAATTTTTGAGTTTCATCGGTTGGTTATCGAGAAACTTGGATTTCGCTCTTTTTGCCCTAATTTGTTGAAATTTTTGATTTCTCGTAATTTCTTCAAATTGAATTCCATTAGTTAGAATTTCCCACTGTGTGAGTGTTGTAGAATATGTTAGCACCTACGTAAGTCCTCCTGCTCCCGTGTGTGGGTGACAAGTGAGGCTTTTGGCCAACTTACGTCATTATAATGTCCTAATTTTTTGGTTTTTACTCTTTTCTAACCCATTATTGGTTTCTCTTTCTTATTTATAGATACTATGGCTCATACCAAAGTGCCCAGAGTTCGTGATCATCTTCGTTTCCGTTCCAAGGAAGCTGAGGCACAGTATGCCCAATACGCTCGCAAGAAAGTAGAGGGTGGTCGTAAAGTGAACTTGGCTGAGTTAGCCCTGTTCAATGTAGAGAGAGCATTTGGTGATATGGGATGGCTCCCTGTCATTACTTACGACGCGTGCACCTTCCCCGACTTGGTACGCCAGTTCTATTGTAACCTCCAGGTGTTGGGGAATTACAATGATGTTGAGAGGGGTCACGAGTTGTGCATCACGAGTTACGTCAAAGGGGTGAACATCTCGTTTGACTATCAGCAGCTAGCCGACCTACTGGGCATCTCCTATGATGGCCCCATGGTTTTCTGTGCTCCTGGAGAGCCCCAGTTCTTCTCTCTATAGATGAGGGCCGAGATCGATAACCAGCTCCTTCGTCCTGATCGGCAGATGAGGGCATATTGCAAGATCATTCAGCATAACCTGATTCCACGGGTATATTGCAAGATCATTCAGCATAACCTGATCCCGCAGAGTGGTCACTACGAGAGGGTTTCTCAGCTGACCCAGTATCTTCTATACTGTATTTTCACTAGGCAGCCCGTCTGCCTTCCGTACATCATCATGCGTACCATGATTACTGCTACATTGCCCAGTCACACTGGTAACCTTCCTTATGGACGTATGATCACTCCGCCTGGGGGTTGATTTATTGGATGAGAAGATTCAGGAGAAGTCCTTCTCATCGCCTCTAGATTGGGAGGCTATTTGCAAGATGGGCATGCAGGATGCTCAGGTCAGTGATGAGGAGAGGAACACAATGGTGCGCCCTCGCACTCGAGTAGAGATAGCTGACACTGAGGCAGCTACCGCCGCCGCTGGAGTTCATACGGAGCCTGCTGGTGATGATGACCGTATGTACATGGATGTAGACTCTATACCTCCTCCTTCACCTACGCATGCGACTAGAGCTAGTACTTCATATGCGGCTGGTCCTTCACATGCGGCTGGTCCTTCTCACCCACCTCCTGATATGATGGAGATATTGCATGAGATCAGAGAGGCTCAGCGCAGATCTGATCTGAGGATGGGGGAGTTACTAGACTCTCAGCGGGTGAGAGTGGATGAGCTACTAGACGCCCAGCGTACATCAGACATGAGGATGGGAGAGTTACTAGACGCTCAGCGGGTGAGAGTGAATGAGCTACTAGACGCCCAGCATACATCAGACATGAGGATGGGAGAGTTACTAGACGCTCAGTGCCGGACTGATCAGCGGATAGCGGATCTTACAGCTAGTCTTCAGACGACCCAGACTCAGATAGCCTAGTTGACTAGAGTCTACGCTGAGGATTATGACAGAGATCGTGAGGCACTGCCCCCTCCTTCACCTCCAGCTTCATGATTGTACTTATTTCCTTTCATTATACTACAGAGTAACTGTCCGGGTTGTGGACTGTACTCTGTTTTAGCTATTTGAACATGTTTGTTTATCTCTCATTGTATTTTAAATTGTTCTTCTATTAATAGATGCATTATTGTCTTTTCAAATTTGGTCTCAAACATCACTTGTGCTTATAGTGTGTTAATATTACAGTTTTTACTTTTATCCTATCTCAGTTCATAATTTATCGTGAATGTATGCCAGTTTAGCGGACACGGCCTGAGATGCTCTGATACCAAATTGTCACACCTCAATTCCGTACTATTCAGAATGGTGTGATGAACCGCTACCAAACCAATGGCTCAACCAGGATCTCATACAGACGGTATCTGACTGACCTAAACTTCATATATCCACATTCATAATCAGAGTAAATACACAATAGCGGAAGTCTTATAGTAAAATGAACTAAGAATCTACTGTAATATTAATATTAAAATAGCAAATTATTCTGTATCAACTAAGACATAAATAATTATCAAATACATGTCTTTAATAAATCCAAATAAAGAAAATTAAAAAAAATCTAATTGAGTACACATGAGTTGCACTCGCAAGAGGAGTCATGTCTATCCACTTCATCTTCAACTTCCATCGCCACCACGTGACCATACACTGGAGCATTGACATAATCTTCGATGGTAGTACCTGCATCATCAAATAAAAATATTCGACGTTGAGGGGGTGAGCACACATCATGGCTTAGTGAGTAAACAAAACAATGCAACAATACATATGCATGTAATCAATTCATATCTTTGGTCTGGTTTAAAGTTTGCAATGCGCAATAGAAAGGTTGGGTGGTCAAAGGTTAACGTTTATTGACCCTGCCTCTATACACAGGGTGTGGAAGTGTGCCCAAAGGTTAACGTTTATTGTTGTCCCCACCCACCCTACCATAACATTGTACAAAAAAGGTTAACGTTTATTGTTGTACAGTGCCTTACCAACACGTAAGCCCCTACTGGCGAGGGCTTACAAACTGGGCTCGCAACTAACCAATCCTAATGTCAAACAGTGTATCTAAGGCCTCACCCCAGCATCCCTCAGAACGTCCATAGAGATAGAGCAAAGCCCCCCGGTAGAGTCAGAGACTACAAGGACCGAGACCACCTCCCCTGATACCCTACGACGTAATAGTTCTGCTAAAATAATGGCGATACGACGATGCTAATGCACAAGACTTGAGTTAGAAAAGTGCTGAGACCCGCCAAAGGTTAACGTTTATTGACGTTCCCATCACACCTCCCCTGATACTCGCTCGCATCAAGTACACCAACTACACACATACCTTCACATGCCTATTCCTATCATCATCATCATCATCATGTTATAAACAATAAAGTAAATATGCATGAACAAATAATAGAAATATTGGATGACATGTTGTATGCACATTACAAACATATTCTCATAGGATCAATCATAGCATTGGACTCAAGAAAAGAGAAAACAGTTTGTTATTAACCAATTAGTTTAGAGTTATGTTTCCTCACCTTAGCTTGCTAATAGATCCTCTCAAAAGCTTTAAGATCACCTTTATATGGTTATTATATTGCTAGAAGACCTAACAAAGTCGATAGAATTATTTAGAATTAATTTTGAATTTAAAAACCATGTTTTTAACTGGGGGTCGGAGGTAGGGTCAGGGTAATGATCGACCCTGGGTGCGACCACCCCTATTCTGGACTTCCCGAACACTGGGGGTCGATGCTCAGGGTCTGGTAGGGTCGATTGCCCATCGACCCCCCATGCGACCCCCTGTGGGTTTTGGTTGATTTTCTTCCTAAATCCATTCTTCGTGTTTGGGGTCCTATGGCTTGTTCCTATAATCCATTATACACATGTTCTATGGTCTAGAACCATGGTTCTACCATCTATATGGCTTTCATGATTTTCCCCCATGGTTTTCTATGAAAACCTAACCATAAGTTGGTGGTTTGGGTTCCTCCGAGATCATACTCTCTACATTATCTATCCTAAGGTCTTTAGCAATTCATGGAATTAGTATCCATACCTGAGAAGAATACTCCTTCTCTGCAACTCTTCTCCTTTTGCTTTCTTCTCTTCTTTCCTTCTCTTTTCCTTCTCTTCTCTTTCTCTCAATTTAATTAGGGTTGTAAAAGGAGTAAAAGAGGCTCAGGGACGTTCTATTTATAGAATAAAAACACCTAAAATAAGTCCCATTGAGATTTGGAAGGAATCCCATCGAAATTAGGAAACTTTCCTAATTTTTCAGATTTATCGAGTACCAAGGGTCGATAGGGGGGGTCGGAGATCCCGTCGACCCCTGGTTCCTGAAGTGTCTGACTCCCCATGTAAAACTGGGGGTCTGACTTCTGTCTTGGGGGGGTCCGACCCTCCCTTGCTGGGTATGCGACCCTCCCCTTAATTTAAGTGTTTTTTGGTCAATTTAATATCTGGGATTGTGATCTCCTTCACCCACTTGGTCTATTTGGCTCATCCATGATAGGTAGACCTGGTTCAAGGTGGTAAGACCGGTTTTAGTTTGATACGGGTCTTACAAATCGTGTCATGCCAGGTCTTCCCATCATTGCTGGACCAGGTAGACCGACCCTGTGAAGATGGATCACAAAACCAGGTATGAATCGAGTTAAAAATGCTCAAGAGTATGCATATGGTCAAATACCTAGGTAGGTATGGTCTACCATAAGGTAAAAAACAAAGGTCACTGATCCAGGACCCTACGGTGGATGTTTTTGACCCTATGGTCGAGGGATTCTGCGACTGTAGGCCATCGACCTTGAGACCCCAGATTAGACTCCAAGATGAAAACTTTCCTAATTTGAGGGGGATTTCTTTCCTAATGTTGGAGAACTCTATATGGAGAATTTTTCTTTATATAAAAGACGTTCTTCAGCCTTTTTCACTTTTTTAGAACATTAGTAAACCCTAGAAAAAGAGAAGGAAAGAGAAGGAAAAGAAGGAGAAGATGAAAAGACTATGGAGGAGACTTAGAGAAGAGTTCCACCGACTCTCTGCAACAAGTAAGGTATGAACCTTGTCTTTGTAGCCTTAGAACATTAGGAGTAAAGGTTTCTAATGTAAATTGAGATACCAAACCCAATGTAAGAATGCAACCATGGAAATTGCTAACCAAGCCTCCAATGGGAAACCATAGAGAATAGGTTAGAGTAATTAGTTGGTAAAACTAAGAAACTTAGACTTAGAATAATAATTAGGATAAACCCAATCGAAAAGCCAAAGTGTTGACCCAAAAAGGACTCGGATTGAATGTAGTTTGTAACCAGAAATCTCAAGGTCACAGCTACGGTCGACCATATCATGACCAGCATGATCAAAGTATCGACCATAGGCATCTAGGAAGAATTCAGAAACCATATGGTCACAGGTACAGTCGCATATGGTGCGACCGTAGGGTATCAACCATAGGCAGTAAGGTCGACACAGTATGAGACCATATGACCAATCAGACACCTATCAGTGCTCTATTTCTATTTTTGACTACTGTAACATGTTACATACGAATCCTAACTTAAATTCATATAACTTTTTGGTTATTAAATCACTCAAAGAGAATTACAAGGCTTGGAAGGAGATCAAGTTTTGCTAACAGGTGAGGGAACAAGACCAAAACTAATTCGATAATAACAAACTATTTACTTTATTGTGTCCAATGCCATGAATGATGTTATGTTTGTATGCTTGTAATGTACATCTCACATGTCATCCAATATTATTGTTATTACTGCTCATACATATTCACTTCTGTCTATTTACTATCATGTTGATTGATGATGATAGAAATAGGCATGTGATTGTGTGTGTGTGGTTAGTATATTGGATGCGAGTGGGGCATCAAGGGGAGGACATGGCATTGTGGTCTCTGACTTGGTCACCAGACTCTATACTAAAGTCTTACCCACTGACATCGTCGTATCGTCATTACTTTAGCAAAACTATTTCGTCGTAGGGCATTAGGGGAGGTGGTCTTAGACCGTGTAGTCTCTGACTCTATTGGGGGGCCTTAGCTCTATCTCTATGGACATATTGAGGGATGCTGGGGTGAGACCTTGGATACACTAGATGACATTAGGATTGGTTAGTTGCAAGCCCAGTTTACAAGCCCTCACAAATACGGGTTTACATGTTGATATGGGAAGAGCATCAGGGAAAGTGTTGGCGGTGTGTGATCCAGACACTTTAGCTCTACCTCTATTCTATAGTGCATGCATATGGGATAGCAATGGTGTTTAATCCATTGGACTGATTCATACACTCGTGTATAAAGGTGCTGTCACTGCCATTCCTTTCTATAGCATATTGTAAACTTCAAAACCAGACCAAAGATATGAATTGAATGCATGCATATGTTTGTTGCATTGATTTATTTTCTCACAGAGCTCAAGTTGGAAAGCTGACCCTCGCGCGTGTAATTTTTTTTACTTTTTGTTGTTGTAGGTGTTACTGTTGAAGACTACATGGATACGCCAACGTATGGACATGTAGCGGCTATGGATGTGCAAGTTGTGGAGGATGAGCAAGACTCATCAAGTGAGTATTTCCACCGTGGTTATGCTTAGTGTTTAACTTTCGTATTTTGATACTTGTAATATGTATTAATTATGTTTTGGTTAATTGGAGATAACTGGATCATTTAATTATTTATCATGTAAACCTCAGTTCATTATTAATAAGCCTTTCGCTATTTACTCAAATATCTCTGATTATTACTGTGGAATGTGTTTTGATTTAACATGATTGGCATAGCCTGTAAGACCCGTATCTAACTAACCAGTCTTACCACCTTGTACCAGGTCTACCTATCATGGTCGAACCAAGTAGACCAAGTGCATGAAGAAACCACAATACCAGGTATGAAGTCTAACCCAAAAACAGTCAAATGTAAGAGTAGGGTCGTATGCCTAAACAGGTATGATTGACCCCACCTCAAAAGAAGTCCAACCCATAACTTTTTAGTTGTGGGGTCGCATGACTAAGAAGGCATAGGGTCGACGGATTCTGCGACCCTACGATGATAAACAGAAATCAAAAATTAGGAAACCTTCCTAATTCGAAGGGGATCTTTCATAAACTCATTGAGACTTATTATGGAGAGTTTTCCTCTATAAATAGTACGGCCCTTAGCCTCTTTCACTCCTTTAGAACCCTAATTGAAAGTGAGAGAAAGAGAAAGAGAAGGAAGAGAAGAAGAGAAGGAAACTTGAAGTAGAAGACTAAGAAAGAGGAGAAAGTTCAGAGAAACCTCTGAATTATGGTATGAACCTAATTCCCTACATGAATAAGAGAACCTATAATAGTTATGAAAAATTTAGGATTAGGAGAAACCCAAATCATCTATCCATGGATAATTTCCAAGAGATTCTATGGAGGAAATCATTATGGACAATGAATGGTGTATAAATTGTAGTTTTGAGTCATAGAATAATCATAGAATGGACCATGATAGTAAGTCAAAGGATCCAAACATGAAGGGATGGACCTTAGAATGAAAGGTCGACTTAGAATACGTGTGGTCGCACGTAGGGTCGAATGATATCCGATCCTATGAGACCATATAATCAACCACATGCCCTTGGAAAGTCCCAGGGAGGGTGTGGTCGCATGTAGGGTCGAATGGTATCCGACCCCACATGCGACCCTACACCCTGGGGTCGCAGAAACTGCTACCCTTGGTGCTACCCTACCTGCGACCCTACACGTTCTGTTAGTTTAAACATGTTGGAACTAATTCTAATTAAAATCTATCGACTTGTTAGGTCTTTCCAGTGGTTTAAAAGTAAATTATAAAGCTTGAACGAGGATCTACTAGCAATCAAAGGTGAGGGAACAAGACCTAAACTGATTGGTTAATAATAAACAATTTTTATTTATTGAGTTCAATACCATGAACAATTCTATGTTTGTATAATTATAATGTGCATATCACATGTCATCCACTATTCCTGTTATTATAGTTC
The DNA here is from genome assembly GCA_028583415.1 of Protea cynaroides. Lineage (NCBI taxonomy): Eukaryota > Viridiplantae > Streptophyta > Magnoliopsida > Proteales > Proteaceae > Protea > Protea cynaroides. Next base: position 77,578,768 of record CM053271.1, read on the forward strand.
ATACATATTTAATTTCTGTTCATTTATAATATAATGTTGATGATGATGCTAGGAATAGGCATGTGAATGTTTATGTGTGGTTAGTGTACTTGATGCCAGTGGAGAATCAGGGGGAGGACGTGACACTATGGTTCATCCTGGTCACCAGACTCTAGCTCTATCTCTACTAAAGTCTTGTCTACTAACATCGTCATATCGCCATTACCTTAGCAGAACTATTTCGTCGTAGGACATCAGGGGAGGTGGTCTCGGACCGTGTAGTCTCTGACTCTACCGGGGGACCTTAGCTCTATCTTTATGGACGTATTGAGTGATGCTAGGGTGAGGCCTTGGATACACTGTTTTACATTAGGATTGGTTAGTTGCGATCCCAGTTTGTAAGCCCTCGTCAACAGGGGCTTACATGTTGGTATGGGTACAGCATGTGGGGGTGGCAATGGTGTGGTGCGGTCCGAAGCACTTTAGATCTATCTCTATTCCATGGTGGGTGCATGTGGGGGCGGTAATGGTGTTTGATCCACTGGGCGGTTCCACACATTCGTGTATAGAGGTGTGGCGGCCACCTATCCTTTCTATTCCACATTGCAAACTTATGAACTAGACCAAAGATATGAATTGAATGCATGCATATGTTTGTTGCATTGTTTTGTTTGCTCACTGAGCCATGATGTGCGCTCACCCTTTCGACGTCGAATATTTTTAGTTGATGATGCAGGTACTATTGTGGAAGACTATATGAATGCTCCTGTGTACGAACATGCTGCGGTGATGGATGCAGACGTTATGATGGAGTCGCATGATTCGTCATGCGAGTGCAACTCATGCGTCTTCGATTAGATTTTTATTTAAATTATTAAGGAAATGTAATTGATTATTTTATTTACTTTATGTCTTAGTCAATGAAAGATAATTGGATAATTTATTTACTTTATCACAGCTAGACTCTCAGTTTATTTAATATATAAGACTTCCGCTATTGTTTATTTACTCTGATTATGGTTGTGGATATGTATAGTTTAAGCAAATAGGCACAGCCTATTTGAGATCTTGGTTGAACCGTTGGTTTATTGATGGTTCATCATACCATTCTGAATAGTACAGAATTGGGGTGTGACAACTTGGTATCAGAGCTCTCAGACCCTGTCTATTAAACTGATATATTTCCATAAAAAGTTCATGAACTGAGTTAGGATTAAAATGTAAAAGTTATAATAAGAACATACTATAAGCACCTGTGTTGTATGAGACAAAATTAAGAAAGAGAATAATGCACTATTAAAAGGAGAAACAAGTTTTATATACATCAAATAAAAAGCAACGTACATACATATCCAAATCAGAGTACGGTCCACAATCTGGACAGTTACTCTGTAGTACATGAAAAAATAAAAATAAAATATACATCATGGAGCTGGAGGTGCTGGAGGAGGAGGTGCCTTACGATCTCGATCATAGTCCTCTGCATACACTCTAGTCAGCCAGGCTACCTAAGTCTGGGTCACCTAGAGACTAGCTGCCAGCTCGGCCATCCGCTGATCCGACGCATGTTGGGCCTCTCTAATATCATGCAGTAGCCCGATCATATCATCAGTGGGTGGGCGTGAAGGACCAGAAGTGTGTGAAGGAGCCCGAGATGGACCACCTCCAGTAAAATGTAGAGGTAAAGGAGGAGGTATGGCATCTACATCCATAAACATACGATCCTCATCCTCAGCATCACCCCCATGGACCCCTGCTCCTGCTGCTGCTGCTGCTGCCTCAGTGTCTGCTATCTCTACTCGAGTACGAGGACGCACCAGAGCGTTCCTCTCATCATCACTAACCTGAGCATCCCGCATACCCATCCTACCGATGGCCTCCCAGTCAAGGTCCGATGAGAAGGTCTTCTCCTGAATCCTCTAATCCAATAAATCAACAGGTAGGTGTGTGACCAGTGTAGTGATCAAATGTCCGTAGGGTAGGTTGCCTAACTGACCAGGTAATGTAGCACGGATCATCGTCCGGATGATAATATAAGGAAGGCAGACAGGATGCCTGGTGCAAATGCAGTAGAGGACATACTGAGTCAACTGAGAAATCCTATCATAGAGTCCACTCTGGGGGATCAGGTTGTGCTGGATAATTTTGCAGTACACCCGAGGCTCTGGACGTAGGTTGATCGCTTTCATCTCCCAGCGATCATCTCTAATGAGCTGACTATTAATCTCAGCACGCATCGCCAAGGATAGGAACTGGGGTTCCTTGGGAGCACAGTACAGTAAAGGGCCATCATTTGATATGTCTAAAAGATCAACCAACTGCTTTCAGTTAAATGAAACCTCCATCCCTTTGACGTAGCTAGTGATCCTGAGCTCCCTACCCCTCTCTATGTCATTGAGATCCCCCACTACCTGGAGATTGCAATAGAACTGCTTCACCAAACCAGGACGAGTACAAGCCTCATAGGTGATCACAGGAAGCCAGCTCATGTCACCAAAAGCACTCCACGTTAAACAAGGCTAGACTAGCCAAACTTACACAGCGACCCCCTTCTACTTTCTTACGCTCATAGCGAGCATACTGAGCTTCTGCCTCATTGGAGCAGAAACGAATGGGGTCATGATCTCTAGGAACCTTGGTACGAGCCATACTATCTGCCAAGACACAGAAAAATAAATAATAGATTAGGAATGGTGAAAAACTAAAAAATTTTGACATTATAATGGCATGATTTGGCCAAAAGCCTCACTTTTCACCTAAACAACTGGGCAGGAGACTTACATAGGTTCCAAACCATCTTGCAAAGCTCATACAGTTGGAAATTTAATCTAGAAAGATAAAATTTGAAGAAATTTCAACAAATTCGAAAATTTTCAAAAATTAAGTCAAAAATGGAAAATTTCAAGTTTCTCGATAACCAACCGATGAAACTCAAATATTTTTGAGGGATTTCGTCCATTGGGTGACCAATAGCAAAAGCCCGCAATAAAAATTATATTTTTACCATTAAAAAAATTTTAATTTGAAGAAAATGATGTAAATGGATAAAAACCTAGTTAGAAAGCTTAAAAAATGGGAAACAATAGAGAGCATACTTGAAGAGAAGGAGCGGGAGTCGTGAACGGAAGAAACAATCACCAAACCCTAGGGGTCGATACTATAGCAACTCAGGGGAAGCAAGTTGAGTTGGAAGAAAAAAGAAAGAATAGGAAATGAATCCAAAATTAGGTTTAAAAACCTGATTTTGGATCGTAGGGTCGCAGGATTCGACAAAATGTGCGACCCTACCACCGACCCTACCATCGACCCTAGGCTCTCGGTGATCTGACAGACACCATGGGTCGGACCTAGGGTAGGACATATATCGACCCTAGGCTCTCGGTGAGCTGACAGGGTTTCTGGGGTCGCATACCCTAGGGTCGCATAAGGAGCGACCCTACCATCGACCCTACGATGGAAAAATTAGTATTTTCAGTAAATGACTTGAAAAATTAGAAATTTATATTGAGTGGTTGGATTTTGACTTGGGAACAACTTATATTAATTGCCTCACATGTTCTATGACTTTTCAGACACTACCACCACCAGAACAGGAAATGGCTGGGCGAAGAGGGAACAGACAAGGACGTAACCCAATTCCACCACCACTACCTATGGAGGAAACTAGCCATGAAATTCCTGAAGTACAAGAGAATCCAAACGTGGCATTGCCAGGAGCTAATGGTTAGGAAAATCCTACAAACTTGCCAGCCCCACCTACAAATCTGGCTACAGCGGTAATGAACCTGGCACAATAGCTGCAGCAAATACAGCAGGTGCAAGCCAATATGCAAGCTACTATAGTAATGGCTTTTCCAGCTGCCCATACGACACCTATGCCAACAGGACAAGCTAGCACGGTACCAGGGGGAACCAACACGGTACCCCACGCACCTCAAACACCAGTCATGCAGGCTCAAGTGCAGAATCCTAAGGTAGCTCAAGGTAGTTACCAGTACCAACCACCTATGTATGGGGCCTATGCTCAGTATCAGCTGGACCACTCCCGACTGATCGAGCATTTTCTGAAGATGAAGCCTAAAGAATATAACGGTAAACCAGCTGATCCTTTGTGGCCAGCACATTGGATGGACGAAATGGAGAGGAATTTTATGATGATGATAGTAAATGAGGAGGAGAAAGTAATGTGTGCAACATTCATACTAAAAGGCGATGCACACCACTGGTAGAAGTCCACACGGACTTATTTGTTAACCAAGCACGCCCAATTGACCTGGGCTATCTATAAAGAGGCTTTGAGAAGTACTTCCCCAGAAGTTTCAGAGATTCTATGGAGAAAGAGTTCCTGAGTTTATATCAGGGCCAGATGACTGTGGATGCATACCAACAGCGTTATGAAGAGCTGTTTTTCTTTACACCAGCCAGTATGCAAGAGGAAAATACTAAGACCCGAAGGTTCATCATGGGACTTAGGGGAAGCATTCGCGAGCATGTTTTGGGACTGTAAGCACCCCATTTTTGTATTAATACATACATACATACATATATATATATATATATATATATATATATATATATATATATATATATATATATATATATATATATATATATATAAGAAAGAGAGAGGAAAGAGAGGCCATAGGAAAGAGAATGGGAGAAAGAAAAAAAGGAAAGAGAGAAAGAAAAAAAGAAAAAAGAAAAGAAAAAAAAAGGGATCCCCTTCACGTTTTCTTTCTAGAAAACGTGAATGAGAGAGAGAAGAAGAGAAGAAAAGGAAAGAAAGAAAATAGAAGAAAAGGAAAGAAGAAAAGGAAAAAGAAAGAAAAGAGAAGAAAAGGAAAGAAAGAGAAGAAGAGAAGAAAAGGAAAGAGAAGATGAGAAGAAAAGGAAAAAGAAAGAAAAGAGAAGAAAAGGAAAGAAAGAGAAGAAGAAAAGAAAAGGAAAAAAAGAAAAGAGAAGAAAAAGAAAGAAAAAAAGGGAAAGAAAGATAAATAAAAGAAAAAAGGAAAAAGAAAAAAATAATAAAAAGAGGATCTCCTTCACATTTTCTAGAATCAGAGAGAGAAGAAGAGAAGAAAAGGAAAGAAAGAGAAGAAGAAAAGAAAAGGAAAGAAAGAAAAGAAAAGAAAAGGAAAGAAGAAAAGGAAAAAGAAAGAGAAAAAGAGAAGAAAAGGAAAGAAAGAGAAAAAGAGAAGAAAATGAAAGAAAGAGAAGAAAAGAAGAAAAGGAAAGAAAGAAAAAAAAAGAAGGAATGAAAGAGAAGAAAAAGGAAAGAAAGAAAAAATAATAATAATAATAAGAGGGGGGAGATCCGAAAGAAGGGAGAGAGAGAGAGCACGGGAGAATGAAGAAGAGGAGCTGAAACCGAAAAAAAAAGAAAGAGCAGAAGAGGAAGAAGAAGAAGAAGAAGAAGAAGAAGAAGAAGAAGAAGAAGATCAAGAGAAGGAGAAATCAGAAAAAATAGGTAAACTCTGCTTTATCGTTTTCTTTATTTGAAATTTCATGTGCTAAAATTGACCCAAATGTGTTGAAATTTCATGTGAATAAAATTGATTCAAACATGTAGGAATTTCATGTGATCAAAATTGATCTAAAAATGCTTAGAATTTTATGAAATTTGATTCCATTGGCTTGAAATTTAAGGTGATTAAATATGGACCATTGATATGGATTTTGGATGATTAAAATTATGATCATCTTATCTGGATCTGATCTTGGGAATTTGATGTGATTAATTGGATCAATTACATGTAGGAATTTCATGTGATCAAAATTGATCTAAAAATGCTTAGAATTTTATGAAATTTGATCACATTGGTTTGAAATTTAAGGTGATTAAATATAGACCATTGATATGGATTTTGGATGATTAAAATTATGGTCATCTTATCTGGACCTGATCTTGGGAGTTTGATGTGATTAATTGGATCAATTACATGTAAGAATTTCATGTGATCATAATTGATCTAAAAATGCTTAGAATTTTATGAAATTGATCCATTTTGTTTGAAATTTAAGGTGATTAAATATGGACCATTGATATGGATTTTGGATGATTAAATTATGGCCATCTAATCTGGATCTGATCTTGAGAATTTGATGTAATTAATTGGATCAATTACATGTAGGAATTTCATATGATCAAAATTGATCTGAAAATCCTTAGAATTTTATGAAATTGGTCCCATTGGTTTGAAATTTAAGGTGATTAAATATGGACCATTGATATGGATTTTGGATGATTAAATTATGGCCATCTGATCTGGATCTGATCTTGGAAATTTGAGATTAATTGGATCAATTACATGTGATCAAATTGATCTGAAATGCTTAGAATTTTACAAAATTGATCCCATTGGTTTGAAATTTAAGGTGATTAAATATGGACCATTGATATGGATTTTGGATGATTAAATTATGACCATCTTATCTGGATCTGATCTTAGGAGTTTGATATGATTAATTGTGACCATTGATTTGAAATTTTTTAATACAAATTTATATATGGCCATTTGATGTTAAGTTATTTTCACATGATTTAATTATGACCTTTGATCTTGAGCCATTGATTGATAAATTTGATCCACTAGATGATCAATTGATTTCTGATTATGTGATGACATTAAATCTGAACCATTGGCTTTCATGTTGATATGTTCACCATCTTGATGCTTGCATGATTCTTGCTGTTTTGGAATGCTACACATGCTTATTGCTATATTTGTCTGCCACATGCTTACTGTCATATTTAGATGATTACTGCCATATTTGGATGCTTACTGCTATGTTTGGATTACTACCACTGCTATAGTTGGAATATTTTCATTCATCATATTCGTCTTGGAAAGAGATAAATTGAAAAATAGCAATTAGGGTAGAAAACCCTAAAATGAAAGAAAAATAGCAATTAGGATAGAAAACCCTAAAAATGAAAAGAAAATAGCAATTAGGGTAGAAAACCTTAAAAATGGAAAGAAAATAGCAATTAGGGTTGAAAACCCTAAAATGAAAAGAAATAGCAATTAGGGTAGAAAACCCTAAAAATAGTCATATTAGGTCTTGCCATGCTTAGAATTAGCATATTAGATCTTACCATATAGGCTCTTGCCTTATTTGCAATGCATGCCATATTAAGGAGATTTTCACAATCTTGCTATAAGTGTATTTCTTGCCATAAATATGTTTATGCCATATTTAGATGAATAATTCAATTTTGGTAATAATTTAATTTATGCAACACCCTAGTCGAACTGCCATATCTGTACACCTAGCAAACATATTAGGTGTGGGGACGTGCATTTAGGCACCCACATTCTTGGGAAGGGCATAATGGAAATTATAAAAAACCATAATAAAGAAAGAAAAATGCTTTGTTAAACCTTCCAAATTAGAATTCAGGATGAAAAGGGTAATTTAGGACGATTTTGCCCCTCGGTAAACCCTAAACCTAGAATAGGTTCTAAACCCTAAACCTAGAATAGGTTCTAAACCCTAAACCTAGAATAGGTTCTCAATCATTCTAACCTAGAAAAGGTTACCCAATTCCCGAACTACGCGGATTCTGATTCCTATGGCAAACCCTAGGATACGTAGGCCATTTGGGAGAAACCCAAATTCGGATCCATACCATAGTCCACTTGGACTACCCATAGATCCACTAGGATATCCAACCATTTCACCCAATCCCGAACTACGCGGATTCTGATTCCTAGGTCAAACCCTAGGATACGTAGGCCATTTGAAAGAAATCCAAATTCGGATCCATAATTTAGTCCACTCGGACTATCCATAGATCCACTAGGATATATTTATTCACACCTTAGTCCACTCGGACTATCCATAGATCCACTAGGATATCTATCCAGATTCCAATCCAAAAAGGGTTATCCAAACCTTACTCTACTCGGACTATCCATAGATCCACTAGGATACTTACCCACATTTTGACCCAAATAGGGTTATCCAGTCTGAACTACGTGGATTCTAATTTCTAGGACAAACCCTAGGATACATAGGCCATTTGGGAGAAACCCAAATTCGGATCCAAACCTTAGTCCACTCGGAGTATCCATAGATCCACTAGGATATCCATATTCCAACCCAGAAAGGGTTATCCAAACTTTAGTCCACTCGGACTATTCATAGATCCATTAGGATATTTATCCACATTCCAACCCAGATAGGGTTATCCACATTTCAACCCAGATAGGGTTATCCATATTCCAACCCATAAAGGGTTATCCATATTTCAACCCATAAAGGGTTATATATATTCCAACCCAAATAGGGTTATCCATATTCCAGCCCAAAAAGGGTTATCCACACCTTAATCCACTTGGACTATCCATAGATCCACTAAAATATCCACCCTAATTTTAACCCAAATAGGGTTAACCACATTCCAACCCAGATAGGATTATCCTTATTCCAACCCAGAATAGGTTATCCATATTTTGAGCCAGAAAGGGTTATCCATTCTTAGATCCACTAGGACTATCTATCGGTCCACATGGACTATCCAGATCCTAATCCATAGGGTCTCTCAACCTTTCAAGCATAAAACTTCAACTTGAACAATGAACTTAATCATGCACAAGCATAAATCACAACCATAAACTTTAATCACACCTGAACTACGATGGTGAACCTGATTTTCAGAATAAATCCGTAATACATAGGCAATCTGATGGATACAGATTCGGTTCAATGATATCAAACCCCTTGGTTTGGTTTGGTTTAACAAATAGAGTCTAGCATAGGAAAGGTATAGGAGACCGATTTTGATCGGGCGGTTTGGGTGCCTAACCCCTTCCCATAACCGTAACCTTACGCTTACCCAATCTCTGATGGACCAGAAATCCAATCTAAGGGTCATGAGTCAATCGAAGTCTTACCTTGGGGTGAGATTTCACATTTCTAAGGTCCTAGACCTAAATCTAGGTGGCGACTTCCAAAAGATTTCCATCTTTGTCCTCACAGGGACTAGAGAAGAAAGTCGACAATGAAGCAATACAGATTGCTCGAGTGATAGAGTCAAGCCAGAAAGAGAGCTATTTTTCTCAAAATAGGGGTATTAAAAGGACAAACGGAAATTCCTACAAAGGAGGGAATACAAGGACATTCAAACCCTTCCATCTTCAAGGCTTAAATGTTGTAGCCAAGACTACTCTAGCAACTCAACAGCAACAAAAGCAAAATAATGAAGGAGTAAAATGTTTTAACTGCAACCAAGTAGGACATTATTCAAGGGAGTGTCCTAAGCCCAGAAAGCAGCTACAGCAAGGAAAGGTATATGCTGTTACATCTGAGGATGCTGCCGCATCACCTGATGTGGTCACAGGTATGACCTGAATCTTTCATTTTTGTGTTACATTGTGTGAGCATGTAGACTAAATTAAAACAAATCACAAGTATCGTACCTATTAATGGCATACTCGCTAGAGTACTCTTTGATTCTGGAGCTACTGATTCTTTTATATTTGTGTCATTTGGAAAGAAGCTAAATCTACCCCTCAAATCATTAAACTACAAACTGCTTGTACAATCGCCTATGGGATTAGAAGTGACAATAGAAAAAAGTTATGGGCCATGTCCAGTTCCTATTGACGAGAAGACTTTGGATGTAACCTTGATTTAACTTGAGATAGTAGACTTTGACGTCATCTTGGGAATGGACTGGTTAGCTCGGCATTCTGTAAACCTATTATGTGCAGAAAAGAAGCTGACATTTAAAGACAAGGAAGGAGCAGAGTTTAGGTTTGAGGGAACCAAACTTCCCTGTAAACGAAAACTCATCCTCTCAGCATTAAAGGCTAGAAAATGCCTCGAGAAAGGAGGAGTTGGGTATCTAGTATCAGTGGTCGACCTCACTAAGGAAGCACCACGAATGGAGAATATTGATGTTGTGCGTGACTTTCCAGATGTATTTCCTGATGAACTACCAGGACTACCACCCAACCGAGCGACAGAGTTCGTTATAGATCTGAAACCTGGAGCCACACCAGTATCTAAAGCACCCTATAGAATGGCTCCTACTGAATTAAAGGAATTAAAAGTACAGTTACAGGAATTATTGGACAAGGGTTACATCAGACCAAGCATATCACCATGGGAAGCGTCAGTATTGTTTGTGAAGGAGAAGGACGGTAGCGTTCGATTGTGTATAGACTACCGAGAATTGAATAAGCTGAAAATCAAGAATCGATACCCATTGCCTCAGATCGATGACTTGTTCGATCAGTTGCAAGGTGCCAAGGTGTTCTCCAAGATCGATCTTCAGTCAGGATACCATCAGTTGAAGATTAAGGACAGTGATATTCCAAAGACAACATTCAGAACAAGATAGGGACATTATGAATTTTTAGTCATGTCTTTTGGATTGACTAATGCACCCGCAACTTTTATGGAACTCATGAATCGGTATTCCATGATATGTTGGATACGTCGGTCATTGTGTTTATTGATGATTTATTGTTCTACTCCAAGGACAAGGAAACTCATGTCATGAATCTAAGAGCCGCTCTGCAGCGACTGAGAAAAGAGAAGTTTTATGCCAAATTTACAAAGTGTGAGTTTTGGCTGAATGAGCTCGCTTTCTTAGGCCATGTTGTATCCGCTGAAGGAATTAAAGTGGATCCCAGCAAGATTGAAGCCATTGTGATGTGGGAAGCACCAAAGAGCGTTGCAGAAATTAGATGTTTCCTAGGTCTAGCTGGGTATTATCGACGATTCATGGAAGACTATTCCAGAATTGTCGTACCTCTCACTAGTTTGACTAAGAAAAGAGAAAAGTTTGTTTGGATTGATAAATGTGAGAAAAGTTTTCAAACATTGAAGGCTAGATTGATATCTGCTCCGATATTGACTATTCCTATTCCAGGAAAGCCATTTATCTTGTACACTGATGCGTCGGGATTGGGTTTAGGATGTGTACTTATGCAAGGAGAACAAGTAATTGCGTATGCCTCAAGACAACCTAAGTCACATGAGAAGAACTATCCCACTCATGACTTGAAATTAGCAGCAGTAGTACATGCTGTCAAGATATGGAGACATTATTTGTATGGAGAGAAATTTCAGATTAAATCAGATCATAAGAGTCTCACTTATCTTTTTAATCAGAAAGAATTGAACATGAGACAAAGAAGATGGCTGAAATTATTGAAGGATTATGATTGCGATATCTAGTATCATACAGGAAAGGCTAATGTAGTTGCTGATGCGCTAAGCAAAAAAACAATGATAAAATCTCAAGGAGAGATTAACACTACTGCAGCAGTGTGTACTACAAGAAAAGTATTCAATTATGGTAATGAGCAGTTTGTGATAGATGGACCGGGTTGATCAATCAATCAAGGGTTTATTCATCGGTTTTCAAATATGTTTGCAACATTAAAGATTGTACCAGATATAATAGATGAAGTGAAAGCCGCTATTAAATCAGACCCTTATCTGAGAACGGTACAAGAAGACATCAAAAAAGGTAGGACAATTCCTGAGTTCACCTTGGATGATGAAAAGGTACTGAAGTACAAAAGAAGAGTATGTGTTCCTAAAATAGAAAATTTTGACATTAGACACCGACTAATGAAGGAAGCTCACACCACCGCCTATTCGGTACATCCTAGAAGTACAAAGATGTATCATGATTTGAAGAAATTATATTGGTGGAGAGGAATGAAAGCAGATGTAGCTAAATTCGTGTCTCAATGCCTAAATTGTCAGAGGGTGAAGGCTGAACGGCAAAGACCTACAAGATTATTGCAGTCGCTGCCAGAACCAGCATGGAAATGGGACTGCCCACTATGGACTTCGTTACCGGGTTACCATTGACTCCTCGAGTAGCTGACGCTGTCTGGGTAATTATAGATCGTCTGACTAAGATAGCTCGCTTTATAGCTATACGACCATAGTATACCCTGGAGAGGTTAGCCAAGTTATATTTGGATAACATTGTCAGATTACATGGTGTACCTGAAAGCATTGTGTCCGATAGAGACCCACGCTTTACTTCAAAGTTTTGGGAAGGATTGCAAAAGGCTATGGGTACAATGTTGAAGTTCAGTACTGCATTCCATCTTCAGATAGATGGACAGTTGGAGCGTACCATTCAGATTTTAGAAGACATGCTTCGTGCCTGTGTAATGGATTTCAAAGGCTTATGGGATGAGAAACTACCATTGATCGAGTTCGCTTATAACAATAGCTATCCAGCTACTATACAGATGTCACCCTATGAAGCACTGTATGGTAGGAAATGTCGAACTCCTCTGTTTTGGAATGAAGTTAAAGAACGTAACATTGTTGGACCAGATTTTGTTGAAGAGACTTGTCAAGTAGTCGACATCATCAAGGAAAGAGTTAGAACGGCTCAGAATCCTCAGAAATAGTATGCAGATACTCGACGTCGAGACCTTGAATTTGTTGTAGATGATAAGGTATTCTTGAAAGTATCACCTATGCAAGGTTTAAAATGAATCAGACAGAAAGAGAAGCTAAGTCTGAGATATGTCAGGCTATTTGAGATTCTAGCTAAACGTGAAAAAGTGGCTTATCAATTAGCCCTACCACCATCTATGTCAAGTGTGCATGATGTATTTCATATCTCATTATTAAAGAAGTACGTCAGAGATCCAACACATGTTTTGACAGCAGATCCACAAGATCTAACTGATGATTTGACATTCGAAGTAGCACCAACTGAAATCACTAGCCGAAAGGATCAACGTCTACGCAACTGTGACATATACTATGTTAAGGTCACCTGGAGGAGCCGAGATACAAAAGAGATCACATGGGAAGAAGAGAATGCTATGCAGAAGCAAAATCCTCACCTTTTTGACTCGAAAGGTATGTACAAATTTCGAGGATGAAACTTTTAATAAGAGGGGGGGAGTTGTAAGACCCGTATCGAATTAACCGGTCTTACCACCTTGTACCAGGTCTACCTATCATGGTCAAGCCAAGTGGACCAAGTGCATGAAGAAACCACAAGAAAAGGTATGAAGTCTAACCCAAAAATAGTCAAATGTGAGAGTACGGTCGTATGCCTAAACAGGTATGATCAACCCCACCTCAAAAGAAGTCCAATCCATGGCTTTTTAGTCGTGGGGTCGCATTTCTAAGAAGGCGTAGGGTCGACGGATTCTGCGACCCTACGTTCGACCATACGATGACAGACATAAACCAAAAATTAGAAAACCTTCCTAATTCGATGGGGATCTTTCCAAAACTCATTGGGACATATTATGGAGGGTTTTCCTCTATAAATAGGACGTCCCTTAGCCTCTTTCACTCCTTTAGAACCCTAATTGAAAGTGAGAGAAAGAGAAAGAGAAGGAAGAGAAGAAAAGAAGAAAACTTGAAGAAGAAGACTAAGGAAGAGGAGGAAGTTCAAAGAAAGCTCTGAATTAAGGTATGAACCTAATTCCCTACATGAATAAGAGAGCCTAGAATAGTTATGAAAAATTTAGGATTAGGAGAAACCCAAATCATCCATCCATGGATAATTTTCAAGAGATTCCATGGAGGAAATCATTATGGACAATGAATGGAGTATAAATTATAGTTTTGAGTCATAGAACAATCATAGAATGGACCATGATAGTAAGTCAAAGGATCCAAATATGAAGGGATGGACTTTAGAATGAAAGGTCGACTCAGAATATGTGTGGTCGCACGTAGGGTCGAATGATATCCGACCCTACGAGACCATATGATCGACCACATGCCCTCAGGAAGTCCCAAGGAGGGTGTGGTCGCACGTAGGGTTGAATGGTATCCAACCCCACATGCGACCCTACACCCTGGGGTCGCAGAAACTACTACCCTAGGTGCTACCCTACCTGCGACCCTACATGTTCTGTTAGTTTAAACATGTTGGAACTAATTCTAATTAAAATCTATCGACTTGTTAGGTCTTTTCAGTGGTTTAAAAGTGAATTATAAAGCTTGAACGAAGATCTACTAGCAATCAAAGGTGAGGGAACAAGACTTAAACTAATTGATTAATAATAAATTATTTTTGTTTATTGAGTCCAATACCATGAATGATTCTATGTTTGTATGATTGTAATGTGCATCTCACATGTCATCCACTATTCTTGTTATTACTATTCATGCATATTTAATTTATGTTTATTTATAATATTATGTTGATGATGATGCTAGGAATAGGCATGTGAATGTCTGTGTGTGGTTAGTGTACTTGATGCGAGTAGGGCATCAGGGGGAGAATGTGACACTATGGTTCAGCCTGGTCACCATACTCTAGCTCTATCTCTACTCAAGTCTTGTCCACTAACATCGTCGTATCGCCATTACCTTAGTAGAACTATTATGTCGTAGGGCATCAGGGGAGGTGGTCTCGGACCGTGTAGTCTCTGACTCTGCCGGGGGACCTTAGCTCTATCTCCATGGACGTATTGAGGGATGCTGGGGTGAGGCCTTGAATACACTGTTTGACATTAGGATTGGTTAGTTGCGAGCCCAGTTTGCAAGCCCTCTCCAATAGGGGCTTACATGTTGGTATGGGTAGAGCATCAGGGGAAGTGTGATCTGATACGGTCCTAAGCACCTTAGCTCTATCTCTATTCCATGGTGGGTGCATGTGGGGGAGGCAACGGTGTTTGATCCATTGGGCGGTTCACACATTCGTGTATAGAGGTGTGGCAGCCTCCTATCCTTTCTATTGCACATTGCAAACTTATGAACTAGACCAAAGATATGAATTGAATGCATGCATATGTTTGTTGTATTTTTTTGTTTGCTCACTGAGCCATGATGTGTGCTCACCCTTTCGACGTCGAATATTTTTAGTTGATGATGCAGGTACTACTGTGGAAGACTATATGAATGCTCCTGTGTACGGACAAGTTGCGGCGATAGATGCAGACGTTATGATGGAGTCGATGATTCGTCATGCGAGTGCAACTCATGCGTCTTCGATTAGATTTTTATTTAAATTATTAAGGAAATATAATTGATTATTTTATTTACTTTATGTTCTTAGTCAATGAAAGATA
This sequence comes from Protea cynaroides, assembly GCA_028583415.1. NCBI lineage: Eukaryota > Viridiplantae > Streptophyta > Magnoliopsida > Proteales > Proteaceae > Protea > Protea cynaroides. The sequence goes on from CM053271.1 coordinate 77,593,773, forward strand.
ATTGGATAATTTATTTACTTTATCACAGCTAGACTCTCAGTTCATTTAATATATAAGACTTTCGCTATTGTTTATTTACTCTGATTATAGTTATGGATGTGTATGGTTTAAGAAAATGGACACAACCTATTCGAGATCCTAGTTGAACTGTTGGTTTATTGACGGTTCATCACACCATTCTAAATAGTGCAAATTTGGGGTGTGATATAGCCTATACGAGATCCTGATTTGATCCGTTGGTTTATTTACGATTCATCTCACTATTCTGGTTAGTCCAGAATTGGGGTGTGACACCACCTATTCTGCATACAGTCCTGATCGCCTGGACAGTTGAGGATCCCAGCATGGAGATTCATAGATCATCTCATGCTCATTTTGACTATCTCTGTTATATCTCACCAGATACATTTTATACTCTTTGGGTTTATGTTTGATATTGATGGGTGAGGATCCGGATTATGGATACCGACCCATCTTTAGTACATTATTTACTGTAGTTCTCTAGATGTTTTTATTTTTTGTTCACATGTTTAGTTACACTATGCTTTTATTTTGTTATTATTTGTCTTGCAGCTTATTCGTAGTTCTTACCCCCCATAGTATATGTTTTATGCTTCTAAATTTCAACTTCTAATATGTGGTGGTATATATATATATGTTATGATTTAAGTATTGACGTGGCACATTTGCACTCTGATCCCAATTTCTATCACACCCCGTTCCCAACGTATCGGTACTATGGAATGGATGAGATCTCCACATCCTATTTCAGGGCATTGGAAATCCCCTTCCAGGATCACAAAATGTGGTACACTAATCATTTAAACCATCCAAACATACACAGGCAATAATAAATTAAACACACCATAAGGAAAGAGTTATTCAATCAGAGCATAGTGGAATATAAATTATAACCATAGAAGTTGACTAATCAAATGTTAAATATAATATGTATTCCCAAACCATGGTAGGTATATGTAAAATAATTGTCTTCAAATATAAATTGTTCATACAGGCAACATGCCTCAAATTCAAAAGAAATAAACTGAAGTTTAAATAAGTTTATCAAATAATTAAAGTGTTTATCCATAGGTGTAGTCATCACACTTTCATGTTTCATCATGAACATCTTCATCACTAGCATCCATATCTCCGAAATCTGCATCAGCCATACGCACATCTAAAAGAGTTTGTGTACATAAGGGTAAGCTCAACCACCGAGCCTAGCAAGAAAATTAAACATGTACAAACAAAATACATGAATTAACAACTACGACCTGGTATATAACTATAAGTGCAAGCTCAAGACAACCCATACATGGAGTTTTCGACTCCATGGGTCTCCCCTTATCAAATGATATGGCCTCAAAGTCGACGTAAGGTATAACTCCCATATATGAGTCTGTCGTTACAGATAAGATTGTATTACGTCAATCACTTACCCACAACTTATCCCAAGCATGTATTCCACCAGCCACTTGAGGAGGTGATGATCCCACTAGTCAACTCGTCCGCTGACCCGTATTATGCCAACTATGGGGAGCATCGCAGCTATGTTCACATCACCCTTTATTGAACCCATGCCACTACATAATCCCCTAATGGCTAAGGCTATAGTTATTAGGGTAATTTAATATGCAACTAACCAAGTTCTCCGATTAACCAAATTACTAGACCATAACATCACCAAGCTTCTAACCCTGTCTATCCTCCAACTTAGGGCATCGTGACTTGGCTAAGTTACACACAGTCATTGCAAAGTAGCGCCTGTTAGAAGTGGTGCAAGCATCCCATTCGACCCACCTTCCTCCTCACAGACTTAACCAGACATCACAAATTAAGCATGGGTCAATCGCTTTTATGGAAAGGTAGCAGGTGTCCCATTCCACCCTCCTTCCAATCCTTACCTGTACTGTTGACCCCAAGTTCAAGGATGCATACACATGAGAAAACAAACAGTTCATTGGATGACATGTTATCATACAAGGCATGTTATCAATCGCATAGCATCACTTACATAATCAAATAGAATTTATTCTACCAGACAAAGGCCTAATTCCCCTACCTGAGATAATAGCAGTAAAATAAAGAGAGTATGAATCCAAATTAGCTCTCCTAGAGTTCTGCTGTATCTATCATAGCATTAATAATAAATATTAATTATTTACCTTGTTATTGGTCTCTAAACTTTTCTCATGGCATCTTAACATTTTATTCACAATTCCAAGGTTCTAGCTAACCTCTAAGATCATTCCACACTTGCTGCCCAAGTGTTTCAGATTCAAGAATAGCAAGCCCAAAAATACATATTATAAACTATAACTAAAACGATGAAGGATATATATGTAAACATAATATTTTGGGGATATGAGCACATGAACAGGCTCACAAAAATCCGAACAAACTGCTATCCAAATATGGGCAGCAACCAAGGTAAAAATGCCATGTGGCATGTGGCATAGACCGCACGGTACTAAACCACTGATGTGCGGCTCGTGCCATCGACTGCATGTTGATCTTTGGTCAGAATAGACTGCTTCCAGTTTGTGAATTTTCTTTGGATTTTTTTAAGATAATATTTGAGATTTGGGTTCGAGATTCCCATCCTAGCCTAGATTACTAACATCATTTTCATTTTTCAATCAGCCAATATTGCTGGATCTGGTTTTAAACCTCTGATCCGATTCTAGTAAGCCTTCTAAGGAATATTATCACATAAGTAGGTTTATAACAATCCCAGAATGATGATGTCCAAGAATGGTCATCAATAGAGGTCATTTCACAGTGCGGCACATGGCATCGACCGCACTGTCATGACCACAGGCATGCGGCATGTGCATCGACCGCATGTTGAAATAATGTTAGAACCTATTGATTTTCATATAGTGATCTTCTTGGATTTTTTTAAACCTAAAAAACAAGTTTGGGTTCAAAAATCCCATTATAACTCAAGGTATTGGCATAGATTCAATATCCAAGTTTATCGATATTGCTAGATCTGATTTTAACACCTTAGAATCGATTCCAGCAATACCAAGAAGGAAAATCCTTGGGTTCTAGTCCATAAATAATCCATTTAGATCTATCATCAAGGTTTGAACGCTTGTATCTGAACATTAGTCCATTTACATCCATTTTTTATGATCCCTGGAATCCCAGTTCATCAATGATTCAAATCCAACTTCCAACTTGGTCCAAATATTTGGAAATCAAAGGGATTAATTAAGATATATAATATAAGCAAGATATTTAGATTATTCACCTATCTTTCTCATTCATCCTTCATCATTATCCATGACTTGGTTTTCTACAAATCTTATCTACATACCTACGGGTGTTTAGGTGCGTACTAGAGTTGGAGGAAAAGATTTCATGGCTAAGAGTCTTGATTAATTATCCATCCATGATTCATTAAATTGAATGGATTCAAAAGAAATCTTCAGGGAATAAGGAAGTGATACCAGTATTGGTTCTTTGTCGATGGAGATATTAAGCTCTCTCTCAAGGTTGCAAAGCTTTCCCATTTTTCCTTCCTTCTAATCTCCCTTTCTCTTCTTCCTTCTTCTGCAATGTCTCCCTCCCTCTCTCCTTTTTCTCATAGTTTCAGAGAATGGAATGAGAGATTGGAGATGGGAGGGATAGACTAAACCCATTCCAACATGTTGGAGTGATTTCGGGGGCTCCAATCTTGGTAGATTAGAGGATTCCCTACTATCTTCTTGAATTAAACAATTCATGAACCTGGACACTTATTTGTATGGGTATACGAGTAGTCTGGATCGCGGACTAGGCAACCCTCGGTTCATAACTAGGCTGGGTTTTAAACCAGTCTCATCCAAATGGTGCAGCACACACACCTTGGTGGTGTAGTGCCGGACCTCAAATAAAATTAATATTATTTAATTTTTAATACCAGGGTTCAACTAGGTTACCTTCATTGGGTTTCATTGGTCTGCTCCACATTAATTTGAATCGTTCATCATGGTAAGACTTCTTATAAGTTAAAATTTCAAATTAGGACCGAAATTTTAGGTATAGGTCTTACACGATGCCTTCGCCTTGTACTAAGAGCCATGGTCATAAACTTTTCTCAAACCTGAAAATTTGGAGACAGTCAGTCAATTCACAGGTAAGAATGTTTAAAGTTACATCATACAATGTAAACTATTATGTTTAAAACTCAATTTATTGTTTTAACACACTATAGATGGGTTAGACGATCAAACATTCAACATAGAGCAAAACAAACTGACAAAAAATCATGTGGCATGTGACCGACTGTACCCTAACTAGGTGAGTGGCGTGTGGCATGTGATTGATTGCACGTCATGATTTTTTCGATTTAAAAAGTGGCACGACTCTATTTTCTCATTTTTACTTTAGCGGAGCTTGTGTGCGGTAGGAGGAAAGGTGCATACCCCTGAAATTGATTCTTGAGGGTTTTCCTTGGTGTTTTCTTGCTTTCCTCCATCTCGTTTATCGTCTTCACACCATGGCATAGTAAGTCTCCAACAAATTTTCGTTTTTCCTTGTAACCTAGCTTAGATTTTGTTGATTTCTCTTTGTTTTCCCCATTTAATGGCTTGAAACGATGGGGCTTAACTATATCAACAAGTTAGGAGATGTTTGCCATGCTTTCTCCCCTGTTTTAACAAGATTTCATCGCTTTATATGGTTACCAAAGCCAAAGATAATCTTGTTTAATATTTTCTTAAATCCCATGTACGCTTCAAAACTCGTTCTAAAAGCTATAACGATGATTAAAATATGTTGGAATCTCTTTCGAACTTCATTTGATCATATACATGAGTTTTCTCATTTCGATTAGTTTTTCCAAAACTGAGTTTTGTCACTTGAGAGGTATTCAAACACTTTGTATCACTGTTCGATCCCTTTGGCATATCAATTGGTTTACTGTTACCTATTTTTTTCCACCCACTAATGATCATTCTTACTCTAATTCTGTAGGTCTCCATTTTTTAAACACCTATTTCATCCACTATGGCTGCTCGGGATATTCCTAGGTCTTTTGGCCTGAAGTCTTCCACTACAGGTGCAGAGAGACTGCAAGGACAGGAACCACCAGCCTATGATCCATTCTACTTTAGATCCAAGGAGGTTGTAATGGCTTAGCCTGCTTTCGAGCGTAGGTCAGTTAAGCAAGGTCGGTTTATCCTTGTGGATGAGTTGGATAGGTTCAATGTTTGACAGGCTTTTAGTGATATCAGTTGGTTTCTTGCTCTCAGTTTCTACTTGCCCACATGAGTAGACATGGTTCATCACTTTTACTATAATCTGTAGGTTGACAAAGGCATAGAGGACAATGCTGATGGTTCTACTCTACAAATCTCTAGTTGGGTTAGAGACAAACCAATTGCCATTACCATTGCCAGCTTAGTACAGAGTTGGGTATCTTTGCTGCTAGGGGGATGGTCTATATGGAGCAACATTTTCCATAGTTGGTGAGTGGGAGCTTGTAAAGGTTCACGAATAGATGATGTTGGGTCCAGATTTATGTGAGAGGAACTATCGTCCAGTTCCTAGGATATACAGTCGCATCACTCAGCATAACTTGGTGCCCAAGGGCAGACACAAAGATGCGATAGTGCACTTCTGTGAGTTTGTGGCTTACTGCATCACCGTTCACCATTAGATCTGTCTTCCATATATGATTATGAGGACTATGATCCATATACATTTGTATACATGGACTAGTAGTCTCCCTTATGGTCAATTGCTACCCAGTTGTTTCCCAACATGGGGTTCGACCTTACTTTGGAGCTTGACGAGGAAACTGGTGTATATACGGACTTTGGTTAGGACACGCTGCACAAACTCAGGTTACAAGATGTTACACTTAGCGATGAGGAGTTAGAGCAGCATCTACCACCTCGTCCTATTCGTAGACGTCAGCCAATCAGGAGGGTCAGACACATGTTAGTCTTGTCTTCTTCATCTTCTAAGAGTGAACCAGCCATTCCCAACGACTGTGGGGATGCTTCTCCTAAGAATGTAGATTCTAGTGAGCAGGCTCCATCTGGGCCAGTTGCAAAGGGTGTTGCCGATTCCAATGATGATGAGCAGGAGAGTTCATTTCATGTTGTAGGTGATGAGAAGATTCCAATAGCAGCAGCTCCTCAGGCTGAAGCTTTAGGGTTCACCGAGTTACGTGATTTGCTAACCGATGCTAGCTCTTTAGTAGCTACTCTGGATGATCATCAAAGCTCTCTCCAAACTAGACTAGATGTTCACAAGAGGCGGATGTTATAAAACATTACTAGTGTGGAGCGATGGATGGCTGTAGTAAAGCAGAGTATCATCCAGCTTCAAGATTTGCAGGATGTTATGAGGCATGAGGTTGCTTTTCTATGGTCAGCACTTACTTTTGTGGGTTATCGTTCTGGCGGTTCTTAAGGATGTTGTCGCTATAGCGGCAACCAAGTGTGAGAGCACTAGTTAGCAATGTCTTCGATCAGTGCCGAGAGTCAAGACCACCTATTCTATAGAGAGTCCTGATCACCAGGACAATCGTAGTTCTCAACATGGCGACTCATTGACCAGCACATACCCTAGTGTTTCACATGCTTATTTCATTTATTTCTCTCTTATGGCTCACCGGACACATTTTATACACTTCATTTGATGTTTGGTATTGATGGGTGAGGATCCAGATTGTAGATGCCGACCCATCATTGGTACATTATTCTCTTTTTGTTGGTATGTTGGATGCTTTTATCTTTGTTTTATGTGTATGGATATCTTATGCTTTTGCCTGTTATTATATCTCTTGCAGATTATTGATAGTTCTTACCCCCCCCCATATAGTATATGGTTTATTCTTCCTATTTCAGCTTTATTATTTTTGTGGTATGTATGTATGATATGGTTTAGTAGTAGGCGTTGCACATTCGTAACTGTAAGACCCGTATCAAACTAACCTGGTCTTACCTCCTTGAACCAGGTCTATCCATCATGGTCGAGCCAAATGGATCAAGTGCGTAAGGGAGATCATGATCCCAGGTATTAAACTGACCCAAAAACACTAAAATAAGGGGGAGGGTCGCATACCCAGCAAGGCAGGGTTGGACCTCCCAGTATAAAAAGTCAAACCCTGGGTTTTTAACCGGGGGTCGGAAAATTTAGAACCAGGGGTCGACGGGATCTCCAACCCCCTCATCGACCCCCAGTCTATCGACAGAAACCGTGAATTGGGAACTTTCCAAATTTCAATGGGATTCGTTCCTAATCTCAATGGGACTTATTTTGGAAGTTTCTACTCCATAAATAGGACGTCCCTAAGCCTCTTTTACTCCTTTTAGAACCCTAATTGGATTGAGAGAAAGAGAAGAGAAGGAGAAGAGAAAGAGAAGAGAATGAAAGTGGAGAAGAAGATCAAAGAGAAGGCTTCAGAGAAACAAGCCTAATTCTCAGGTATGGATACTATCTCCATGTAATTCTAAAGACCTTAGAATAGATAGTGAAGAGGGAATGATCTAGGAGAAACCCAAATCATCCACCCATGGTTAGGTTTTCATGGAAAACCATGGGGGAGATCATAAAAACCATGTAGGTGAATAAACTATGGTTTTAGACCATAGAACAGGTATGGAATGGATTGAAGAAGCAAGCCATAGGACCCAAACACGAAAGAATGGACTGTAGGACAAAAATTTGACTAAACCCACGGGGGGTCGCACGGGGGGTCGATGGCCAATCGACCCTACCAGACCCTAACAATCGACCCCCAGTGTTCGGATAGTCCAGAATCTGGGTGATAGCACCCAGGGTCGATGGAACCTCCGACCCTGGCATCGACCCCCAGTTAACAGCATGCTTTTTAAAATCAGAATTAATTCTAATTAAATTCTATCGACTTGATTAGGTCTTCTAGTGATATAATATTGATATTTAGTTGATTCTTAAAGCTTGAGAGAGGATCTACGATCAAGCAAAGGTGAGGGAACAAGACCTAAACTAATTAGCTAATAATAAATTATTTTATTCTTGAGTCCAATGCCATGATTGATTCTATGCGTGTATACTTGTTATGTGCATTCAACATTTCATCCAATATTTCTATTATTACTGTTCATGCATATTTAAATTATTATTTATAACATGATGATGATGATGATGATAGGAATAGACATGTGGATGTATGTGTGTGGTTGGTGTGCTTGATGCCAGCGAGTATCAGGGGGGCTGTCATAGGTCGGGCCTCAGCACTCTAGCTCTATCTCTAACTCAAGTCTTATCCACTGACATCGTCGTATCGCCATTACCTTAGCAGAACTATTACATCGTAGTGTATGAGGGGAGGTGGTCTCGGACCGTGTAGTCTTTGACTCTATCGGGGGGCCTTAGCCCTATCTCTATGGACGTATTGAGGGATACTGGGTGTAAGCACCCCATTTTTGCCACCCTCGGCATAAGTGAACCAATATGGCAGGTTTCTGACCTTTAACCCAAAGATTTGTGATTCTCCACTGATCCCCACAGCAGGGTCATGGGCTATTATCTGCATAGATGCATAGGTCATAGAATTATCTTCGAAACGAGAACAGAATTGCTCAATTCTGATATCAAATGAGGAAGATACAACCATTTTAGTCGGATGATACATATAAGGGAGGTTTCTGAAATTATTATAAATAATAATCCCAGGGGCCTTCATGCAAATTATCCTAAGTCGGATTGTTTGAATTTCAAATCATCATATCTTGATCATCCGACATCGGATTCAGATGATTCCAAGACCATTATTCTTCATTCGTGATGTTCTACAAAGTGGACGTAAAAAATCCCGGGTAGAAGTCAGCAGTGGGTCCCATGCAAGCTTGCATGCAAAATTATCGTTAGAACTTCAAAGCTTCATATCTTTTCCGTCTACATCGGATTCAGACGATTCCAAGGCCATTGTTCTTCATTTGTGATGTCCTACAAAGTGGACGTGGAAAATCTCGGGTAAAAATCTCCGGAGGGTCTCATGCAAAATTACATATGGACAAAAATTCATATTTTGATCATTCCATATCCGAATCAGGTTATTCCAGTCTCATTATGTTCTATTTTTAGTGCTCTACAAAGTGGACGTAAAATATTTTCGGTAGAAGCCTCCAAAGGATCTCATGCAGAATGGTTAGTCAAATTATCGATAATTGGTCCGCTTAAACTTCAAAAATTCATAAGTTTACCATTTTACATCCAAATGAGGTGATTCAAGTACTTATATTCCTCATTTTTAATGTTCTACAAAATGAACGCAAAAAATTTGGAATAGAGGCCATCGGAAAATTCCATGAGGGATAATAGCGAAAATGACCCGTGAAATGACAAGGAGAGAAAACCCAGTTAATTCCAATCAATCCAGTCAACTCAGTTCAAGCCATTTTTGGTCCAACCTAGCTCAACCCATATCAGTTGTCAACCAAAGTCAGTCTCAACCCATTTCGAATCAGTTCATCTATGTGCATAATATTTATATATTATATATATTGTATAATATATATATATATATATATATATATATATATATATATATATTATTATTATATATTATTAAATATATGTGTATATATGTATATAATATATATTATTATATGTAAATGATAATCCAAAAGATTTTGAGAAGAAAAAGAAAAGAGGGGAGAAAGGAAACATGAAAGTGAAGGGGGATTTCGGTTTAGGAGATAATCCAAAATATTTTTAAGAAGAAAAAGGAAAGAGGGGAGAGAAAAAACGTGAAAGATAATGGGGATTTTGGTTTTGGAGATAATCCAAAAGATTTTGAGAAGAAAAAGGAAAGAGGGGAGAAAAGAAACGTGAAAGGGAGTTTTTTTAGGTTTTCTAGATGATTTCCAAAAGATTTTGTTGAAAAAAAAAAAGGGGAAGAAGAAAGAGGAAAAAACGTGAGCTTTTCTAAGGGAATCCAAAAGAATTTGTTGGGGAAAAAAAAGGAAAGAGGGAGAGAGGAAAAACGTGTGCCTTTCTAAGAGAATCCAAAAGATTTTGTTGGAGAAAAAAAAGGAAAGAAGAAAGAGAAAACGTGGGGGTTTTTAGGAGGCTCGCGGTTTTAGGGATTGGAAAAAAAAAGAAAAAAAAAGGGGAGAGAGAGGACGTGAAAAGGGAGAAGATTTAGGGTTTCTAGATTTTTTTTCAAAAGGGAAAGAAGGGGAAGATAAAAGGGACATGAGAGAGAGAAGAATGGAGGATTTTTCCAAAGAGAAAAAAACGTGAAAGGCTTTTGGGGCTAGGTTTTCGGAGAAAAGTAAGGGAAGAAGAGAGAAAAAAGAGGGGAAGAAGAGAAAAAAAAGGAGGAAAAACGTGGCTTTTTTGCTAAGTTTTGGGAGAAAAAAAAGGAGGAAGGGACGCCCAAGAGGAGAGAAAAAAGAGAAAAAAAATCCAAGAAAAGAGAGAGAGAGAGAGAGAGAGAGAGGTGTTAAGAAGAGAAGATCTAGAGTAAAAAGAGAGAAGGATCAGAGAAGCAGCAAGGAGGATGATGAGAAGATGCAAAGGAGAAAAGCATAGTGAAGAAGCCTGAGGTAGGAGATCCATCCTTTCTGTCAGTTATTTTTTTCAAAGTCAAAGTATACTGCAAATGCATGTCTGAGATTGGTGTCTAGCATTAGGAAGATGCCTCTGTTAGGATTAGCTTCCTTGAGACAAAATGTTGGCCTCTGAGTCCTCTTTCAGACCATGTATTCGGATTTTATTTTCATAGCTATATGATTTTATATTGATTTTATAGTACCACTGGTCAGAATCTGGAACAGACCTGACCAGTGTATTTGCATGTACTTGGGGAATGGTTTCGACCTGCCTATGATCTCTTTTAGGATTAGGTTCCTTGAGACAAAATGTTTGCCTCTGAGTCTTCTTTCTGGCCATATATTTGGATTTTATTTTCATGAGCTATATGATTTTATATTGATTTTATAGTACCATTGGCCAGAATCTGGAACAGACCTGACCAGTGTATTTGCCTGTACTTGGGGAATGTTTTCGACCTACATATGGTCTTTTTCAGGATTAGCTTCCTTGAGACAAAATGTTGGCCTCTGAGTCTTCTTTATGACCATATATTTGGATTTTATTTTCATGATCTATATGATTTTATATTGATTTTATAGTACCATTGGACTGAATCTGGAACAGACCTGACCAGTGTATTTGCCTATACTTAGGGAATATTTTCGACCTGCCTATGGTCTCTTTCAGGATTAGCTTCCTTGAGACAAAATGTTGGCCTCTGAGTTCTCTTTCTGACCATGTATTTGGATTTTATTTTTATAAACTATATGATTTTATATTGATTTTATAGTACCACTGGCCAGAATCTGGAACAGACCTGACCAGTGTATTTCCCTGTACTTGGGGAATGTTTTCGACCTGCCTATGGTCTCTTTTAGGATTATCTTCCTTGATACAAAATGTTGGCCTCTGAGTCCTCTTTCTGAGGATATATTTTAAGAATTTTTTAAGAAAGCACAGTGCCCTATGTGCCCATTTTGGTCCAGCTTGACAAAGCTATCATCTTGCTGCGTGTTCCATCATGTTTTGATTGATTCTCATATGCTTTGGTTGTTTCTCACATGCCATATTTGATGCTATATTTTTTCACATGCTATGTTCGGATGCTCGTATGCATACACTACTATAATTGGAATGGTCACACTGCCATAATTGGAATGATCACACTGCCATAATTGGAATAATCACATTGCCATGATTGGAATGCTATACTTGCTTCTTGCCATATTTGTCTGCTACACTTGCTCAAATGCTATATTAAATGCTTATTGTCATAATTAGGGTATGAAAAGCTAAAATGGAAAGAAAATAACAATTAGGGTAGAAAACCCTAAAAAATAGAAATAAAATAACAATTAGGATAGAAAACCCTAAAAAATGGAAAGAAAATAACAATTAGGGTAGAAAACCCTAAAATAGAAAGAAAATAACAATTAGGGTAGAAAACCCTAAACAATGGAAAGAAAATAGAAATTAGGGTAGAAAACCCTAAAATGGAAAAAAAAATAATTAGGGTTGGAAACCTTAAAAAATGGAAAGAAGGCAGCAATTAGGGTAGAAAACCGTAAAATGGAAAGAAAATAGCAATTAGGGTAGAAAACCCTAAATATGGAAAGAAAATAGCAATTAGGGTCTTGCCATGCTCAGAAGATAGCATACTAGATCATGCCATATAGGCTTTTGCCTTATTTGCAATACATGCCATATTTGAAAGATTTTTAAACAATCTTACTGTATGTGAATTTCTTGCCATAAATGTTTTATGTGCCATATTTAGATAGAATATTCTATTTTTTTGGCAATAACTTATTTTATGCAACACCCTAGTCAAACTGCCATATCTGCACACTTCTAGAAGACAATCTAGGCATGGGGACGTGGATTTATGCACCCACATTCTTGGGAAGGGCATAATGGGAATACTAAAACCTTAATAAAGAAAGAGAATTCTTTGCCAAACCTTCCAAAATTAGAATTCCGAATGAAAAGGGTAATTTAGGACGATTTGCCCCTCGGCAAACCCTAAACCTAGAATAGGTTCTAAACCCTAAACCTAGAATAGGTTCTCAATCATTAACCAAAAACTGGTTATCCAGCCCGAAATACGCAGATTCTGATTCCTAGGTCAAACCCTAGGATACGTAGGCCATTGGGGAGAAACCCAAATTCGGATCCACATTTTAGTCCACTCGGACTATCCATAGATCCACTAGGATATTCAACCATTTCAATCCAAGCCCCATTTTGACCCAAATAGTGTTTTCTATCCCGAACTACGTGGATTCTGATTCCTAGGTCAAACCCTAGGATACGTAGGCCATTTGGGAGAAACCCAAATTCGGATCCACAATTTACTCCACTCGGACTATCCATAGATCTACTAGGATATCCCCCATATTTTAACCCAAATAGGGTTATCCATGCCTTAGTCCACTCGGACTACCCATAGATCCACTAGGATATTCAACCATTTCAATCCAAGCCCCATTTTGACCCAAATAGGGTTTTCTATTTCGAACTATGCGGATTCTGATTCCTAGGGCAAACCCTAGGATACGTAGGCCATTTGGGAGAATCCCAAATTCGGATCCATACCTTAGTCCACTCGGACTATCCATAGATCCACTAGGATATTTATCTACTCCTTAGTCCACTCGGACTATCCATAGATCCACTAGGATACTTACCCACATTTTGATCCAAATAGGGTTATCCAGCCCGAACTACGTGGATTCTGATTCCTAGGTCAAACCCTAGGATACGTAGGCCATTTGGGAGAAACCCAAATTCGGATCCACAATTTTGTCCACTCGGACTATCCATAGATCCACTAGGATATATTTATTCACACCTTAGTCCACTCGGACTATCCATAGATCCACTAGGATATTTATTCACACATTTGTCCACTTGGACTATCCATAGATCCACTAGGATATCTATCCATATTCCAACCCAAAAAGGGTTGTCCAAACCTTAGTCCACTCGGACTATCCATAGATCAACTAGGATACTTACCCACATTTTGACCCAAACAGGGTTATTCAGCCCGAACTACGTGGATTCTGATTCATAGGGCAAACCCTAGGATATGTAGGCCATTTGGGAGAAAACCAAATTTGGATCCACACCATAGTCCACTCGGACTATCCATAGATCCACTAGGATATTTATCCACATCTTAGTCCACTTGGACTATCCATAAATCCACTAAGATATTTACCCATATTTTAACCCACATAGGGTTATCCACATTCCAACCCAGAATGGGTTATCCATATTTCAACCCAAATAGGGTTATTCTTAAATCCACTAGGACTATCTATCAGTCTACATGGACTATCTAGATCCTAACCCATAGGATTTCTCAGCCTTTCAAGCATAAATTTCAACTTGAATAAAGAACTTAATCATGCACAAGCATAAATCACATCCATAAACTTTAATCACACCTGAACTACGATGGTGAACCTGATTTTTGAAATAATTCCATGATACGTAGGCAATCTGATGGATACAGATTCGGTTCAATGATATCAAACCACTTGGTTTGGTTTGGTTTAACAAATAGATTCTAGCATAGGAAAGGTATAGGAGACCGATTTTGATCGGGCGGTTTGGGTGCCTAACCCCTTCCCATAACCGTAACCTGACGCTTACCCAATCTCTGATGGATCAGAATTCCAATCTAAGGGTCATGAGTCAATCGAAGTCTTACCTTGGGGTGAGATTTCACATTTCTAAGGTCCTAGACCTAAATCTAGGTGGCGACTTCTAAAGATTTCCATCTTTGTCCTCACAGTGGCGACTCCACTGGGGATATAAATGTCAAACTCCTAAATGAAAACTTTCCTTGTGTGAATTGGATGCCAGATTTTAGAATGCTATATTTATGCTTGTATATTATTGCTTCGGGGGGAATGGGTTCAGTCACACATTCGTGCGAGTAGCCGAACCGGGTCCTATGCATATGGGGCAGCCCGCTAGGCGAATACACACAGCCTTGGCCTGTACTTTGTGAGACCACGACCGGTGAGCAGCCTCTAACGAGCGTTTCTTGGGTCCGCTTGGGAATGCGTTATGCTACTCCATGTCGCTTAGATCCTTGCAACATAGTATATAAAGGGACTGGGGGCCATTATTCATCGAGCATTCGGTGATAGGTTACCCCATCCTCGTCAAGGTGGCCTTTTCTGTCCTAACCTAGATTGTAGCCCAATGTTTGTTATTTTTTGGTTCATCCCTGAACTGACCCGGTAAAATTGGCTTAACCATGACATCCATGTTCGAGACGTCGAAGTTCTGCCCGTTTTTGTCCTCGATTGGTCAACATGTTAGAATCTACACGATGAGCATCTTGAACTCTCACCCATTGGGAGTATGAGGTATGTATACACCTGTTCTACATCATAGTAGACGGTCACTATACACCCTCCATTAAGTAAGCTCGATGTGTCGAATTTCTCATTGTAAACACGTCAATTTCAAAAAACGAGTAAAAAATCCTGTCAAGACTTAGATACCATGGTCAAGAAGAAATTTACTAGTTTGTTCATCTATGAACTGCTTTTGCTAATCATCCCTAATAAGGACGACGGATTAATATATCAATTTCAATTTCATCGAATTCGGTAATCCAATTGGCTAGACCTTGGTACCACTGATTATCCATTTTGGAATCATGAGGTCCCAAGACTGAACACATGGCTTAATCAAATTCAATTAAATTGACTTGGATAATGTTTACCCAATCGCCCTTATGAGGGAGCTAACTCTTGTTTGGTTGAGTCATCCTTGATTGTGCATGTGACTTCTTCTACTCTTGTAGATGTTTAGAATCTTGATATTTCCCCATTGGATTTCAATGCCTTTGGAAAAGAAAATCAAACTACAACCATATCCACCCTTTTAGGGTGAGAGGCCCCTATAATTAGGGAATTGTCTTGATCTCCCATCTCGAGATCCATCCATATTATCTTTCCAAATGAATCAATGGAAGTCATGAATCTAGATCTTGATTGAACATCAAATTTTATAAGAAAGAAGGAAAGATTCAGCCCCTAGGGAAATCCAATCATAGTTCCCGATTCATCTCTGAATTAAGGAAAGATTTGGCCCCTAGACAAATCCAATCATGGTGCTCAATGCACCCCTGAATTAAGGAAAGATTTAGCCCCTAGGCAAATCCAATCACCATTCTCAATGTACCTCTGAATTAAGGAAAGATTCAGCCCCTAAGAAAATCCAATCATGGTTCTCAATGCACCCCTGAATTAAGGAAAGATTCAGCCCCTAGGCAAATCCAATCATAGTTCTCAATGTACCTTTGAATTAAGGAAAGATTCAGCCCCTAGGCAAATCCAATCATAGTTCTCGATTCACCTCAGAATTAAGAAAAGATTCAGCCCCTAGGCAAAACCAATCACCGTCCTCGATTCCTCTCTGAATTAAGGAGAGATCCAGCCCTTATCCAATCATTGTTCCCTATTCACCTTTGAATTAAGGAAAGATTCAGCCCCTAGGCAAATCCAATCATTGTTCCCTATTCACCTTTGAATTAAGGAAAGGTTCAGCCCCTAGGCAGGTCCAATCATCATTTCGGTTCATCCAGAATTAAGGAAAGATTCAGCCCCTAGGCAGATTCAATCACATCCAGTTCATCTCAGAATCAAAAAAAATATTTAACCCCAGATTCAACCACCATTTCTGGTTCATCTCAGAACTGAAGAAGGCTTTAACTCCTAGGCAGGTTCAATCATCACTCCCTGATCATGTAAAAATGAGGAAGGCATTCGGCCCCTTGGCTTTTTTACCCTTCACCTCCTGTTTAGGTTCTAATTCATGTCAAAACTAAGAAAAGTTTCATTCATCTTAATTCAATTAGCCACCAGACTTATCCAACCATCAATTTTGGTTAGGGTTCCGATTCATGTCGGAACTAGAAAAAGTTTCATTCATCTGAATTTGATTAGCCACTAGGCTTATCCAACCATCAACTTTGGTTAGGGTTCTGATTCATGTTGGAACTTAGAAAAGTTCCATTAACCGACCATCAACTTTGGTTAGGGTTCTGATTCATGTCGAACTAGGAAAAGCTCCATTCATCTGAATTCAATTAGCCACTGGGCTTATCCAACCATCAACTATGGTTCAAGTTCTGATTCATGTTGTAACTAAGAAGAGTTCCATTCATTTGAATTCAATTAGCCACTAGACCTGCCCAACCATCAACTGTGGTTCATGTTCTGATTCATGTTAAAACTAAGAAGAGTTCCATTCATTTGAATTTAATTAGCCCCTAGGCTTGCCCAACTGTCAACTCCAGTTCAGGATCCAATTCATGTTAGAACTAAGGAATGTTCCATTTATATGAACTCAATGTGAGCATGAGTTAGCCTCTAGGCCTGTTCAACCATTACCTCTGGTCCATGTTCCATTTCATGAAGGAATTGAAGAGAATTTCAGTCATTTCAACTCAATCAATCCATCATCTCTATCAATTAGAGTTCAATCCATGATTATCTTCCTTGAACTCTATCAATCGGAGCCCAACTCAACCAATCCTTGCCTCTAGCAATTAGAGCCTAGTCCACGACTGTCAATCTTGATATCTATCAATCAGAGACCAATTCAAAATCAATCTTGATCTCTATCAATCAGAGATCAATTCAAAATCAATCTTGATCTCTATCAATCAGAGATCAATTCAAAATCAATCTTGATCTCTATCAATCAGAGATCAATTCAAAATCAATCTTGATCTCTATCAATCAGAGATCAATTCAATGTCAATCTTGATCTCTATCAATCGGAGACCGATTCAAAATCAATCTCTGGCTCTAACAATTAGAGCCCGATCCATGTCTATCATAGCCCAGTGCTACAAGTTAGGATAGCCCGTCAAGAATGGTGAATGAGAAGCATTCATCATTACTTGTCAGTAAAGATCAATTCCAGATTCTGGAGTCATCAAGAAATCATGAACCTTCAGCTATGATAGTGCTGTCCCATCTCGGGCATTTCTGCCCCATTGGCCAAGGAAATGCTAGAATCCAAAGAGTTGCACTCATATTTCTCATTGTTCAAAGAGAGGGAATGGAATTTTCATGAGCAGTAGGATTGACCAAAGATGAGATCCGATATGCCCCAGGCTAGGATAGGAACCAGAATCACAGCTAGAGAATGGTCCAATGATGAAACCCATAACCCATAAACTGGGGCATGAACCAGATTGAACTTAGACCCAAATTGAGTGTGGTCTGATGAGGAAAGCCAATGACCCCCAAACTGGGGCATGAACCGGATTGACCTTGGACCCGAATTGAGTGCGGTCCAATGAAAGCCATTGAGCCCCAAGCTGGTCATGAACCGGATGGACCTTGGACACAAATTGAGTGTAGTCTAATGAAAGTCATTGAGCCCCAAGCTGGTCATAAACCAAATTGACCTTGGACCGAAATTGAGAGTGGTCTAACAAAGAAATCCATTAAACCCCCCAAGCCAAGGGATAAATTAGTCCAATCTTGGATTCAAAATGGTGTAGTGCAATGGCGATACCCCTTTCTCCATAAGCTGGGGCATAAGCTAGAATGATTTTGAACTCAACTAGAAGTGGTCCATTGATGAATCCATCAAACCCCAAACTGGGGCATGAACCAGAGTAACCTTGAGCTTAAAAGACAATAGTCTAGTTTTGAATGGATCCCAAACTGAAAAAAAAAAAGAGGGAGAATTATATGGAAAATGTAGGTATCTTGCACCTCTTGATAGAGGGGCATGATGAGTCCTGCTATTAGAGATCTGAAGGAAGACTTATTCCCGCAACGACTGAAGGTGGTCGTCGAAGGCGTTATGCCCAACTGGAGCCGCTTGGATGAACTAGTTGTTTCAACTTTCTATTATCGGTATTTGATAGGTCATCCATGTCTGGGTCCAAGATCAATATGCTTGTTGACAAGTCTAGTCTAATCTGTTCTGTAAGAAAAAGAAAATCATCCCATTTGGGATTTCAATCTTTGTGCTTTGTCTCTTCCATACATTTTCTTCCAGTTTCATACATCCTCCTATTCTATGTGCGCAGTCAATTCTGACTCTGAAGATGATTGAAATGATGAGCCGTCTCCTGAACTTCTACGCCACCCGGCCTCTTGAGAAAGAAAGGTCCAATCCGTCTGGGAAAGCTTTAAATGATCAATCGGGAGACACGAGTAGTCTCAAGAAACATGTATTGGAGAAGCTGCCATTTGTTCTATCTGTGAAAGATTCCAAGAAAACATAATAACAGATCATATCAAGGTTAGCCAATCAGTACAAATGAGTGGAGGATAGATGTGCCACCAAAAAGATGGAAATACCAAAGTTCATACAAAGTACATCATCTGCAAGCAAGAGATAAATGATGAATGATCAATCTCAAAATCAAAGAATGAGGTCATTGGGATACCTAAAAAAAAAAAATCAAGCCTATGTTTTATCTACATCAATAATGGGAGGTAGTCACATCAGAAGAAGGAGATGAGTAACTTCTAGAGGACAGCATACGGATTCACCGTTCAGATAAAAGCAGATACTAGATGAGCAGTCACAAATGTTCATAAAGTTTACAAAAGATCAAAGTACTAACAGAGGCAAAGATGTTCTATCTTATTGGAAATGTTTGGAAGAAGAAGATTCAAATCCAATATTAAAAGTCATGATTCAATTTTGTGATCAAGCGAAGCACTGCATTATGTGGCCATCACATCCAAAAAAAAAAGAGAAAAAAAAAGAAAAATGAAAATAAAAGAAAATAGCAAGATGTTGAATGGCATTGGAGCTCTACAGTAGGTCAATTGTCCCTCTCACTTCAAGAAGATTGGTAGTTCCAATCAAAGCCTGATAGCAAGTTCGATCGTTCTTCAAGATTCACAGCATGTTGGATCGGACTTTTGATTTTGGCCAATTAAATCCCGCCTTTGCAAGAGACGATCTCATCACTTCTTCATCATCAGAGAAAGATTTCTCATCGGCATTAGACTCTCTCTCCCGTCCATCAATCCGACGGCCTTCCATGGAGTCTCTATCACAAGCCCTTCTTTTGATTATCATTTTTTAAGGCATTGTATCTCGTGATCATGTCATCATTTTATGTACAAATTCATGAATCTGGCTGGAACTCTCATCTGTCGTTCATTACATCCAAAGGCTTCCCAAAGGTTCCCCCAAAGGTTCCCATAAGCCCTTCATTTCTCAAGCCAATAAAATGGGATCTTCTCGGTAAGATAAACCCATTCTACATAAATAACCAAACACTCTCCCAATGGTAAACCCATGTGGACAGTTTCACATCAGTCCTCTTGGACCTTCAACATCAATACTTGTCAACAAACCTAAAGGTTTCAGGCCCAGATATGATCGTGACTGATTAAGAATCTCGATATAGCTTGTTGGGACACATGTTCCATCTGAACATCCCCAAGAAAGGAAAACATAATTTGGCACCATTTTTAATTTTAGTGTGGGACTGTATTTCCCTAAGATCGCTTTTAGTGATGATTCAAATAGCTGCCCGCCTATCAATAAGTGTAGGTGTCAACTTAAACAGTAGGGCAAGGCTACCCATTTGTCATGAAAGTCATGCCATTCAGATTTCCCCTAAGGGTTTCAGACCATTGGATAGGACCATAATTTTGGCAATATCCTCACCATATCAGGACTCTTTATTCAACCCAAGATGGGGTTTGCAAAAAGAAGAAAATGAAAAAAAATAAAGGATAGAAAAGAAACCTCAGCAGGGAAAGGCAACCCGAGAAACCTCAATGGGCAACCCATAATACCTCAGTGGGGATAGGCGACCTGATGCGACCCTAAAAGCATTGCCCTCATTGGCCCTTCATAGAAAAATTCAGTGGTTCATGTAGACAAGTGTCATACCAGTCTACCCTCCATAAGGAAAGGAACCCCTCTTGCTCTCCAGTGAATCATACTCGGAGGAGTTGAACAAGCCATCATCTGTTAGGCTCCATAGCATTGTCTTTCAACAGAATTCTATCTTCAAATCCTGTTGGTCATGTTAGGGAGAGAGCAAATTCTCATGGCCTGGTTACGGATGTAGCCAAATTCATTCAAATCATCAGTTCCTTCATTTTTCAAAATTCAAGAAGGGTTTATCAAAGAAGTCACTTTCTGCAATCAATCTATCAATCTTCCCTTGACCTTGGAAGCATGGTCAAATTCTAAATGCAATCCAGATTCAACCTTGTTTAAACTCTGTTAGATAGCCCGTTTCCTTCTATATTAGCGGTCTGTCACAATATACAGACATTGGGGCATAAATATACCCTATGTAGAGGAATTGAACTTGATCATGAGCATTACATCTAGGATCCATTGTCTAGTCTGAAGTCACTGACTTTCCTAGTCAATAGAAGTAGGTCCGTCCAAGTTGGTTTTTGCCAATTTCTCAGTTCTCCCAATCCTGTTGATGAAAAAAATCCAATGTGGTCGATCACCTGTTAGGACTTGTCACCAAATTCTCAGAAGGAACACTTCAAATCCTTTGCTCCTCATGCCTACTTTGGGGCCATGATTCATTAATCTTTCAAAATTGGCACAACAATATTGCAAGGCCCTGAGCTTTTCATGAGCCTAGATCGAGGGCCAAACCCATGTCACATTTCATCGCCGCTTGGCTATTTTACCAATTTGGTCTACCAGAATGCTCAGTCAAAGAACTTAGTTGATTAGATGCCCCTCGATAGTCTAACACCAAGGTCAATCAATAAAATCACTTTGGTTAGAGACTGTCAAGCTCCCCTCATTCTTGTCCAAAATCCTCGCTAGAGTTTCTTTCAATCCAAAATCCAACACCAATGTTGGCTGAAGAAAATCATCACCTTCGAATTACATGGAACCCTTCAAAGGGAGTAACCAAGTCATCCCTACCGTGCTGAAATTGAGTCAAACTTTCAGTACCAGGTCATAAATGGCAAATTTCAAATCTAGGTATCATGCCAGCGAAGTCCATGACACCATTTCCATTGATGTCATGTTTGGTGCCTTCACCAACAAAGCAGGAGCAAAAGAAACTTGGAAAACTGCCAAGGAATTCACCATCATTTCAAATATGTCCAGCACTCTATAGGTTTAAAGTCAAGAGACTTCCAAGATGGGTCAGATTTCAACCCTAAAGGTTCAAAGTTAACAAATCCTTCCTGTATGGGTCACTTTCAAGCATCCTAAAAGTTCATAGCCATAGAGCTTCCAAGAAGGATATTCCTATTTTCAATCCCGAAGGTCCAAAGCTGGTAGGAACTGCCAAGATGAGTCATTCAGTATCACCCTATAAGTGACCTTTTGAGTTCTTGCTCATTTCAGAATCATAACAAATTCCTCACCCTATAAGTGACCTTCTGAGTTCTTTCTCATTTCAGAATCAATAGCAAATTCCTCACCCTAAAAGTGACCTTCTGAGTTCTTACCCATTTCAGAATCAAATGTGGAGCCCTAGCTCATCCAAAGATCAAATCAATCTCAGATTATTAGTAAATCAAATGCAGAGCCCTAGCTCATCCAAATTTCAAATCAATCTCAGTCTATAAGTAAATCAAATGTAGAGTCCTAGCTCATTCAAAGATCAAATCAATCTCAGCCTATAAGTGAATGTAGAGCCCTAGCTCATTCAAAGATCAAGTCAATCTCAGCCTATAAGTGAATCCAGAGCCCTAGCTCATTCAAAGATCAAGTTAATCTCAGCCTATAAGTGAATGCAAAGCCCTAGCTCATTCAATGATCAATTCAATCTCAGCCTATAAGTGAATCAAATGCAGAGCCCTAACTTATTCAGAAAAAACAATCTCAGAATCTCAATCAAAAGAGCCTCAGTTCAATCAAAGAGAAGACATCAAGTCTTCCATCCAGACAAATCAAAGCCAAGCTCAAGCTTGTGCAATCAGCCTTGTATTCACAGCCTAGCTCCATACAAGAAGAGGTTCCCAGCCTACAAATGAGCCTTGTACTCACAGCCTAGCTTCATACAAGAAGAGGTTTATCAGCCTACAAATGGATCAAGCCGGGTCCAAGCCCGCACATACCTTGCATCATGAGTTCCACCTCAGCAAGAAGAGGTTCCCAGCCTACAAATGAGCCTTGTATTCATAGCCTAGCTTCATACAAGAAGAGGTTTATCAGCCTACAAATGGATCAAGTCGGGTTTAAGCCCGCACGTACCTTGCATTGAGTTCCACCTCAGCAAGAAGAGGTTCCCATCTGACAAATGAGCCTTGTATTCACAGCCTAGCTTCATACAAGAAGAAAATTCATCAATTCTCCAAAAAGAGCAAACCTTCTTGCTAGTCGAACTACATTCTGGGATTGATTTCAAGGACACCCTTAGAATACGTAGGCAGTTTAGGAAGAATTACCCTAAGTGCAGCCTAATAAACAATATCACTCATACCCCAAAAATGTGGTTCTTTTATCTTTAGCCTTCAACTGATAACAATCTCGGCTAAAGAGGGGCATCTGTAAGCACCCCATTTTTGCCACCCTCGGCATAAGTGAACCAATATGGCAGGTTTCTGACCTTTAACCCAAAGATTTGTGATTCACCACTGATCCCCACAGCAGGGTCATGGGCTATTATCTGCATAGATGCATAGGTCATAGAATTATCTTCGAAACGAGACCATAATTGCTCAATTCTGATATCAAATGAAAAAGATACGACCATTTTAGTCGGATACATATAAGAGAGGTTTCTGAAATTATTGCAAATAATAATCCCAGGGGCCTTCATGCAAATTATCCTAAGTCAGATTGTTTGAATTTTAAATCATCATATCTTGATCATCCGACATCGGATTCAGATGATTCCAAGACCATTATTCTTCATTCATGATGTTCTACAAAGTGGATGTAAAAATTCCCGGGTATAAGTCACCAGTGGGTCCCATGCAAGCTTACATGCAAAATTATCGTTAGAACTTTAAAGCTTCATATCTTTTCTGTTCTACATTGGATTCTGATGATTCCAAGGCCATTGTTCTTCATTTGTGATGTCCTACAAAGTGGACGTGGAAAATCTCGGGTAAAAATCTTCGGAGGGTCCCATGAAAAATTACATATGGAAATGGTCATTTAATATTCAAAAATTCATATTTTGATCATTCCATATCCGAATCAGGTGATTCCAGTCTCATTATGTTCCATTTTTAGTGCTCTACAAAGTGGACATAAAATATTTCCGATAGAAGCCTACGAAGGATCTCATGCAGAATGGTCAGTCAAATTATCGATAATTGGTCCGCTTAAACTTTAAAAATTCATAAGTTGACCATTTTACTTCCAAATGAGGTGATTCAAGTTCCTATATTTCTCATTTTTAATGTTCTACAAAATGAACGCAAAAAAATTTGGAATAGAGGCCATCGAACATTTCCATGCGGGATAACAGTGGAAATGACCCGTGAAATGACAAGGAGAGAAAACCCAGTTAATTCCAATCAATCCAGTCAACTCAGTTCAAGCCAGTTTTGGTCCAACCTAACTCAACCCATATCAGTTGTCAACCTAAGTCAGTCTCAACCCATTTCGAATCAGTTCATCTATGTGCATAATATTTATATATTATATATATTGTATAATATATATATATATATATATATATATATATATATATATATGTTATTAAATATATGTGTATATATGTATATAATATATATTATTATATGTAAATGATAATCCAAAAGATTTTGAGAAGAAAAAGGAAAGAGGGGAGAGAAGAAACATGAAAGTGAAGGGGGATTTCAATTTTGGAGATAATCCAAAAGATTTTTGAGAAGAAAAAGGAAAGAGGGGAGAGAAAAAAACGTGAAAGAGAATGGGGATTTCGATTTTGGAGATAATCCAAAAGATTTTGAGAAGAAAAAGGAAAGAGGGGAGAAAGGAAACGTGAAAGGGATTTTTTTAGGTTTTCTAGATGATTTCCAAAAGATTTTGTTGAAAAAAAAAAGGGGAAGAAGAAAGAGGAAAAAACGTGAGCTTTTCTAAGGGAATCCAAAAGATTTTGTTGGAGAAAAAAAAGGAAAGAGGGAGAGGAAAAACGTGAGCCTTTCTAAGAGAATCCAAAAGATTTTATTGGAGAAAAAAAAGGAAAGTAGAAATAGAAAATGTGGGGGTTTTTAGGAGGCTCACGGTTTTAGGGATTGGAAAAAAAAGAAAAAAAAGGGGGAGAGAGAGGACGTGAAAAGGGAGAAGATTTAAGGTTTCTAGATTTTTTTTCAAAAGGGAAAGAAGGGGAAGATTAAAGGGACATGAGAGAGAGAAGAATGGAGGATTTTTCCAAAGAGAAAAAAAAAGGGGGAAAGATAAAAAAACGTGAAAGGCTTTTGGGGCTAGGTTTTGCGAGAAAAGTAAGGGAATAAGAGAGAAAAAAGAGGGGAAGAAGAGGAAAAAAAAAAAAGGAGGAAAAACGTGGCTTTTCTAAGGGGCTAAGTTTTGGGAGAAAAAAAGGAGGAAGGGACGACCAAGAGGAGAGAAAAAAGAGAAAAAAAATCCAAGAAAGGAGAAGAAGAAGAAAAGAGAGAGAGAGAGAGAGAGAGAGAGAGAGAGAGAGAGAGAGAGAGAGGTGTTAAGAAGAGAGGATCTAGAGGAAAAAAAGAGAAAGATCAGTGAAGCAGCAAGGAGGATGATGAGAAGATGCAAAGGAGAAAAGCAGAGTGAAGAAGCCTGAGGTAGGAGATCCATCATTTCTGTCAGTTATTTTTTTCAAAGTCAAAGTATACTGCAAATGCATGTCAGAGATTGGTGTCTAGCATTAGAAAGATGCCTCTGTTAGGATTAGCTTCCTTGAAACAAAATGTTGGCCTCTAAGTCCTCTTACTGACCATGTATTTGGATTTTATTTTCATGAGCTATATGATTTTATATTGATTTTATAGTACCACTGGACAGAATCTGGAACAGACCTGACCAGGGTATATGCATGTACTTGGGGAATGTTTTCGACCTTCCTATGATCTCTTTTAGGATTAGGTTCCTTGAGACAAAATTTTGGCCTCTAAGTCTTCTTTCTGACCATGTATCCGGATTTTATTTTCATTAGCTATATGATTTTATATTGATTTTATAGTACAATTGGTCAGAATCTAGAACAGACCTGACCAGTGTATTTTTCTGTACTTGGGGAATGTTTTCAACCTGCCTATGGTCTCTTTTAGGATTAGCTTCTTTGATACAAAATGTTGGCCTCTAAGTCCTCTTTCTGAGGATATCTTTTAAGAATTTTTTGAGTAAGTACAGTGCCCTATGTGCCCATTTTGATCCAGCCTGACAAAGCTGTCATCTTGCTGCGTGTTCCATAACGTTTTGATTGATTCTCATATGCTTTGGTTGTTTCTCACATGCCATATTTGATGCTATATTTGTTCACATGCTATGTTCGGATGCTCGTATGCATACACTACTATAATTGGAATGGTCACACTGCCATAATTGGAATGATCACACTGCATAATTAGAATAATCACATTGCCATGATTGGAATGCTACACATGCTTATTGCCATATTTGTCTGCTACACTTGCTCACATGCTATATTAAATGCTTATTATCATAATTAGGGTAGAAAACCCTAAAATGAAAAGAAAATAACAATTAGGGTAGAAAACCCTAAAAAATGGAAATAAAATAACAATTAGGATAGAAAACCCTAAAAAATGGAAAGAAAATAACAATTAGGATAGAAAACCCTAAAATAGAAAGAAAATAACAATTAGGGTAGAAAACCCTAAAAAATGGAAAGAAAATAGCAATTAGGGTAGAAAACCCTAAAATGGAAAGAAAATAATAATTAGGGTTGGAAACCTTAAAAAATGGAAAGAATGCAGCAATTAGTGTAGAAGACCCTAAAATGGAAAGAAAATAGCAATTAGGGTAGAAAACCCTAAATATGGAAAGAAAATAGAAATTAGGGTCTTGCCATGCTTAGAAGATAGCATACTAGATCATGCCATATAGGCTCATGCCTTATTTGCAATACATGCCATATTTGAAAGATTTTTAAACAATCTTACTGTATGTGAATTTCTTGCCATAAATGTTTTATGTGCCATATTTAGATAGAATATTCTATTTTTTGACAATAACTTATTTTATGCAACACCCTAGTCAAACTGCCATATCTGCACACTTCTAGAAGACAATCTAGGCGTGGGGATGTGCATTTAGGCACCCACATTCTTGGGAAGGGCATAATGGGAATAATAAAACTTTAATAAAGAAAGATAATTCTTTGCCAAACCTTCCAAAATTAGAATTCAGAATGAAAAGGGTAATTTAGGACGATTTGCCCCTCAGCAAACCCAAAACCTAGAATAGGTTCTAAACCCTAAACCTAGAATAGGTTCTCAATCATTAACCTAGAACTGGTTATCCAGCCCGAACTACGCGGATTCTGATTCCTAGGTCAAACCCTAGGATACGTAGGCCATTTGGGAGAAACCCAAATTCGGATCCACATTTTAGTCCACTCGGACTATCCAAAGATCCACTAGGATATTCAACCATTTCAATCCAAGCCCCATTTTGACCCAAATAGGGTTTTCTATCCCGAACTACGCGGATTCTGATTCCTAGGTCAAACCCTAGGATACGTAGGCCATTTGGGAGAAACCCAAATTCGGATCCACAATTTAGTCCACTCAGACTATCCATAGATCCACTAGGATATCTCCCATATTTTAACCCAAATAGGGTTATCCACACCTTAGTCCACTCGGACTACCCATAGATCTACTAGGATATTCAACCATTTCAATCCAAGCCCCATTTTGACCCAAATAGGGTTTTCTATTTCGAACTACGTGGATTCTGATTCCTAGGGCAAACCCTAGGATACGTAGGCCATTTGGGAGAATCCTAAATTCGGATCCATACGTTAGTCCACTCGGACTATCCATAGATCCACTAAGATATTTATCCACACCTTAGACCACTCGGACTATCCATAGATCCACTAGGATACTTACCCACATTTTGATCCAAATAGGGTTATCCAGCCCGAACTACGTGGATTCTGAATCCTAGGTCAAACCCTAGGATACGTAGGCCATTTGGGAGAAACCCAAATTCAGATCCACAATTTAGTCCACTCGGACTATCCATAGATCCACTAGGATATTCAACCATTTCAATACAAGCCCCATTTTGACCCAAATAGGGTTTTCTATCCCGAACTACGCGGATTCTGATTCCTAGGTCAAACCCTAGGATACGTAGGCCATTTGGGAGAAACCCAAATTCGGATCCACAATTTAGTCCACTCGGACTATCCATAGATCCACTAGGATATCCCCCATATTTTAACCCAAATAGGGTTATCCACACCTTAGTCCACTCGGACTACCCATAGATCCACTAGGATATTCAACCATTTCAATCCAAGCCCCATTTTGACCCAAATAGGGTTTTCTATTTCGAACTACGTGGATTCTGATTCCTAGGGCAAACCCTAGGATACGTAGGCCATTTGGGAGAATCCTAAATTCGGATCCATACCTTAGTCTACTCGGACTATCCATAGATCCACTAGGATATTTATCTACACCTTAGTCCACTCGGACTATCCATAGATCCACTAGGATACTTACCCACATTTTGATCCAAATAGGGTTATCCAGCCCGAACTACGTGGATTCTGATTCCTAGGTCAAACCCTAGGATACGTAGGCTATTTGGGAGAAATCCAAATTCGGATCCACAATTTAGTCCACTCGGACTATCCATAGATCCACTAGGATATATTTATTCACACCTTAGTCCACTCAGACTATCCATAGATCCACTAGGATATTTATTCACTCCTTAGTCCACTCGGACTATCCATAGATCCACTAGGATATCTATCCATATTCTAACCCAAAAAGGGTTCTCCGAACCTTAGTCCACTCGGACTATCCATAGATCAACTTGGATACTTACCCACATTTTGACCCAAATAGGGTTATTCAGCCCAAACTATGCGGATTCTGATTCCTAGGGCAAACCCTAGGATAGGTAGGCCATTTGGGAGAAACCCAAATTCGGATCCACACCTTAGTCCACTCGGACTATCCATAGATCCACTAGGATATTTATCCACATCTTAGTCCACTTGGACTATCCATAGATCCACTAGGATATTTACCCATATTTTATCCCACATAGGGTTATCCACATTCCAACCCAGAATGGGTTATCCATATTTCAACCCAAATAGGGTTATTCTTAAATCCACTAGGACTATCTATCAGTCCACATGGACTATCCAGATCCTAACCCATAGGATTTCTCAGCCTTTCAAGCATAAATTTCAACTTGAATAAAGAACTTAATCATGCACAAGCATAAATCACATCCATAAACTTTAATTACACCTGAACTACGATGGTAAACCTGATTTTTGGAATAATTCCGTGATACGTAGGCAATCTGATGGATACAGATTCGGTTTAATGATATCAAACCACTTGGTTTGGTTTGGTTTAACAAATAAATTCTAGCATAGGAAAGGTATAGGAGACTGATTTCGATCGGGAAATTTGGGTGCCTAACCCCTTCCCATAATCGTAACCTGACGCTTACCCAATCTCTGATGGATCAGAATTCCAATCTAAGGGTCATGAGTCAATCGAAGTCTTACCTTGGGTGAGATTTCACACTTCTAAGGTCCTAGACCTAAATCTAGGTGGCGACTTCTAAAGATTTCCATCTTTGTCCTCACACTGGGGTGAGGCCTTGGATACACTGTTTGGCATTAGGATTGGTTAGTTGCGAGCCTAGTTTGCAAGCCCTCGCCAGCAGGGGCTTACGTGTTGTATGGGTAGAGTATCAGGGGAAGTGTCATAGGCTGGGCCTCAGCACTTTAGCTCTATCTCTATGGTAGGGTGCATGTGGGACGACAATAAACGTTACCTTTGGGCGGCTTCACACACTCGTGTATAGAGGTGCGGCGGCCACCTATCCTTTCTATAACACATTGCAAACTTATTTACCAGACCAAAGATATGAATTGAATGCATGCATATGTTTGTTGCATTGTTTTGTTTGCTCACTGCGCCATGATGTGTACTCACCCTCTTGACGTCGAATATTTTTAGTTGATGATGCAGGTACTACGGTCGAAGATTATATGAGTGCTCCGGTGTACGCGCGTGTTGCTGCAATGGAAGCTGAAGACTTAAAGGACGCATAATCCCTCATTCGAGTGCAACTTATGTGTATTCTATTAGATTTTCATTTGAATTTGTTAAGGGAATGTAATTGATATTTTATTTACTTATGTCTCAGTTGATACAACATAAATTGATACTTTATCTATGATTATCACAATTAGATTTCTCAGTTCATTTACTATAAGACTTCCGCTATTGTGTATTTATTCTGATTATGGTTGTAGATGTGTATGATTTTATTTTTAATGGACACAGCCTATTAGAGATCCTAGTTGAACCGTTGGATTATTAGCGGTTTATTACACCGTTCTGAATGGTGCAGAATTAGGGTGTGACAGTAACGACTGTCAACCATAACGGTGCCTGATTTGGTACCACCGGAAACTATGCTCTAATACCAACTTCTGTCACACACCGTTCCTGACGTATCGATACTATGAAATGGATGAGATCTCTACATCCTAATTTAAGGCATTGGAAATCTTCTTCTAGGATCACAGAATATGGAACACCAACTAATAAACCCGCATAACACAAGAACTAAGGATTTTACTACACCACCAGATTAAATGAATTTAAATCAAGAGTATAATGGAAGTATCAAAATAATTAAATAACAACAACTGACATATTTAAGTGATAATAATATTAATAAATCCCCAAACCATTGTGAATGTAATAAATAAGATAATTAAATCCTTAAAATGTAAATTATTCATATGGGAAACAGGCCCCCAATTCCAAATGAAATATTCCAAATTTGAATAAGTTTATCAAATAATCAAAGGGTCTATCCGTAGACATAATCGTCACACTCGAATGTTCCATCATGAACATCATCATCACTAGCAATTGTTGACGTCATATTTTGCCCCCCAATCGTTAGGTAACATGCGTTACCAGGCATGACAACATGGGAGGGTGATGTGTGTCCAGGCTACCATTATCTCTAACTCGCTATTCTTGGCGGTTTGGAAGTAACAGCATTCAGTAGGCTAGAACCTACCAGCTGCCTGCGCAGTTTGATAAGTGATGCTGCTGGCTTGCGACTTAACTGTACTGTTCCATAACTCCCCCTTCCAAGGATGGTCCAACTCACACTCGCCTCACATCTCGGATAGGCTAGTGTACTCCTCCGAGAATCCTAAACTACTGTGTTAGCCAAGAACCTATTCTAATAAGGAATCTTTACGAAGCGAACAATGCAAACAGCCCGACTGAGCAATTTGACAAATTGTCATACCTCAGCCATAGGATCGCCATCCTACAACCGTTCGAGATTGTTGGATACACTCCTAGCAGTTATGCAGTTACACCTCGAATTTATCTAAGATTCTCTACTCACTATATAACCACTCGATGATCCAAGGAATACTATCATCATCTGATCCACATCTTTCAGACTTTCCCAAATTCTCCTTCTTTCCCATGTTCTAGGAGCTTGCCTTCTTCTTGCCAAGCTTGACATTGTTTGCTCCCTATACTGACTTGATCGTCGGAGTGGGCGACGGACCCCCTTGGTCCGCCCTCCGATAACCTTTTATCCTCCCTGTTTTGTGGAAAAAGGAAGAACCATGAGACTATTGGTATTTTACAGCAATAGTTTGGTGCCCACAGTGGGGCCCCTCTGTTCTTTCAAGATCGCGAATTCAAGAAGCTTTGTCTTTCCCACATAATAATGGTGAGACACACCCGCCACAATCCTAGTGGGAACGATGACTTGACAAAGGAGGTTCCCGCACAGGACAACGTTCCTACTAGGAATGACTGTAGAAATTTTTCTGTCGGTCTCAATCCCCCATAAGAACATATCCCTACTTACCAGGAACCTATGCCCCAATATGTTACTCTTTAACAATTCAACTCTTTGAAGGAACAGATTTCAGAGATAACAAGATTGCTCAAGCCACTACAACCACCTACCCAGCCAAGAAGCACTTACGTACTAGGTAGGGGGTGTGAAAGGTTACCAAGCTTTAACCAGGATGAAGAATCACCAATGGAAGAAGATGAGATGAATATAGAGCAAAAAGAGGAAGATCCAAATTACATTTCAGTAGAAGAATCAGAAACGGAGTCGTCGGATGGACAACATCACAGAGAAAATAATCTAGGCCAAAGAGGCAACCGAAAATCCAGAAATGACGTGCAAAAAAGGGTAGACGCCGCCAATATGGAAAGAGCGGCCATCAAGAATCGGCTTGTAGATTAGAGGTGCACCACAGAAATGGAAGCACGGACGGTCTTGCTGCAAAGTGTACTAGAACAGCAGTTTCTAGCCATGCAGACCCGCTTAACGAAAATGGAAAAGAAGCAGTCGATGCCTGTGACAGCTTGAAGGAAGAAAGAGTACCACGCCGATATGGCCTTACAAAAGAAATATTGGAGGTTCCAAGACCATAACATTTCTTTATGCCGATGGTCGATCCATATGATGGGACGATGGACCCTTAGCTGCATCTCGACAACTATTCTGCATTGGTGGTGCTACACTAATACAAAGATGCCATTCTCTACTGAGCAATCTCGTCAACATTAAGAGATGCAAGGAGACTCTAGTTCAACAGATTACCAACCAACTCTATCCAGCCCTTTGACCAACTAAGCAACCATTTCTTTAAGCATTTCCAAACTCAAACCGCCCCAAAGAAGGCATCTGTGAATCTGATTGCCATTAAACAGAAACCAGAAGAGACTTTGAGAGCATTCATTTCAAGATTTAACTATGAGGCCTTAAAGATCAAGAACGTTAGCTCAGAAGTCAAAATGACAACACTATAGGGTGGAATCACCGATAAAGATCTACTAAAATCGATCTACAAGAGGCCATCACTGACTTACACCAAGTTGATGACAAGATCTGAGAAGTATGTAGTACGAATGAGGCACTACTCATGCATCCCAAAGCCAGAGAAAAAAGAAGGAACCACACCTAAGCCACCAATCAAACCCCCAGTAAATCCACCAAGAAACAAAAGACCTGAAAAGATGGATTTCCTGGCAAATAAGTCGCTAAGGTCAACTTTGATTGGGATCGATTTACCAGGCTCACTGTCCCCATGTCCAAGTTGTTGCATAATCTGAAGGGTACATGTAAGACCCATACCCAACTTTCAGTCCTAAGTTAGAAATTTCAGCTTATAACAGGTCTTACCACTATGAATGGTTCAAACCAAGATGGACCAGACCTATGAAGCCCAATGGTAGTAAATGGACTAAACCTTGGAACCTAAAATATACAATCAGAACTTAAATAGAGGGTCCAGCATGACACCACTAAGGTGTGGTCGAACACGTGCCACACCTCTAAAACGGGTCCCGTTTAGAAAACTAACCAGTTTGGTGATCTTCATTTGGACTCATTGAGAAATGTGTCCAGATTTATTATCCTTTTTGAAATGGGTAAGAAGGAGGGAATCCTCCAATTCCCCTTGATTGGAGCCTAAATCATTCCAATGTGATTAGGATGGGATTGGTTTACCTCTCTCTTTCCCAATTCTCTTCATTCACATTATCTTTCTCTGCACAACCAAAACGTGAGAGAGGAAGAAAGGTCTTGCTGGTGCTACAGAAGGAAGAAGGGAAAGAAGATTTAGAAGAAAAGAAGAAGGAAAAAGCTCTTCAACCATTGGAAAGTTGATTCCTCCATCGATAGAGAACCAATACACGGGTATCACTCCTTCATTTTTGAGTTTTCTTTCGAATCCATTCAAAGCAGAAAACCATGGATGGAGAATTAATCAAACTCCTGGCCATGAACTCCTCTTTTCCATCTCTGATACACACCCAAATACCTGTAGGTGTATGGATCATATTTGTAGAGAACTAAGATTTGGATAAATGATAAAGGATGGATAAGGATGATAAATGAATAAGTTTAATATGGTTTTTATCTAAGGGATTCATCTAGATTATTAATTAATTTCCAAGCCTCTAGACTAAACGTAGAGTTGGATCTGAATCAAAGATGAATTGGGATTTCTAAAATATTGGGAAATGGAATTTTAATAGACTATTAATTGGATCCAAGTCTCCCAAACTCAAATGATAAATCTAAATGGATTATTATGGATTTTAAGCAACGGAAATCATCCCTGGTATTGTTGGAAAAAGGAATTAAGGAACAGAAACCAGATACAACAATATCGATTTATAGATAAATGAATTCAGTATCATTTGTATGAGTTAGAATGGGATTTTTTTACTCAAACTCATAAATTAAATTCATAAAAATTTATGAAGAACACCATATCAAAATCAGTAGGTTTAGACCAAGAATCGACATGCGGTAGATGGCATGTGTGGCACGTTGGAGACCAAAATCGTACGGTCGATGCCATGTGCCGCATAGTGTTTTGGCCTCGATTGTTGACCTTTTTTGGTCAATAATTTTGTAAAATTTTATGAACTATTCCTACACCAAAATCAAGGAAAAACCCTTAGTTGTATTGCTGGAATTAGATCTAAGGTTTAAAAACTAGATCCAACAATGTCAACTGCTTAGGAAATCAAACGATATCCATAACTTGATGTAGAAATGACATTTTGAGCCCAAACTTTGTATTCTTGCTTAAAAAATTCCAAGAAAATTACTGTGTAAAAATCGTTGCATTCTGACCACATTTAACTACAGTGGTGGTACGCCACGTCATGTGTCGCACAAGGTTTTGACCTCGAATCGTGGCCAAACTTGGCTAAAAGATTTTAGGGACTTAATTAAGCCCATTTAAGGTTTAGATCCCTAAAATCATATTTATATATATGTATTCTCTACTATTTCAATTGTTGACCATGCAAGCTATTTTTATACTTGCTATTCACTATTAGAAATGCTTTTAACCTTTGGACAGCAAGTGTATCATCTCAAAACCAGACTACCAGACCCTTGAAAATGTTAATAATGCAATGGGATGTTATGATGAGTAAAGGAAAGAGACAAACAGTGACCAAATAATTAATAACAATTATTTTGTTGATGTTAAAGGTACGGGAGAACCTTAGTGACGCTGTTTGAAGCCGTGCTTCTTTAATAATTGGTGTTTACCAATCAAGTAAGGGGATTAAACCTTTGTTTGGTTGTAAGCACCCCATTTTTTCCACCCTCGGCATAAATGAACCAATATGGCAGGTTTCTGACCTTTAACCCAAAGATTTGTGATTCTCCACTAATCCCCACAGCAGGGTCATGGGCTATTATCTGCATAGATGCATAGGTCATAGAATTATCTTCGAAACGAGACCAGAATTGCTCAATTCTGATATCAAATGAGGAAGATACGACCATTTTAGTCAGATGATACATATAGGGGAGGTTTATGAAATTATTATAAATAAATCCCAGGGGCCTTCATACAAATTATCCTAAGTTGGATTGTTTGAATTTCAAATCATCATATCTTGATCATCCGACATCGGATTCAGATGATTCCAAGACCATTATTCTTCATTCATGATGTTCCACAAAGTGGACGTAAAAAATCCCGGGTAGAAGTCACCAGTGGGTCCCATGCAAACTTGCATGCAAAATGATCGTTAGAACTTCAAAGCTTCATATCTTTCCCGTTCTACATCGGATTCAGATGATTCCAAGACCATTATTCTTCATTCATGATGTTCTACAAAGTGGACGTAAAAAATCCCGGGTAGAAGTCACCAGTAGGTCCCATGCAAACTTGCATGCAAAATGATCGTCAGAACTTCAAAGCTTCATATCTTTCCCGTTCTACATCGGATTCAGATAATTCCAGTCTCATTATGTTCCATTTTTAGTGCTCTACAAAGTGGACGTAAAATATTTCCGGTAGAAGCCTCCGAAGGATCTCATGCGGGAATGGTCCGCCAAATTATCGATAATTGGTCCGCTTTAAACTTCAAAAATTCATAAGTTGACCATTTTACTTCCAAATGAGGTGATTCAAGTTCCTATATTCCTCATTTTTAATGTTCTACAAAATGAACGTAAAAAATTTGGAATAGAGGCCATCGAAAAATTCCATGCGGGATAACAGCGGGAATGACCCGTGAAATGACAAGGAGAAGAAACCCAGTTAATTCCAATCAGTCCAGTCAACTCAATTCAAACCAGTTTTGGTCCAACCTAGCTCAACCCATATCAGTTGTCAACCTAAGTCAGTCCCAACCCATTTCGAATTAGTTCATCTATGTGCACGATATTTTATATATATATATATATATATATATATATATATATATATATATATATATATATATATATATATATGTATGTATATGTATGTATATGTATGTATGTTATTAAATATATGTGTATATATGTATATAATATATATTATTGTATGTAAATGATAATCCAAAAGATTTTGAGAAGAAAAAGGAAAGAGGGGAGAGAGAAACGTGAAAGTGAAGGGGGATTTTGGTTTTGGAGATAATCCAAAAGATTTTTGAGAAAAAAAAAGGAAAGAGAGAGAGAAAAAAAACGTGGAAGAGAAAGGGATTTAGGGTTTTGAGATAATCCAAAAGATTTTGAGAAGAAAAAGGAAAGAGGGGAGAGAAAAAACGTGGAAGAGAAGGGGATTTAGGGTTTTGAGATAATCCAAAAAGATTTTGAGAAGAAAAAGGAAAGAGGGGAGAGAGAAAACGTGAAAGAGAAGGGGATTTAGGGTTTTGAGATAATCCAAAAGATTTTTGAGGAAAAAAGAAAGAGGGGAGAGAAAAAACGTGGAAGAGAAGGGCATTTAGGGTTTTGAGATAATCCAAAAAGATTTTGAGAAGAAAAGGAAAGGGGGGAGAGAGAAAACGTGAAAGAGAAGGGGATTTAGGGTTTTGAGATAATCCAAAAGATCTTGAGAAGGAAAAAGGAAAGAGAAAGGAATAAAAGAAAAAAAAAGAAAAGAAAAAAGGGGGAAAAAGATTCCCCTTCATGTTTTCTAGAAAGAAAACGTGAAAGAGAGAGAGGAGAAAAAAAGAAAGAAAAAAGGAAGGAAAGAAAAAGGAAAAAAAAAAAAAAAATTTTTTAGAAAAAAAATCTTCTAGAAAATGAGTGAAAAATTATAAATAGGCAAGAGGAGGTTCCTTTTTTCGAGACCATGAAGAGAGAAAAACGTGAGTGAGAGAGAGAAAAGAAAAAAAAATTGGAAGAAAAGAGAAGAAGAAGAAAATAGAGAAAGAGAGAAGGAGAGAGAGAGAGAGAGAGAGAGAGAGAGAGAGAGAGAGAGGTGTTAAGAAGAGAAGATCTAGAGGAAAAAGGGAGAAGGATCAGAGAGGAAGAAAAGAGGATGATGAGAAGATGCAAAGGAGAGAAGGAGAGAGAAGAAGCCTGAGGTAAGAATCACCCATCGCTTTTGTCAGTTTATTTTTTCAAAGTCAAAGCATACTGCAAATGCATGTCTGAGATTGGTATCTAGCATTAGGAAGATGCCTCTGTTTGCATTAGGTTCCTTGAGACAAAATGTTGGCCTCTGAGTCTTCTTTCTAACCATGTATTCAGATTTTATTTTCATGAGCTATATGATTTTATATTGATTTTATAGTACCACTGGCCAGAATCTGGAACAGACCTGACCAGTGTATTTGCCTGTACTTGGGGAATGTTTTCGACCTGCCTATGGTCTCTTTTAGGATTAGGTTCCTTGAGACAAAATTTTTCCCTCTGAGTCTTCTTTCTGACCATGTATTTGGATTTTATTTTCATGAGTTATATGATTTTATATTGATTTTATAGTACCACTGGCCAGAATCTGGAACAGATCTGACCAGGGTATTTGCCTGCACCTGGGGAATGTTTTCGACCTGCCTATGGTCTCTTTCAGGATTAGCTTCCTTGAGACAAAATGTTTGCCTCTGAGTCCTCTTTCTGACCATGTATTCGGATTTTATTTTCATGAGCTATATGATTTTATATTGATTTTATAGTACCACCGGCCAGAATCTGGAACAGATCTGACCAGTGTATTTGCCTGCACTTGGGGAATGTTTTCGACCTGCCTATGGTCACTTTCAGGATTAGCTTCCTTGAGACAAAATGTTGGCCTCTGAGTCCTCTTTCTGACCATGTATTCAGATTTTATTTTCATGAGCTATATGATTTTATATTGATTTTATAGTACCACTGGCCAGAATCTGGAACAGATCTGACCAGTGTATTTGCCTGTACTTGGGGAATGTTTTCGACATTCCTATGGTCTCTTTCAGGATTATCTTCCTTGAGACAAAATGTTGGCCTCTGAGTCCTCTTTCCGAGGATATCTTTTAAGAATTTTTTGAGTAAGTACAGTGCCCTATGTGCCCATTTTGGTCCAGCCTGACAAAGCTGTTATCTTGCAGCATGTTCCATCATGTTTTGATTGATTCTCATATGCTTTGGTTGTTTCTCACATGCCATATTTGATGCTATATTTGTTCACATGCTATGTTCGGATGCTCGTATACATACACTACTATAATTGGAATGGTCACACTGCCATAATTGGATGATTACTGCCATGATTGGAATGATCATACTCACATGCTATATTAAATGCTTTTTGTCATAATTAGGGTAGAAAACCCTAAAAAATAGAAAGAAAATAACAATTAGGGTAGAAAATCCTAAAAAATGGAAACAAAATAACTTTTAGGGTAGAAAACCCTAAGATGGAAAGAAAATAATAATTAGGGTAGAAAACCCTAAAATGGAAAGAATGTAACAATTAGGGTAGAAAACCCTAAAAATAGAAATAAAATAATAATTAGGGTATAAAACCCTAAAATGGAAAGAAAGTAACATTTAGGGTAGAAAACCCTAATATGGAAAGAAAATAATAATTAGGGTAGAAAACCCTAAAATGGAAAGAATGTAACAATTAGGGTAGAAAACCCTAAAAAAATAAAAATAAAATAACAATTAGGGTAGAAAATCCTAAAATGGAAAGAATGTAACAATTAGGGTAGAAAACCCTAAAAATAGAAATAAAATAATAATTAGGGTAGAAAACCCTAAAATGGAAAGAAAATAACAATTAGGGTAGAAAACCCTAAAAAAATAAAAAACAAAATAATAACAATTAGGGTAGGAAACCCTAAAAAATGGAAAGAAAATAGCAATTAGGGTAGAAAACCCTAAAAAATGGAAATAAAATTACAATTAGGGTAGAAAACCCTAAAATGGAAAGAAAGTAGCAATTAGGGTAGAAAATCCTAAAATGAAAAGAAAAATAGCAATTAGGGTAGAAAACCCTAAATATGGAAAGATAATGGCAATTAGGGTCTTGCCATGCTTAGAAGATAGCCTACTAGATCATGCCATATAGGCTCTTGCCTTATTTGCAATACATGCCATATTTGAAAGATTTTTAAAACAATCTTACTGTATGTGAATTTCTTGTCATAAATCTTTTATGTGCCATATTTAGATAGAATATTCTATTTTTTTGGCAATAACTTATTTTATGCAACACCCTAGTCAAACTGTCATATCTGCACACTTCTAGAAGACAACCTAGGCGTGGGGACGTGCATTTAGGCACCCACATTCTTGGGAAGGGCATAATGGGAATAATAAAACCTTAATAAAGAAAGAGAATTCTTTGCCAAGCTTTCCAAAATGAGAATTCAGAATGAAAAGGGTAATTTAGGACGATTTGCCCCTCGGCAAACCCTAAACCTAGAATAGGTTCTAAACCCTAAACCTAGAATAGGTTCTCAATCATTAACCTAGAACAGGTTATCCCGCCCGAACTACGCGGATTCTGATTCCTAGGGCAAACCCTAGGATACGTAGGCTATTTGGGAGAAACCCAAATTCAGATCCACACCTTAGTCCGCTCGGACTATCCATAGATCCACTACGATATCCATATTCTAACCCAGAAAGGGTTATTCAAACTTTAGTCCACTCGGACTATCCATATATCCACTAGGATATTTATCCAAACCTTAGTCCACTCGGACTATCCATAGATCCACTAGGATATCCCCCATATTTTAACCCAAATAGGGTTATCCACACTTTTAGTCCACTTGGACTATCCATAGATCCACTAGGATATTATCCACATTCCAACCCAAATATGGTTATCCTTAGATCCACTAGGACTATCTATCAGTCCACTTGGACTATCCAGATCCTAACCCATAGGGTTTTCTCAACCTTTCAAGCATAAATTTCAACTTGAACAAAGAACTTAATCATGCACAAGCATAAATCACATCCATAAACTTTAATCACACCTGAACTACGATGGTGAACCTAATTTTCGGAATAATTCCGTAATACGTAGGCAATCTGATGGATACAGATTCGGTTCAATGATATCAAACCCCTTGGTTTGGTTTGGCTTAGCAAATAGAGTCTAGCATAGGAAAGGTATTAGGAGACCGATTTTGATCGGGCGGTTTGGGTGCCTAACCCCTTCCCATAACCGTAACCTGACGCTTACCCAATCTCTGATGGACCAGAATTCCAATCTAAGGGTCATGAGTCAATCGAAGTCTTACCTTGGGGTGAGATTTCACATTTCTAAGGTCCTAGACCTAAATCTAGGTGGCGACTTCTAAAGATTTCCATCTTTGTCCTCACAGTGGCGACTCCACTGGGGATATAAATGTCAAACTCCTAAATGAAAACTTTTCTTGTGTGAATTGGATACTAAATTTTAGGATACTATATTTATGCTTGTATATTATTGCTTTGGGGGGAATGGGTTCAGTCACACATTCGTGCGAGTAGCCGAACCGGGTCCCATGCATATGGGGCAGCCCGCTAGGAGAAACACACAGCCTTGGCCTGTACTTTGTGAGACCACGACCGGTGAGCAGCCTCTAACGAGCGTTTCTTGGGTCCGCCTGGGAATGCGTTATGCTACTCCACGTCGCTTGGATCCTTGCAACATAGTATATAAAGGGATTGGGGGCCCATTATTCATCGAGCATTTGGTGATAGGATACCCCATCCTCGTCAAGGTGGCCTTTTCCCGTCCTAACCCGGATTGTAGCCCAATGTTTGTTATTTTTTTGGTTCATCCCTGAACCGACCCGGTAAAATCGGTTTAACCATGACATCCATGTTCGAGACGTCGAAGTTCTGCCCGTTTTTGTCCTCGATTGGTCAACATGTTAGAATCTACACGATGAGCATCTTGAACTCTCACGCATTGGGAGTATGAGGTATGTATACACCTGTTCTACATCATAGTAGACGGTCACTATACACCCTCCATTAAGTAAGCTCGATGTGTCGAATCTCTCATTGTTAACACGTCGATTTCAAAAAACGAGTAGAAAATCCTGTCAAGACTTAGATACCATGGTCAAGAAGAAATTTACTAGTTTGTTCATCTATGAACCGCTTTTGATAATCATCCCTAATAAGGACGACGGATTAATATATCCATTTCAATTTCATCGAATTCGGTAATCCAATTGGCCAGACCTTGGTACCACTGATTATCCATTTTAGAATCATGAGGTCCCAAGACTGAACACATGGCTTAATCAAATTCAATTAAATTGACTCGGATAATGTTTACCCAATCGCCCTTATAAGGGATCTAACTTTTGTTTGGTTAAGTCATCTTTGATTGTGCATGTGACTTCTTCCATTCCTCTAAATGTCTAAAATATCGATATTCCTCCATTAGGAATCAATCTAACCATATCCACCCTTTTAGGGTGAGAGGCCCCTACAATTAGGGAATTGTCTTGATCTCCCATCTCGAGATCCATCCATATTATCTTTCCAAATGAATCAATGGAAGTCATGAATCCAGATCTTGATTGAACATCAAATTTTATAAGAAAGAATGAAAGATTCAGCCCCTAGGCAAATCCAATCATAGTTCCCGATTCATCTCTGAATTAAGGAATGATTCAGCCCCTAGGCAAATCCAATCATACTTCTCAATTCATCTCATAATTAAGGAAAGATTTAGCCCCTAGGCAAATCCAATCATAGTTCTCGATTCATCTCTGAATTAAGGAAAGATTCAGCCCCTAGGCCAATCCAATCAATGTTCCCTATTCACCTTTGAATTAAGGAAAGATTCAGCCCCTAGGAAAATCCAATCAATATTCCCTATTCACCTTTGAAAGAATGAAAGATTCAGCCCCTAGGCAAATCCAATCATAGTTCCCGATTCATCTTTGAATTAAGGAAAGATTCAGCCCCTAGGCAAATCCAATCATACTTCTCAATTCATCTCAGAATTAAGGAAGGATTTAATCCATAGGCAAATCAAATCATCATTCTCCATTCACCTCTGAAATAATGAAAGATCCAGCCCCTAGGCAAATCCAATCACCGTTCTCGATTCATCTCTGAATTAAGGAAAGATCAGCCCCTAGGCAATCCAATTATAGTTTTCGGTTCATCCAGAATTAAGGAAAGATTCAGCCCCTAGGCAGATTCAATTACATCCAGTTCATCTCAGAATCAAAAAAAATATTCAGCCCCTAGGCAGGTCCAACCACCATTTCTGGTTCATCTCAGAACTAAAGGAAAGATTCAGTCCCTAGGCAGGTCCAATCATCATTTTGGTTCATCCAGAATTAAAGAAAGATTCAGCCCCTAGGCAGATTCAATTACATCCAGTTCATCTCAGAATCAAAGAAATATTCAGCCCTAGATTCAACCACCATTTCTGGTTCATCTCAGAATTAAAGAAGGGTTTAACCTTTAGGCAGGTTCAATCATCACTCCCAGATCATGCTAAAATGAAGAAGGCATTTGGCCCCTAGGCTTTTTCGCCCTTCACCTCCTGTTTAGGTTCTGATTCATGTTGGAACTAGGAAAAATTCCATTCATTTGAATTCAATTAGCCACTAGGCTTATCCAACCATCAACTTTGGTTATGGTTCCAGTTCATGTCGAAACTAGAAAAAGTTCCATTCATCTGAATTTATTTAGCCCCTAGGCTTGTTCAACCATCAACTTTGGTTCAGGTTCAGATTCATGTTGGAATTAAGAAGAGTCTCATTCATCTGAATTCATTTAGCCACTAGGCTTATCCAACCATCAACTGTGATTCAAGTTCTGATTCATATTGGAACTAAGAAGAGTTCCATTCATTTGAATTTAATTAGCCCCTAGGCTTGTCTAACCGTCAACTCCCGTTCAGGTTTCGATTTATGTTGGAAGTAAGAAATGTTCCATTCATATGAACTCAATGTGAGCATGAGTTAGCCTCTAGGCCTGTTCAACCATTACCTCTGGTCCATGTTTCATTTCATGAAGGAATCAAAGAGAATTTCTGTCATTTCAACTCAATCAATCCACCATCTCTAGCAATTAGAGTCCAATCCATGATTGTCATCCTTGGCCTCTATCAATCGGACACCAACTCAAGCAATCCTTGCCTCTAGCAACTAGAGCCCAGTTCACGACTGTGAATCTTGATCTCTATCAATCAGAGACCAATTCAAAATCAATCTTGATCTCTCTATCAATGAGAGACCAATTCAAAATCAATCTTGATCTCTATCAATCAGAGACCAATTCAAAATCAATCTTGATCTCTATCAATCAGAGACCAATTCAAAATCAATCTTGATCTCTATCAATCAGAGCCCAATTCAAAATCAATCTTGATCTCTATCAATCAGAGATCAATTCAAAGTTACTCTCTGTCTCTATCAATCAGAGACTAATTCAAAGTCAACTCTGTCTCTATCAATCAGAGACCAATTCAAAGTCAATCTTGTCTCTATCAATCGAGACTGATTCAAAATCAATCTATGGCTCTATCAATTAGAGCCCAATCCATGTCTATCATAGCCCAGTGCTACAAGTTAGGATCGCTCATCAAGAATGGCGAACGAGGAGGATTTCCCATTGCTTGTCAATAAAGATCAATTCTAGATTTTGGAGTCATTAGGAAATCATGAACCTTCAGCTATGATAGTGCTATCCCATTGGCCAGGAAAATGCTAGAATCCAAAGAGTTGCCCTCATATTTCTTATTATTCAAAGAGAGGAATGGAATTTTCCCAAGCAGTAGGGTAGACCAAAGATGAGATCCAATGTGCCCCAAGCAAGGATAAGAACCAGAATGGTCCAATGATGAAACCCTTAACCCATAAACTGGGGCATGAACCAGATTGAACTTAGACCCAAATTGAGTGTGATCTGATGAGGAAAGCCAATGACCCCCAAACTGGGGCATGAACCGGATTGACCTTGGGCCTGAATTCGGTATGGTTCAATGAGGAAAGTCATGAGCCCTAAGCTAGTCATAAACCAGATTGATTTTGGACCCAATTGAATGCGGTCTAATGAGGAAAGCCATTATGCCCTAAACTGGGGCATGGACCAAATTGACCTTAGACCCAAATTGAGAGTGGTCTAACAAAGAAATCCATTAAACCCCCCAAGCCAGGGTATAAATTAGTCCAATCTTGGATTCAAAATGGTGTAGTGCAATGGCGATACCCCTTGCTCCATAAGCTGGGGCATAAGCTAGAATGATTTTGAACTCAACTACAA
This sequence comes from Protea cynaroides, assembly GCA_028583415.1. Lineage (NCBI taxonomy): Eukaryota > Viridiplantae > Streptophyta > Magnoliopsida > Proteales > Proteaceae > Protea > Protea cynaroides. The sequence goes on from CM053271.1 coordinate 77,637,927, forward strand.
GTGGTCCATTGATGAATCCATCAAACCCCAAACTGGGGCATGAACTAGAGTAACCTTGAGCTTAAAAAGCAATAGTCCGGTTTTGAATGGATCCTAAACTGAAAAAAAAGGATGGAAAAGGTAGGTATCTTGCACCTATTGATAGAGGGGCATGATGAGTCCTGCTATTAGAGATCTGAAGGAAGACTTATTCCCGCAACGACTGAAGGTGGTCATCTAAGGCGTTATGCCCAACTGGAGCCGCTTGGACGAACTAGTTGTTTCAACTTTCTATTATCAGTATTTGATAGGTCATCCATGTCTGGGTCCAAGATCAATATGCTTGTTGACAAGTCTAGTCCAATCTGCCGTGCAAGTAAAAGAAAATCACCCCGTTTGGGATTTCAAACTCTGTGCATTGTCTCTTCCATACATTGCCTCCCAGTTTCGTACATCTTCCTATTCTACGTGCCCAGTTAATTCTGACTCTGAAGATGATTGAAACGATGAGTCGTCCCCTGAACTTCTACGCCACCCGGCCTCTTGAGAAAGAAAGGTCCAACCCGTCTGGGAAAGCTTTAAATGATCAATCGGGAGACACAAGATTAGTCTCAAGAAACATGTATTGGAGAAGCTGCCATTTGTTCTATCTGTGAAAAGATTCTAAGGAAAGCATTACATAATAACAGATCATATCAACAGGTCAGCCAATCAGTACAAATGAGTGGAGGACAGATGTGCCACAAAGAAGATGGAATACCAAAGTTCTTACAAAGTACATCATCTGCAAGCAAGAGATACATGATGAATGATCAATCTCAAAATCAAAGAATGAGGTCATTGGGATACCCAAAAAAAAAAAAAAAAAAAAAAAAAAAAGAAAATTCAAGCCTATGTTTTATCTACATCAATAATGGGAAGGCAGTCATATCAGATAGAAAGTGATGATTAACTTCCAGAGGATAGCATACGGATTCACCATTCAATCAGATACTATATGAGCAATCACAAATGCTCATAAAGTTTACAGAAGATCAGAGTGCTAGTTGGGGCAAAGACGTTCTATCTGATTGGAAATGTTTGGAAGAAGAAGATTCAAATCCAATATTGAAAGTCAGGATTCAATTTCGCGATCAAGCGAAGCACTGCATTATGTGGCCTTCACATCCAAAAAAAAAAAAAAAAAAAAAAAAAAAAAAAAAAAAAAAAAAAGAGAAGAAAAGAAAATAGTAAGATGTTGAATGGCATTGGAGCTTGATAGTAAGCCAATTGTCCCTCTCACTTCAAGAGGATGATAGCAAGTTCGATCATTCGTCGAGATTTACAACATGTTGGACCGGACTTTTGATTTTGGCCAATTACATCCCGCCTTTACAGGAGATGATCTCATCACTTCTTCATTATCAGAGAAACATTTCTCATCGGCATTAGACTCTCTCTCCCGTCTATCAATCTGACGGCTTTCCAAGGAGTCTCTATCAGAAGCCCTTCTTTTGATTATCAATTTTTAAGGCATTGTATCTCATGATCATGTCATCATTTTATGTACAAATTCATAAATCTGGCTGGAACTCTCATCTGTCGTTCATTACATCCGACGGCTTCCCAAGGTTCCTATAAGCCCTTCATTTCTCAGGCCAATAAAATGGGATCTTCTCGGTAAGATAAACCCATTCTACATAAACAACCAAACACTCTCCCAATGGTAGACCCATGTGGACAGTTTCACATCCGTCCTCTTGGACCTTCAACATCAATACTTGTCAACAAACCTAAAGGTTTCAGGCCCAGATATGATCGTGACTGATTCAGAATCTCGATATAGCTTGTTGGGACACATGTTCCATCTGAACATCTCCAAGAAAGGAAAACATAATTTGGCACCATTTTCAAATTTGGTGTGGGACTGCATTTCCCTAAGATCGCTTTTAGTGATGATTCAAATAGCTGCCCGCCTATCAATACGTGTAGGTGTCAACTTAAACAGTGGGGCAAGGCTACCCATTTGTCATAAAAGTCATGCCGTTCAGATTTCCCCTAAGGGTTTCAGACCATTGGATAGGACCATAATTTTGGCAATATCCTCACCACATCAGGACTCTTTATTCAACCCAAGATGGGATTGGCAAAAAGAAGAAAATGAAAAAAAAATAATGGGAAGAAAAGAAACCTCAGCAGGGAAAGGCAACCCGAGAAACCTCAATGGGCAACCTATAATACCTCAGTGGGGATAGGCGACCTGATGCAGCCCTAAAGCATTGCCCTCATTGGCCCTTCAAAGAAAAAATTCAGTGGTTCATGTAGACAAGTGTCATACCAGTCTACCCTCCATAAGGAAAGGAACCCCTCTTGCTCTCCAGTGAATCATACTCGGAGGAGTTGAACAAACCATCATCTATTGGGCTCCATAGCATTGCCTTTCAATAGAACTCTATCTTCAAATCATGTTGGTCATGTTAGGGAGAGAGAAAATTCTCATGGCCTGGTTACGGATGTAGCCAAATTCATTCAAATCATCAGTTCCTTCATTTTTCAAAATTCGGGGAAGGGCTTATCTAAGAAGTCACTTCCCGCAACCAATATGTCAATCTTCCCTTGACCTTGGAAGCATGGTCAATTATGGATGCAATCCGGATTCAACCTAGTTCTAACTCGTTAGATTGCCCGTGCCCTAGCATACTACGGTAGTGGTCTATCACAACATGCGAGACATCGGGGCATAGATATACCCTATGTAGAGGAATTGAACTTGATCATGAGCATTAAATCTAGGATCCATTGTCTAGTCTGAAGTCACTGACTTTCCTAGTCAATAGAAGTAGGTCTGTCCAAGTTGGTTTTTACCAATTTTTCAGTTCTCCTAATCCTGTTGATGAAGAAAATCCAATGTGGTCACACACTGTTAAGATTTGGTCACCAAATTCTCTCGAAGGAACACTTCGAATCCTTTGCTCCTCGTGCCTACTTTGGGGCCATGGTTCATTCATCTTTCAAAATTGGCACAACAATGTTGCAATGCCCTGAGCTTTTCATGAGCCTAGATCAAGGGCCAAACCCATGTCACATTTCATCGCCACTTGGCTGTTCTACCAATTTGGTCTACCATAATGCACAGTCAAAGAACTTAGTTGACCAGATGTCCCTTGACAGTTTAACACCATGGTCAATCAATAAAGTCACTTTGGTTAAAGATTGTCAAGGTCCCCTCATTCTTGTCCAAAATCCTCACTAGAGTTTCTTTCAATCCAAAATCCAACAACACCAATGTTGGCTGAAGAAAATCATCACCTTCAAATTACATGGAACCCTTCAAAGGAAGTAACCAAGTCATCTCTACCGTGCTGAAATTGAGTCAAACTTTCAGTACCAGATCATAAATGGAAAATTTCAAATCTAGGTATCATGCCAGCAAAGTCCATGCCACCATTTCCATCGATGTCATGTTTTGTGCCTTCACCAATAAAGTAGGAGCAAAAAACTCAGAAAACTGCCAAGGAATTCACCATCATTTCAAATATGTCCAACAATCTATAGGTTCAAAGTCAAGAGACTTCCAAGATGGGGTAGATTTCAACCCTAAAGGTTCAAAGTCAACAAAGCCTTCCTGTATGGGTCACTTTCAAGCATCCTAAAGGTTCATAGCCATAGAGCTTACAAGAAGGATATTCCTATTTTCAATCCTGAAGGTCCAAAGCTGGTAGGAACTGCCAAGATGAGTCATTCAGTATCACCCTATAAGTGACCTTCTAAGTTCTTGCTCATTTCAGAATCAATAGCAAATTCCTCACCCTAAAGGTGACCTTCTGAGTTCTTACTCATTACAGAATCAAATGCAGAGCCCTAGCTCATCCAAATTTCAAATCAATCTCAGTCTATAAGTAAATCAAATGTAGAGCCCTAGCTCATCCAAAGATCAAGTCAATCTCAACCTATTAGTGAAGCATATGTAGAGCCCTAGCTCATTCAAAGATCAAGTCAATCTCAGCCTATAAGTGAATCAAATGCAGAGCCCTAGCTTATTCAGAAAATCAATCTCAAAACCTCAATCAAAAGAGCCTCAGTTCAATCAAAGAGAAGACATCAAGTCTTCCATCCAAACAAATCAAATCCGAGCCCAAGCTTAAGCAATCAGCCTTGTATTCACAGCCTAGCTCCATACAAGAAGAGTTTTATCAGCCTTCAAATGGATAATGCCGGGTCCAAGCCCGCACATACCTTGCATTGAGTTCCACCTCAGTAAGAAGAGGTTCCCAACCTACAAATGAGCCTTGTATTCACAGCCTAGCTCCATACAAGAAGAGGTTTATCAGCCTACAAATGGATCAAGCCGGGTCCAAGCCCGCTCATGCCTTGCATTGAGTTCCACCTCAGCAAAAAGAGGTTCCCAGCCTACAAATGAGCCTTGTATTCACAGCCTAGCTTCATATAAGAAGAGGTTTATCAGCCTACAAATGGATCAAGCTGGGTCCAAGCCCGCACATACCTTGCATCATGAGTCACCTCAGCAAGAAGAGGTTCCCAGCCTACAAATGAGCCTTGTATTCTCAGCCTAGCTTCATACAAGAAGAGCACTCACCAATCTTCCAAGAAGAGCAAACCTTCTTACCAGTCGAACTACGTTCTGGGCTTGATTTCTAGGACACCCTTAGAATACGTAGGCAGTTTAGGAAGAATTACCCTAAGTGCAGCCCAATAAATAATATCACTCATACTCCAAAAATGTGGTTCTTTTATCTTTAGCCTTCAACTGATAACAATCTCGGCTAAAGAGGGGCATCTGTAAGCACCCCATTTTTGCCACCCTCGGCATAAATGAACCAATATGGCAGGTTTCTGACCTTTAACCCAAAGATTTGTGATTCTCCACTAATCCCCACAGCAGGGTCATGGGCTATTATCTGCATAGATGCATAGGTCATAGAATTATCTTCGAAACGAGACCAGAATTGCTCAATTCTGATATCAAATGAGGAAGATATGACCATTTTAGTCGGATGATACATATAGGGGAGGTTTCTGAAATTATTATAAATAATAATCCCAGGGGCCTTCATGCAAATTATCCTAAGTTGGATTGTTTGAATTTCAAATCATCATATCTTGATCATCCGACATCGGATTCAGATGATTCCAAGACCATTATTCTTCATTCATGATGTTCTACAAAGTGGACGTAAAAATCCCAGGTAGAATTCACCAGTGGGTCCCATGAAAACTTGCATGCAAAATGATCGTTAGAACTTCAAAGCTTCATATCTTTCCCGTTCTACATCGGATTCAGATGATTCCAAGACCATTATTCTTCATTCATGATGTTCTACAAAGTGGACGTAAAAAATCCCGGGTAGAAGTCACCAGTAGGTCCCATGCAAACTTGCATGCAAAATGATCGTCAGAACTTCAAAGCTTCATATCTTTCCCGTTCTACATCGGATTCAGATAATTCCAGTCTCATTATGTTCCATTTTTAGTGCTCTACAAAGTGGTCATAAAATATTTCCGGTAGAAGCCTCTGAAGGATCTCATGCAGAATGGTCTGCCAAATTATCGATAATTGGTCCGCTTAAACTTCAAAAATTCATAAGTTGACCATTTTACTACCAAATGAGGTGATTCAAGTTCCTATATTCCTCATTTTAAATGTTCTACAAAATAAACGTAAAAAATTTGGAATAGAGGCCATCGAAAAATTCCATGCGGGATAATAGCGGGAATGACCCGTGAAATGACAAGGAGAAGAAACCCAGTTAATTCCAATCAGTCCAGTCAACTCAATTCAAACCAGTTTTGGTCCAACCTAGCTCAACCCATATCAGTTGTCAACCTAAGTCAGTCTCAACCCATTTCGAATCAGTTCATCTATGTGCACGATATTTATATTATATATTATATATTTATATATATATATATATATATATATATATATATATATATATATATATATATATATGTATGTATATGTATGTATATGTATGTATGTTATTAAATATATGTGTATATATGTATATAATATATATTATTGTATGTAAATGATAATCCAAAAGATTTTGAGAAGAAAAAGGAAAGAGGGGAGAGAGAAACGTGAAAGTGAAGGGGGATTTTGGTTTTGGAGATAATCCAAAAGATTTTTGAGAAAAAAAAAGAAAGAGGGGAGAGAAAAAAAACGTAGAAGACAAAGGGATTTAGGGTTTTGAGATAATCCAAAAGATTTTGAGAAGAAAAAGGAAAGAGGGGAGAGAAAAAACGTGGAAGAGAAGGGGATTTAGGGTTTTGAGATAATCCAAAAAGATTTTGAGAAGAAAAAGAAAAGAGGGGAGAGAGAAAACGTGAAAGAGAAGGGGATTTAGGGTTTTGAGATAATCCAAAAGATTTTTGAGGAAAAAAAGGAAAGAGGGGAGAGAAAAAACATGGAAGAGAAGGGGATTTAGGGTTTTGAGATAATCCAAAAAGATTTTGAGAAGAAAAGGAAAGAGGGGAGAGAGAAAACGTGAAAGAGAAGGGGATTTAGGGTTTTGAGATAATCCAAAAGATCTTGAGAAGAAAAAAGGAAAGAGAAAGGAATAAAAGAAAAAAAAGAAAAGAAAAAAGGGGGAAAAAGATTCCCCTTCACGTTTTCTAGAAAGAAAACGTGAAAGAGAGAGAGGAGAAAAAAAGAAAGAAAAAAGGAAGGAAAGAAAAGGAAAAAAAAAAATAAATTTTTTTAGAAAAAAAATCTTCTAGAAAATGAGTGAAAAATTATAAATAGGCAAGAGGAGGTTCCTTTTTTCGAGACCATGAAGAGAGAAAAATGTGAGTGAGAGAGAGAAAAGAAAAAAAATCGGAAGAAAAGAGAAGAAGAAGAAAATAGAGAAAGAGAGAAGGAGAGAGAGAGAGAGAGAGAGAGAGAGAGAGAGAGAGAGAGATGTTAAGAAGAGAAGATCTAGAGGAAAAAGGGAGAAGGATCAGAGAGGAAGAAAAGAGGATGATGAGAAGATGCAAAGGAGAGAAGGAGAGAGAAGAAGCCTGAGGTAAGAATCACCCATCGCTTTTGTCAGTTTATTTTTTCAAAGTCAAAGCATACTGCAAATGCATGTCTGAGATTGGTATCTAGCATTAGGAAGATGCCTCTGTTTGCATTAGGTTCCTTGAGACAAAATGTTGGCCTCTGAGTCTTCTTTCTAACCATGTATTCAGATTTTATTTTCATGAGCTATATGATTTTATATTGATTTTATAGTACCACTGGCCAGAATCTGGAACAGACCTGACCAGTGTATTTGCCTGTACTTGGGGAATGTTTTCGACCTGCCTATGGTCTCTTTTAGGATTAGGTTCCTTGAGACAAAATGTTGGCCTCTGAGTCTTCTTTCTGACCATGTATTTGGATTTTATTTTCATGAGTTATATGATTTTATATTGATTTTATAGTACCACTGGCCAGAATCTGGAACAGATCTGACCAGGGTATTTGCCTGTACTTGGGGAATGTTTTCGACCTGCCTATGGTCTCTTTCAGGATTAGCTTCCTTGAGACAAAATGTTTGCCTCTGAGTCCTCTTTCTGACCATGTATTCGGATTTTATTTTCATGAGCTATATGATTTTATATTGATTTTATAGTACCACCGGCCAGAATCTGGAACAGATCTGACCAGTGTATTTGCCTGCACTTGGGGAATGTTTTCGACCTGCCTATGGTCACTTTCAGGATTAGCTTCCTTGAGACAAAATGTTGGCCTCTGAGTCCTCTTTCTGACCATGTATTCAGATTTTATTTTCATGAGCTATATGATTTTATATTGATTTTATAGTACCACTGGCCAGAATCTGGAACAGATCTGACCAGTGTATTTGCCTGTACTTGGGGAATGTTTTCGACATTCCTATGGTCTCTTTCAGGATTATCTTTATTGAGACAAAATGTTGGCCTCTGAGTCCTCTTTCCGAGGATATCTTTTAAGAATTTTTTGAGTAAGTACAGTGCCCTATGTGCCCATTTTGGTCCAGCCTGACAAAGCTGTTATCTTGCTGCATGTTCCATCATGTTTTGATTGATTCTCATATGCTTTGGTTGTTTCTCACATGCCATATTTGATGCTATATTTGTTCACATGCTATGTTCGGATGCTCGTATGCATACACTACTATAATTGGAATGGTCACACTGCCATAATTGGATGATTACTGCCATGATTGGAATGATCATACTCACATGCTATATTAAATGCTTTTTGTCTTAATTAGGGTAGAAAACCCTAAAAAATAGAAAGAAAATAACAATTAGGGTAGAAAATCCTAAAAAATGGAAACAAAATAACATTTAGGGTAGAAAACCCTAAGATGGAAAGAAACTAATAATTAGGGTAGAAAACCCTAAAATGGAAAGAATGTAACAATTAGGGTAGAAAACCCTAAAAATAGAAATAAAATAATAATTAGGGTATAAAACCCTAAAATGGAAAGAAAGTAACATTTAGGGTAGAAAACCCTAAGATGGAAAGAAAATAATAATTAGGGTAGAAAACCCTAAAATGGAAAGAATGTAACAATTAGGGTAGAAAACCCTAAAAAAATAAAAATAAAATAACAATTAGGGTAGAAAACCCTAAAATGGAAAGAATGTAACAATTAGGGTAGAAAACCCTAAAAATAGAAATAAAATAACAATTAGGGTAGAAAACCCTAAAATGGAAAGAATGTAACAATTAGGGTAGAAAACCCTAAAACCCTAAAATGGAAAGAAAATAACAATTAGGGTAAAAAACCCTAAAAAAATAAAAAACAAAATAATAACAATTAGGGTAGGAAACCCTAAAAAATGGAAAGAAAATAGCAATTAGGGTAGAAAACCCTAAAAAATGGAAATAAAATTACAATTAGGGTAGAAAACCCTAAAATGGAAAGAAAGTAGCAATTAGGGTAGAAAATCCTAAAATGAAAAGAAAATAGCAATTAGGGTAGAAAACCCTAAATATGGAAAGATAATGGCAATTAGGGTCTTGCCATGCTTAGAAGATAGCCTACTAGATCATGCCATATAGGCTCTTGCCTTATTTGCAATACATGCCATATTTGAAAGATTTTTAAAACAATCTTACTGTATGTGAATTTCTTGTCATAAATCTTTTATGTGCCATATTTAGATAGAATATTCTATTTTTTTGGCAATAACTTATTTTATGCAACACCCTAGTCAAACTGTCATATCTGCACACTTCTAGAAGACAACCTAGGCGTGGGGACGTGCATTTAGGCACCCACATTCTTGGGAAGGGCATAATGGGAATAATAAAACCTTAATAATGAAAGAGAATTCTTTGCCAAATTTTCCAAAATTAGAATTCAGAATGTAAAGGGTAATTTAGGACGATTTGCCCCTCGGCAAACCCTAAACCTAGAATAGGTTCTAAACCCTAAACCTAGAATAGGTTCTCAATCATTAACCTAGAACAGGTTTTCCCGCCCGAACTACGCGGATTCTGATTCCTAGGGCAAACCCTAGGATACGTAGGCTATTTGGGAGAAACCCAAATTCGGATCCACACCTTAGTCCGCTCGGACTATCCATAGATCCACTAGGATATCCATATTCTAACCCAGAAAGGGTTATTCAAACTTTAGTCCACTCGGACTATCCATAGATCCACTAGGATATTTATCCAAACCTTAGTCCACTCGGACTATCCATAGATCCACTAGGATATCCCCCATATTTTAACCCAAATAGGGTTATCCACACTTTTAGTCCACTTGGACTATCCATAGATCCACTAGGATATTATCCACATTCCAACCCAAATATGGTTATCCTTAGATCCACTAGGACTATCTATCAGTCCACTTGGACTATCCAGATCCTAACCCATAGGGTTTTCTCAACCTTTCAAGCATAAATTTCAACTTGAACAAAGAACTTAATCATGCACAAGCATAAATCACATCCATAAACTTTAATCACACCTGAACTACGATGGTGAACCTGATTTTTGGAATAATTCCGTAATACGTAGTCAATCGGATGGATACAGATTCGGTTCAATGATATCAAACCCCTTGGTTTGGTTTGGCTTAGCAAATAGAGTCTAGCATAGGAAAGGTATAGGAGACCGATTTTGATCGGGCGGTTTGGGTGCCTAACCCCTTCCCATAACCGTAACCTGACGCTTACCCAATCTCTGATGGACCAGAATTCCAATCTAAGGGTCATGAGTCAATCGAAGTCTTACCTTGGGGTGAGATTTCACATTTCTAAGGTCCTAGACCTAAATCTAGGTGGCGACTTCTAAAGATTTCCATCTTTGTCCTCACATTGGTAGTATTAGTTATATTGATCATGTCAAGTGATGTTATGTGATTAATAACATGCTTTTGTGTGATAACATGTCATCCAATAAACTGTATTGTTTGCTCATGCATATGCATTTATCCTGTGTACGATTAGTGATACTCGTAGTGGTTTGGAAGCGGGGTGGAAAGGGATGCCTCGTGACCACTCCATGAAAGGTAGAGCTGGTCTTGATGATTCTTGACGTCTGGTTAAGTTGGTAATGAGGAAGGTAGGTGGAATGGGATGCTTACACCACTTCTTACTGATGCTACTTTGCATTGACCATATGTAACCTAGCCAAATCACGATGTCCTATGTGGGGGCTCAGATGGGGTCAGAAGCTTAGTGAAGTTACGGTCCAATAATATAATTAATTAGGTAGACATGGCTAATCGAACATATTTATCCCTATAACTGTACCCTTAGCCATTGGGGGTTTATGTAATTGCATGGGTTCAATAAAAAGATGGTATGAACGTAGCTGCAATGTTCCCCATACCTGACGTAGTATGGATGGGCTAGCGAGTCGACTAGTGGAATTACCATCTCCTCAAGTGCCCGATGGACTATGGACTTTGGATGAGTTGTCGATAGGCACCAACAGAATATGGATCTGTACCTCAATGACAAAACCATACTTGGAGGATGTTACTGTGCTCTATGTGTGGGGCAGTATTCATCTTTTGGGAGTGACCCGTGCAACCCAGGGATGTTTGTTGTACACCGAGTGAGGCGGCATTCATTGTGGTGGCCCACGAGTTGGCACATACAGTTATTTAGGTTGTAATATCATGCATTTTGTATGTTGCATGTCTGATTTATTTGCTAAGCTCGATGGTTGAGCTTACCCCTCGTGCATGTAATATTTTTAGTTGATGCAGGTGTAACCATTGGTGACTTCATTAATACTCTGAGGTACTATCCATCTAGTATAGAGGATGTTGTTGATGATAGAAACAAAGATGTCCATAGCTCCAACTGCGAGTGCGACGACTTTGTCTATGGATAGACGTGAACTTTCTTTCATAATATTACTAGTATTTAAATAAATAATTTAATTGGGGACATGCTGTCCATATCTTTCAAATAATACTTAAACTTATGGAAACATTATTACTTGGAATAATATTTTGGATATTTCTTTCATAAATTGTAGATGTTATCTACTTTTGAATTGAGATAAGACTTCCGCTGATTTATTTGAAAATATATGTATTATTTTCTTAACTACTCTAAATAGGGTTAATTAATTCCTTGTATGGGTAGTGTTATAGATTGGTATTTGTGTACCCTATGAAACGTGATCCTGAAAGGGGATTTCTTGTGTCCAAAAAGGATGGAGAGATCCCGTTGCATTCCATAGTACTGATACATCAAGAATGGGGTGTGACAGACACAATATGAATTAGCTAAACTACCTTCGATGAAGCCAAATCCAAGAAGAGAAAGATCAAAGAAGTATTGTAGATATCACTAAGAAAATGGGCACGATACAGACAAATGTTGTGCCCTCTGATATTCAATCGAGGATTTGATCAAGCGTAGCCATATCCAGGAATATGTGGATAAGCCGCCAGTAGCAGATGGCAAGCAGAAGGGCAAGTAGCCCACCAATAGAGCAAATGACGTCTAGCCGCGACATGCGAGTAAAAATTGAGATGACTCCGATGAAGACAACTCAGCGTCATCGCCTCTCATCAAAATTGGTGACCCAAGGGAGTGCATTGGAGTCATGTTGAAGAGTACAGAGATCACCTTGTAGCAAAGAAGGTGCATCAGAACTTGTTATCGAAGAACAAGTCGCATAAGTCACACGAAAAAAATTGACTTCGACCAAAGGTCAGGGGCCAATTGGGGACCAACTAAGAATCCGAGGGATCTATTACCAGCTTGACTGAGCAACTTGCTAAACTTCATCTACAAGACAAGTTGGGTAAAGAATCATCCAATGGAATAGACATAAAGATGCCAAGTCGATGTCAGTGCCCACCACTACGTCAAGTTGGAACTCCTCCATAGAAAGATTGGCTCGAATACGCAAGTTGGGACTACTATTAGACGTGGTTTGTAGTACAGGCATGCCACACCAACACAATAATAGGAGGTCCCACAGCTGAAAAAACCTCCAAGACTGGCAAAAAAGATGTATGCCAAATTGGGCTGCCAATCTTCTAATTCCTCTGTACCATACCAAAACGGAGATGTCATCACCTTCTCTGATAAATATTTGATCGATGTGAAGGTACCCCATGAAGGATCATGGACAAAGTAAATGAAGTAGAAAGGGTAATAGTCGACATGGGAAGTTCAACTGATGTTCTGTACTACCACACCTTTAAGGTGATGAACCTTGACGAAAGGCCCTTGCATCTCATCAAATTCTCCCTCATCAATTTCTCAGGGGATATTGTCAAAGTCAAGGGTGGAATCATCTTAGAAACCAGAGTTGAAACCAAGCCTAGAAGGGCCACTGTTTCCCTCTCCTACCTTGTCGTGGACAACCCTTCCAGCCACAATGTTATTCTCAGATGACCTAGCTCAACCAACTGCCAGCTTGCATTTCAACATACTACTTAATGATGAAGTTCCCCACAAAGCACGGGGAAGGTTGATGCAAGGTAGATGAAAGGCTATCTCAAAGGTGCTATGCCACAGACTTAGAGAGATATGAATATCAACTCGCTGGTTCAATTCAGATAGAAGATCTCCTCGATGACTTTGAACAGGAGAGAGGATCTCCTGTTAAGGATCTAATCCGCATACCAGTCTCAGAAGATGAACCAGAGAGGTACTTCTAAGTCGGATCATCAGGGTAGAAAGACCAACGAGATGAGATCATCGCCTTCCTCAAGAACAATCTAGACATTTTTGCCTGGTAAGCCTTAGAAATGCCAAGGATCCCTCGCGACCTTATGGAGCACCGGTTAGCAATAAACCCACAGTACAAGCCCATGCAGCAAAAAAAGAGGAACTTCACACCAAAAAGGGAGGCAGCCATCATGGTAGAAGTCGACAAACTACTCGCTGCCAGATTCATTAGGGAAGCTAAGTACCCCCAGTGGGTTTCAAACATTGTAATGGTTAGAAATTTAATGAGAAGTAGAGAATCTGTATTGATTACTCGGATTTGAATAAAGCTTGCTCTAAAGACTGCTACCCTCTCCTTAGAATTGATAGGTTGATTGATGCTACCGCTAGTCATGATATGTTATCTTTTTTAGATGCGTATTCAGGCTATAATCAGATTAAAATATATGAATTCAATGAAATTTGTAAGACCCACACTTCAGAAACCCGGTATAACCTAAGTTTCTTCCAATCATTACCATACCAGAAGACAAGGCTAGATGACGAACCATGAAATTTAGGTATGAGAAGTAAATGATTTAGACCAAATTGAATATACCGGTCTAACATACCAGTTGGACTTTTCATCCAGCTGGTATGTCCAACCAGAGTAACTGTGAGAGTGGAGACAGACTCCAGTAAGTCCCACACTCTGAATTTGATTCCTAAAGACCTTCTATACATAGAAAAACTTCTTAGAATAGTATCCCACTCTATAAATAAACCCTTCCACCTCTTTAGATCTATTTTAGTGAATCTCAAACCCTAGAGCTGTCTAAAAGGAGATATGAGAAGGAGCAGAGAGGAAGGAAGCTCTATGAGAGGGGATTTTATTGGAAGGAGAGCAACACCATTCAGAGAATACCGGTCATTGCTCTATCTCTGTAGGAATGTTTGGTTGTAGATCAATGTGGTGAAATGACGTATTGATTCACAACCCTAATTTCTGAAAAACCTAAATTCTTAGTGAGATCCATTTTGAGAAGGAAGGAAACGCTGTGTGATAACTTCAAATAAAGAATAATATAAACCTAAGTGACCTAACATGTATCTTGACCCTATAATGGTTTAGGAGAAACCCTGAAACCAAGCCAAGGATCGACAGGAGAGGGAGGTCCAAGAATGGACTCTCAGACCCTTACCACCGGGACATACTAGCTAGATTGTATGCCCAAGTAGTATTCTATACTGCCTAGGCATACCAGTTTGACTGGTAGTCCAAGCAGGACATACCACCTTGACATATCGATTGGACATAAAGTCCAACCGGTATGTCTGTTCTAGGGCAGTTTATTGGCAAAACTTGGTTTTGGCCAACTAGAACCCTAGCAACCTAATTCTAACTAATAAATATGATCTATAGGACTTATGGACGGTGTGAGTGGATTCTGTAACACAGAGGAGACTTGCAATCGCACATCAAGTAAGAGACAAGACCCCAAACCCTAATTAGCTAAACAGTAAAGCGTTACTTCTACGTTTGTTGCTGTTGTCTGTGCATATCACATGTCATCTTATTTTATTTATTTTTATTATCTGCTCATGCATACTCATTATGCTAGGATTTTTATTAGTTAGACATGTGATTATTTTTGTTGGTGTACGAAATGTGAAGGGGAGTAAAACCCTGGATATATCCTCACAATAACACCTCTTAGTATCATCGTCTACCTTAGCATGCTTGGTGTGAGTAGGGTATCAAGGGGAGGACGTGGCATGACTTGAGCCCTATCTCTATGTCATAGGGAGCTATGCTTGGGTAGGGCCATTGATACTGTGATGACATCTAGGACTGGTTAGACACGAAACCCACTTGTAAGCCTTGGCCAATAGGGGTGTAGGTATTGGTGCAAAGTAGGGTATCAGGGGGAGGACGTGGCATGTAGTTCATCCTGGCTACCAGACTCGAACCTTATCTTTATTTCAGAGTGACTTTAGTGGGTGGCAGCGGTATGTAATCCATTAGACCTTGCCACACTCTTGTGCATGGAGGTGTGGTGGCCGCCAATCCTTAGCATAGCACTTTGCAAGTTATACCTTATCCCAATATATGTTATCTCATGCATTTGTATGTTGCATTGTCTTGTTTCTTACTGAGCTAAGTTGTGAGCTCACCCTGAATATATATTCTTTTTTAGATGTTCATAAAAGTTACACCGTTAAGGATTTTGTGGCTGCTCCAGTGTATGGGACTGTAGCTACATTAGATACACATGCGGAGGAGGACGAGCATGATGCTTTATGCAAGTATTCCTATTGCTTGTTTCTTTCAGAGCTAGGAGTTTATTATTTATTCTTTTTCAGTTAAACTATACATCGATGTGACAAATTATTTAATTATGTTGTGGGTTATTGGGAATAATTTGAATATTTATTTATTTATAAATAGAAGACTCAGTTAATTTATTTAAAGCCTTCCACTGTATTTAATATATTATGATTGTGGTTATATTGTTTGGTTTGTTTGTTGACACGGTCTATTGAGATTCCAGTGTGTGCCGTTTGTTAGGGATGGTTCACTCACACATCTGGTTCAGCCAGAATTGAGGTGTGATAACTTGGTATCAGAGCTCTTAGGCTTTATCCAATAGACTAGTATGCAACTAACTGAGTCCAGTAAACTATGGTAAAAATTAAAAACCTTAATACAAATACACCATAAGCTTGTTTGATGCTTTAGACAAAAGAAAGAGCATAAACCACTATTTCAAATTTAAAGTAAAATCTATATGTATGTAAACATCTAAAAAATCAAAGAAACTAAACTGTCATCCCAAAAGCATAATAAAGTATACGACAGGGTATTCCATAAGCCGGATAGTTACCCTGTTATCAAAATAAACTGTGTAATGATAAAGTGAGAGGAAATGAAAATCTGGGCTATCATGGGGTCGGGGGCCTGGGGGTATCGGCTCGACGATGTCATAATCCTGCTCATACACCTTCCTAAGCCAATGCACCTGGTCCTGTGTGACCTAGAGAATGCAAGCGAGGTGCTCCATGCGACTATCAGTAACACACTAAGCTTTTCTGATCTCTATTAACATAGCCATCACCCGATCTGGAGGGGACTGAGAAGGTCCTATCACTGGAATAGGCTGGGGTGCAGGAGCAGGGATGTCCTCCATGTGAACGCCCTCACCACCCCCTACCTCCTTCTATTATTACTATGGCTATCGCTACCGCTGCAGCTGCCACTGGACCTCTAAGTAGAAGGGGACGAGTTTGTAACTCTTTTTCACTGAGCTCAAGGCCCTCTATCTACATCATGTAGATGGCATCCACATCAATGTCGGAAATCATGGTGTCCTCATAAGTGAGCTCGTCATGCAAATCTACCCCTATACATCGTAGCATGGCCATGATAAGCCTACCATAAGGTAGATTACCCATCACATTGGACATCGTAGCTCGGGCCATGGTTCGAATGATAATGAACGGCAGGAAAACTCGATGCCCAATGGCTGCACAGTAAGTGAGGTATTGAGTAAGCTGAGACACCTCAATATAATGACCGCTCTGAGGGACGATGTCATGCTATATGATGTGATAGTACACCCTAGGCACCGGTCAAAGGTTTGCAGCCAGCATGGGCAAACTAGGGTGAAGGATCTGGGAAGCAATCTCCAAAAGCATCTCCTCAGTAAGGAACCCTTTCTCCCTTGGTGCACAGTATATGAGTTCACCGTCATCAGGAATTTATGACAGTGCAGCCAACTAGAAAGTGTTGAAGGATATCTCCACACCTTTCACAAAACTAGTGATGCGAAGATCCCTACCATGCTTGAAATCATCAGGATCCCCCTCAAGTTTCAAGTTGGCGTAGAAGTGTTTCACCAATTCAGGACACATAGTGTAGTCGTACTGGATGACAGGTAACCATCCAAGTGCGCCAAATGCAGCTTCGACATCAAATCGATACCAATGC
The DNA here is from genome assembly GCA_028583415.1 of Protea cynaroides. Lineage (NCBI taxonomy): Eukaryota > Viridiplantae > Streptophyta > Magnoliopsida > Proteales > Proteaceae > Protea > Protea cynaroides. The sequence continues at coordinate 77,654,986 of CM053271.1, forward strand.
TCAAAGTTGATGAAACAGTCAGACTCAATATTCATGGCTTCAAACCAGGGGTATTGAGCTTGTGCCTCTATAGAATGGAACCGCCTACCATCAAACAAATAGGTAGGAGGATATGGTCCTCGTAAACCCGAAGCATAAGCATGCTTCGCAGTGGCATGGTGTCTGAACATGACTGATCTACAAAACAAGCCAAATAACAAGAGATCAGTGGAAACTCTTAGAAAATTCAGTAGCATAACAGCTGCATTTCTAGCAAAAGCCTCCAACTCACCCTAATTGGGTAGGAGGACTTACATAATATAATGCAACTTCATCATAGAACCAAACTCAAGTAAAATCAAGAATAAACTCAACTATTTCACAAAATTTTGAAAATTTAGAATAACCTAGGTTAAAAATTCAAAACTTTTGGAGTTCTAGCAAACCACTTGGTGAAACCTCAAATCGGTTGAGGGATTTTGCTCATTGAGGCCCCAATACCATTTCCAAAGCAAAGAAAAAGGTTTTCCATGGTTAAAATCTCCTAACCAAGAAAAACCTAGGTTTTGGGTAGGTTTTGGGCAAGAAGAACCGATGAGATTTCTCCAGAGAGGGAGAGGAAGAGAAGAAAACTTACTTGGAGTCAAGATTGAGACGCTTAAATGGAAGAAAATCTCTTTAACCACACTTGTTGGACTGTAGAAACTCACCTGAATCAGTATGAAATCACCACTGGAGAAGAGAGAGTGAGAGAAATATGAAAAAAAAACCCAAAAGTCACGATTTTAAAGTAAATTTGGAGATACCGGTCGGACCATCCCTACAGGACCTGCGACCGGTACTGTGACCGATTCCTCTCGGGAAGTTAAAAATTTTTCACCATTTTTTCATACCGGTCAAACTATTCCAACAGGACCCGCAACAAGTATGGTGCGACCGATATATCTAATTTTGCCTAGTAAAATCTAAAAACTTTAAATTTTATTCTACCATTCCATTGATGATTAAATTCCTTACCATGCTTCATTTGAAGTTGAGTAATATCATTTTGACTTATTATTTTGACTCATCTCATGTGTGCTTCAATGTTTTCAGATACTTTTGAGATTTAGTAGTCTGCAATGGTTGGGGGAAATGGCCACAAAACTCCTTGCAGATGTCATCACTCAAGGGCACCTCCTATTGTTAGGAATGCAGGAACTAAAAACCTCAATGAAAATGTTAGGATAAACCATGTGGAGGTGCAGAACCTACTCAGTGGGAGTGAGAACCATATCGAAAGCAATGAAGAAGCCCCATTGCATCACACTCAGAACCCATTGCCAGGCCCTCCATACACCAACCCAGAGACCATAATGACAAACCTGGTCTACTAGATGGAGGCACAACAAAAGAAATTCTTTTGACGAGATGCTGAAGATGTTCAGGCCACCTGGGCCTACACCCACAAATGCGCCACTAGAAACTATAAAAAATGTTAATACAATACTGGTGGATAGTAATACAGCTGCGAAAGGACAACAATAGCAAGCAATGCAACACACAGTGTTCCCTCAGAGTTTACTACAACATCCACACCTAGCTAGTACTAGGGTAGATAAGCATACCCACCATTGTGGTATGGACATGCATCTTATGGGTAGAGTAGTCTCTCCAGAGTGGTGGATGAATTTCTAAAGCTAAAGCCACCAACCTTTACAAGGAAGCCAAGGAAACCATTGTGGCCACCACAATGGATAGCTGAGATGGAAAAAATTTTTTGACTACTAGGGTGTTCGGATAAGAAGAAGGTATTGTATGCTACTCACTTGCTGAAGAAAGATGTCTATGGCTAGTGGAACTCTACCAAAGAATGTCTGGAGACCAAGCATGGTGTAATAACTTGGGCGATATTCAAAGAGGCCTTCTTCGAGAAATATTTCCCAAGGAGTTTTCGTGATCAGATGGAGAAGGAATTTCTCTCCTTGCAGTAGTCTTAGATGTCAGTAGAGGCATACCAACAGAAATATAAGGAGCTGTTCTTTTTCCCTCCAACGAGTATGCAGGAAGAGGAGACTAAGGTCCGTCGTTTAACCATGGATCTAAGTGGGATTATACCTGAGCACATGTTGGGGTGACGACTGAAAGTCTACAATGAAGCTGTACAGGTGGCTCGAGTTATCGAGTCTAGTCAGAGGGACAGTTTCTTGGCACAGAAAGAGGCTTGAAAATGCCAAACATTGAGACATAGAGCAGAGGCAATAATAGATCCTTCCGTCCATTTAGGCCACCAACTACTACTGTGCCACCCAAGTTTTTTCCTGTAGTGACGCCACAGGTAGCTGGACCAGTGGCTAATGTCAAGTGTTTTAACTACCAGTGGACAAAACATTATTCCAGAACCTGTCCATAGCCAAAGAAGCAGGTACAACAAGGCAAGGTGTACACCATTACCATTGAAGAAGCAGCCACATCAACCAATGTTGTCATAGGGGTGGACTAAAACCCTTTTTCATTGTTACAACATTATTTGTATGAGCATATAGATTAGGGGCTAAATAAATCCTCAAGTACGGTTAACATAGTAGGGGTACCTGATAGAGTCCTCTTTGACTCAGGGGCCACCTATTCCTCTGTATCAATATCCTTTGGTAAAGGACTAAACCTACCTACCAAGACATTGGACCCAAGACTGTTAGTTCAATCCCCCATGGGAATGGAAGTGGTGCTAAAAGAGTACCATGGACCATGCCCTGTGCACATTGACGGGCAAAAATTAGAAGCCAATCTAGTTCAACTCAAGATGTCAGACCTTGACATTATCCTGAGGATGGACTGGTTATCCCAACACTCAGTAAACTTACTTTGTGCTGAGAAGAAGCTCGCCTTCAGGGATAGTAAGGGTAAGGAGTTCAACTTTAAAGGAAGCAAGTTACCTAAAAAGCAAAAGCTTATCTTATCTGCCCTTAAAGCAAAGAGATGTCTAGAGAACGGTGGAGTTGGTTATCCCATGTCTATAATTGATACAACTGCTGAGTTGCCAAAGATGGAAGATATCAAGGATGGAAGATATCGAGGTAATACGATAATTTCTAGATGTATTTCCAAAAGACCTACCCGGATTACAACTAGATAGGGCCACCGAGTTTGTAATAGACCTTCTGCCAGGGGTAGCACCAATGTCTAAGGCATCCTACAAAATGGCTCCTATAGAATTAAAGGAGTTGAAGACCCAGTTACAAGAGTTATTGGACAAGGGGTTCATGAGGCCTAGTATATCACCTTGGGGGACACCTGTGCGATTTATTAAGAAGAAAGATTGTAGCATACATCTATGTATGGACTATCGAGAATTAAACAAGCTCACCTTTAAGAACAGATACCCACTACCTAGGATCGATGATTTGTTCGATCAACCGCAATGTTCAAGTATTTTCTCAAAGATTGTTCTTAGGTCAAGTTATCACCAACTCAAGATCAAGAAGGCAAATATTCCCAAAATAGCTTTTAGGACAAGGTAAAGGCACTACGAGTTCCTTGTGATGTCATTTGGATTGACCAATAGTCCAGCGTCATTTATGGAATTGATGAACCGAGTGTTCCATGATATGTTGGCACCTCAGTCATCATATTTATAGATGATATATTGGTCTGTTCAAAGGATGAAGATACGCATGCAATGCACTCGAGAGCTGCCTTACAATGGCTAAAAAGAGAAAAGCAGTAAGACCCGTATCGAACTAACCGGTCTTACCATCTTGTACCAGGTCTACCTATCCTTATCGAGCCAAGTAGACCAAGTGCGTGAAGAAACCACAAGACCAGGTATGAAATTTAACTCAAAAACAGTCAAATATAAGTATGTGGTCGCATGCCTAAACAGGTGTGACCAACCCCAACTCTAAAGAGTCCAACCCCATGAATTTTGGTCATGGGGTTGGACATTTTAAAAAAGCTAGGGTCACGGATTCTGCGACCCCAACTCTGACCCCACGAAACCCAGACAGAACCGAAATCAGGAAACCTTCCTAATTCGAAGGGGGTCTTTCCTGAACTCATTGGGGCATATTATGGAGGGTTTTCCTCTATAAATAGGATGTCCCTTAGCCTCTTTCACTCCTTTAGAACCCTAATTGAAAGTGAGAGAAAGAGAAGAGAAGGAAGAGAAGGGAAATTTAAGAAGAAGACTAAGGTAGGAGGAAAATTCAGAGAAAACTCTGAATCTTCAGCAAGCATAAGGTATGAACCTATTTCCCATGATTAATTAAGAGCCTAGAATAGTTCATGAAGAATATAGGATCTAGGAGAAACCCAAATCATCCATCCATGGACAAATTCTAACAGAATCCATGGAGGAAATTATTATGGACAATGGACGGTGTATAAAATTATAGTTTTGAGCCATAGAACAATCATAGGAAGGACCATGATGATAAGCCAAAGGATTCAAACATGAAGGAATGGAATTAAAGTGAAAGGTCGACCATAACACGTGTGGTCGAACATGGGGTCGCAAGATGTTTGACCCCACAAGACCCACATGTCCGACCACATGCCCTCGGGAAGTTTCCAGGGAGGGTGTGGTCGCACGTGGGGTCAGAGTATGTCCAACCCTACCCAATGACCCTACACCCTGTGGTCACAGAAACTGAGACCCCAGGTGCTGCCCCATGTGAACCCTCAGTTTTTGTTAGTCTAAACACATGGGAATTAATTCTAATTAAAATCTATCAACTTGTTAGGTTTTCAAGTGACTTAAAAGTGATTCATAAAGCTTGAACGAGGATCTACTATCAATCAAAGGTGAGGGAACAAGACCTAAACTAATTGGCTAATAATAAACTACTTTTGTTTATTGAGTCTGATACCATGAATGATTATATGCTTGTATGCGTGTAATGTACATTTAACATGTCATCCAATATACCTGCTATTAATGTTCATGCATATTTAATTCCATTTATTTATAACATGATGATGATGATGATGCTAGGAAATAGGCATGTGAATGTTTGTGTGTGGTTAGTGTACTTGATGCGAGTAGGGCATCAGGGGAAGTGTGATGTGGTGTGGTCCTAAGCACTTTAGCTCTATCTCTACTCAAGTCTTGTCCGGTGACATCGTCGTATCGCCATTACCTTAGCAGACCTATTACGTCGTTGGACATCAGAGGAGGTGGTCTCAGACCGTATAGTCTCTGACTCTGCCCGGGGGCCTTAGCTCTATCTCTATGGATGTATTAAGGGATGCTGGGGTGAGGCCTTGGATACACTGTTTGACATTAAGATTGGTTAGTTGTGAGCCCAGTTTGCAAGCCCTCGCCAATAGGGGCTTACGTGTTGGTATGGGTAGGGCATCAGGGAAAGTGTGATGCGGTGCGGTCCTAAGCACTTTAGCTCTATCCCTATTCCATGGTGGGTGCATGTGGGACGGCAATGGTGTTTGATCCATTGGGCGACTTCATACACTCATGTATAGAGGTGCGGCGGCCACCTATCCTTTCTATTGCACATTGTAAACTTATGAACCAGACCAAAGATATGAAATGAATGCATGCATATGTTTGTTGCATTGTTTTGTTTGCTTACTGAGCCGTGATGTGTGCTCACCCTTTCAACGTCGACTATTTTTAGCTGATGATGCAGGTACTACTGTAGAAGACTATATGAATGCTCCGATGTACAAACACGCTACGGCGATGGATGCTGAAGTTATAATGGAGTCGCGTGATTCATCATGTGAGTGTAACTCATGTGTCTTCGATTAGATTTATTAGTTGGATTATTTAGAAAATGTAATTGATTAATTTATTTTATTTTATGTCTTAGTCATTTGAAGATAATTGGATAATTTATTTATGTTATCATCTTTAGATTCTTAGTTCATTAAGTATTAAAGACTTTCGCTATTGTGTATTTATTCTGATTATGGTTGTGGATGTGTATGGTTTAAGCAAAAATAACACAGCCTATTCGAGATCCTGGTTGAATCGTTGGATCATAGGAGGTTCATCACACCATTCTGGTTGGTACAAAATTGGGGTCTGAGAACTTGGTATCAGAGCTCTTGGGCCCTATCTTTTTGAACTTGTATATTTCCACAAAAGTCTGTGAATTGGGTTAGGAGAAAATCTAAAAGCTTTAAAAAGAACACACTATAAGCACCTGTGTTGTATGAGACAAAAAAAATATTAAGAAAGAGAATAATGCATATATAAAAGGAGAAACAAATTTCATATATACATCGATTAAAAAGCAACATATATACATATCCAAATCAGAGTACGGTCCACAATCCGGACAGTTACTTTTTAGTACAAGGAGAAACAAAAAGAAAATATACATCATGGAGCTGGAGGTGCTGGAGGGGGAGGTGCCTCACGATCCCGGTCATAGTCCTCAGCATACACTCTAGTCAGCCAGGCTACCTGAGTCTGGGTCACCTGGAGACTAGCTGTCAGATCAGCCATCCACTGATCAGACGCGCGCTAGGCATCTAGAAGCTCTCCTACTCTCCAATCAGTCACGTGCTGACTAATCTCACCTAGTAGCCCCATCACATCATCAGATGGTGGGTGTGAAGGACCAGCGGTATGTGAAGGAACCCAAGATAGGCCAGCTCCAGTGGAATGCGGTGGTGATGGAGGAGGTATGGCGTCTACATCCATATACATACGATCATCATTCTCAGTATCACCACCATCGACTCCTGCTGTTGCTGCTGCCGCCTCAGCATCTGCTCTCTCGACCCGAGTGTGAGGACGCACCAGAGCGTTCCTCTGCTCGTCACTGACCTGCGCATCTCGCATCCCCATATTGCAGATGGACTCCCAATCAAGGTCAAAAGAGAAGGTATCCTCATGAATCCTCTCATCCAATAAGTCGACATGCAGGCGTGTGAGTAGGGTAGTGATCAAACGCCCATAGGGCAGGTTGCCTACCAGACTAGGCGTCGTAGCACGTACCATCGTCTTAATGATAATGTATGGCAGGCAAACAGGCTACCTAGTGCATATGCAGTACAAGAGGTACTGGGTCAACTGGGAAATCCTGTCATAATGCCCACTCTGAGGAATCAGGTTCTGCTGAATGATCTTGCAGTACACCTGAGGTTCCGACCATAGGTTGATTGCCTTCATCTCCTAGCGATCCCCTCTAAGAAGCTGGCGATCAATCTTTGCATGCATCATCAAGGATAGGAACTAGGGTTCCTTGGGTGCACAGTATACCAAGGGGCTGTCGTTTGATATGCCCAGGAGATCAGCCAACTCCTGGCAGTTAAAGCAAACTTCCACCCCTTTCACATAACTGGTGATCCTGAGCTCCCTACCCCTGTCTGTATCATTGCGATTACCCACTACCTGAAGGTTGCAATAGAACTGCTTCACCAGAGTAGGACAGGTACAAGCCTCATACGTTATCACGGGGAGCCAACCCGTGTCCCTAAAAGCCCCCTCCACATTAAACAAGGCTAGACTAGACAAGTTTACACAGCAACCCCCTTCTACCTTTTTATGCTCATAACGAGCATACTGAGCCTCTGCCTCATTATAGCAGAAACGAATGGGATCATAAGCTCTGGGAACTTTGGTGCGAGCCATGCTATCTGCAAGGACACAGACAAATAGAAAGGATATTAGTTATAGAGCAAAACTCAAAATTTTAGGCATTATAATGGCATGATTTGGCCAAAAGCCTCACTTTTCACCCAAACAGTTGGGCAGGAGGACTTACATATGTTCCAAACCATCCTGCAAGGTTAATACAATTGGAAATTTAAACTAGGAAGGTCGAATTTGAAGAAATTTCGACAATTTGGAAAAACCCCCAAAAATTAGGTCAAAAGTGGAAAATTTTATGTTTCTCAAAAACTAATCGATGAAACTCAAATTTTCTTGAGGGCTTTCGTCCATTGGGTGGCCAATAGCAAAAGCCCCCAATAAAAATCAAATTTTTACGATTAAAAAAATTTTAATTTGAAGAAGACAATGTAAATGGAGAAAAACCTAGTTTTGAAAGCTTAAAAATGAAAACCAATAGAGAACATACCTGAAGGAATGAAGCAGAGGTCGTGAATGGAAGAAAAAAATCACCAAGCATGAGTGGTCGACACTATAGCAACTCAGTGGAAGTGAGTTGAGTTGAGAGAAAAAGGGAAAGTGGTAAATGACTCCAAAAATCAGGTTTAAAAACCTGATTTGGGGTCGTGGGGTCGCAGAATTCGACTAAATGTGCGACCCTACGACCAAACCTACGATCGACCCTAGGCTCTCAGTGAGTTGATAGACATCATGTGGTCAGACCCTGTGATTGGACATATACCGACCCTACGATCGGCCCTAGGCTCTCGGTGAGTTAATAGACATCGTGTGGTCGGACCTTGTGGTCAGACATATACCAACCCTAAGACCAACCCTAGGCTCTCGGTGAGCTGACAGGGATTTATGAGGTCACATACCCTGTGGTTGGACATAGTGCGATCCTACGATGGAAAATACAGTATTTTGACTGAATGACTTGGAAAGTTCAAATTTTACATTGATTAGTTGGATTTTGACATGGGAATGACTTATATAATGATTGCCTCACATACCACCACCAGAATAGGAAATGGTTGGGCGAAGAGTAACTAAGCGAGGTCGTAACTCAATTCCACCACCACCACCTGTAGAGGAAGACAACCATGAAAATCCAGAAGGACAAAAGAATTAGAATATGGCAACACCAGGGGCTAATGGCTAGGTAAATCCTATAAACATGCCAGCCCTACCTACAAATTTGGCTACAACAATTATGAACCTGGCACAACAGCTGTAGCAAATACAGCAGGTGCAAACCAATATGCAAGCTGCTATAGGAATGGTTTTTCCAGCTGTACATACTACACCTATGCCAGCCAGACAAGCTAGTACAATACTAGGGGGTAGCAACAAGGTGCCCCAAGCACCTCAAATGCCAGTTGTATAAGCTCAAGTACAGAACCTTGAGGTAGCCCAAGGCAGCTACCAGTATCAACTACCTATGTATGAGGCCTATGCTCCGTATCAGTTGGACCATTCTCGACTGATCGAGCATTTTCTGAAAATGAAGCCTAAAGAATATAATGGCAAACCAGCAGATCCTTTATGGCTAGCTCATTAGATCAATGAGATGGAAAGGAATTTCATGATGATGACGGTTAATGAGGAGGAGAAAGTATTGTATGCAACATTTATGCTGAAAGGCGATGCACACCATTGGTGGAAGTCTACTCAGACTTATCTGTTAACCAAGCACGCCCAATTGACCTGGGCTATCTATAAAGAGGCTTTTTTGGAGAAGTATTTTCCCAGAAGTTTCAGAGATGCAATGAAAAGAGAGTTCCTGAGTCTGTATCAGGGATAGATGACGGTGGATGCATACCAACAACGTTATAAAGAGCTGTTTTTCTTTGCTCCCTCTAGCATGCAGGAGGAAAATACTAAAACCCAAAGGATCGTCATGGGACTTAGGGGAAGCATTCGGGAGCATGTTTTGGGGATAGAAAAGAAAGTTTATAATGAAGTCGTGCAGATTGCTCAAGTGCTAGAATCGAGCCAGAGAGAGAGCTACTTTGCTCATAATAGGGGTATCAAAAGGCCAAATGAAAATTCTTATAACGGAGGGAACACAAAGACATTCAAACCCTTCTGTACTCAAGGCTTTAATGTTGCAGCCAAGACTACTCCAACAGTCCAACCTCAACAAAAGAAAAATAATGAAGGAGTAAAATGCTATAACTGCAATCAAGTGGGACATTATTCCAGGGAGTGTCCTAAGCCCATGAAGTAGCTACAGCAAGGAAAGGATTATGCAGTTACATCTGAGGATGTTGTCGCATCGCCTGATGTGGTCACAGGTATGACCTGAACCTTTCATTTTGTATTACCTTGTGTGAGCATGTAGACTAAATTAAAACAAATCACAAGTATCGTACCTATTAATGGCATACCCGCTAGAGTAATCTTTGATTCTGGAGCTACTCATTCTTTTATATCTATGTCATTTGGAAAGAAGCTAAATCTACCCCTTAGATCTTTAGACTATAAATTTCTTGTACGATCACCTATGGGATTAGAAGTGGAATTAAAAAAAGGTTATGGACCATGTCCTGTTCTTATCGGCGAGAAGATTTTGGATGCAACCTTGATTCAACTCGAGATGGCAAACTTTGGCGTTCTCTTGGGAATGGATTGGTTAGCTTGGCATTCTACAAACCTATTATGTGCAGAAAAGAAATTGACATTTAAAGACAAGGAAGGAGCAGAGTTTAGTTATGTGGGAACCAAACTTTTTCGTAAACGAAAACTCATCCTCTCTACATTAAAGGCTAGAAAATGCCTCGAGAAAGGAGGAGTTGGGTAATTAGTTTCCGTGGTCGACCTTACCAAGGAAGCACCACCAATGGAGGATATTGAGGTTGTGCGTGACTTTCTAGATGTATTTCCTGAGGAACTACTAGGACTACCACCCAATCAAGCGACAGAGTTCGTTATAGACCTTATACCCGGAGCCGCACCAGTATTTAAAGCACCCTATAGAATGGCCTCCTACTGTACTGAAGGAACTAAAGGTACAGTTACAGGAATTACTGGACAAGGGTTATATCAGACCCAGCATATCACCATGGGGAGCGCCAATATTTTTTGTGAAAAAGAAGGACAATAGTGTTCAACTGTGTATAGACTATCGGGAGTTGAATAAGCTTACAATCAAGAATCGGTACCCGTTGCCTCGGATCGATGACTTGTTCGATCAGTTGCAAGGTGCCAAGGTGTTCTCCAAGATTGATCTTCGATCAGGATCCATCAGTTGAAGATTAAGGAAGGTAAAATTCCAAAGACAACATTCAGAACAAGATATGGACATTATGAATTTTTAGTCATGTCTTTTGGATTAAATAATGCCCGCAACCTGTATGGAACTCATGAATTGGGTAATCCATGATATGTTGGATACGTCGTCATTGTGTTTATTGATGATATATTGGTATACTCCGAGGACAAGGAAACTCATGTCATGAATCCAAAAGCCGCTCCGCAGCGACTAAGAAAAGAGAAGCTTTACGCCAAATTTACAAAGTCTGAGTTTTGGCTAAATGAGGTCGCTTTCTTAGGCCATGTTGTATCCGCTGAACGAATTAAAGTGGATCCTAACAAGATTGAAGCCATTGTGAAGTGGGAAGCACCTAAGAGTGTTGCAGAAATTAGAAGTTTCCTAGGTCTAGCTGGGTATTATCGACGATTCATGGAAGACTATTCCAGAATTTCTGTACCTCTCACTAGTTTGACTAAGAAAGGAGAAAAGTTTGTTTGGACCAACAAATGTGAGAAAAGTTTCCAAACATTGAAGGCTAGATTGATATCTGCTCCCATCTTGACTATTCCTATTTCAGGACAACCATTTACCTTGTACACTGATGCGTCTGGATTGGGTTTAGGATGTGTACTTATGCAAGGAGAACAAGTAGTTGCATATGCCTCAAGACAACTGAAGACACATGAGAAGAATTATCCCACTCATGACTTGGAATTAGCAGCAGTAGTACATGCTGCCAAGATATGGAGACATTATTTGTAAGGAGAGAAATTTTAGATTAAATCAGAACATAAGAGTCTCACTTACCTTTTTAATCAGAAGGAGTTGAACATGAGACAAAGGAGACGTCTGGAATTATTGAAGGATTATGATTGCGATATCCAGTATCATCCAGGAAAGGCTAATGTAGTTGCTGATGCGCTAAGCAGAAACGCAATGATAAAATCTCAATGAGAGGTTAACATGATTGCGGCAATGTGTGTTACAGAAAAAGTATTCCATCATGGTAATGACCAGTTCGTGATAGATGCACTGGGTGGATCAACCAACCAAGGGTTTATTCATCAGTTTTTAAATATGTTCGCAACATTAAAGATTGTACCTGATATAATAGATGAAGTGAAAGCTGCTACTAAATCAGACCCTTATCTAAGAACGGTACAAGAAGACATCAAAAAAGGTAGGACTATTCCTGAGTTCACCTTGGACGATGAAAAGGTACTGAAGTACAAAGGACAAGTATGTGTTCCTGAAACGAAAAACTTAGACATTAGACACAGACTAATGAAGGAAGCTCACACCACCGCTTATTCGGTACATCCTGGAAGTACAAAGATGTATCATGATTTGAGGAAATTATATTGGTGGAGAGGAATGAAAGCAGATGTAGCTAAATTCGTATCTCAATGCCTAAATTGTCAAAGGGTGAAGGCTGAATGGCAAAGACCTGTAGGATTATTGCAGCCACTGCCAGAACAAGCATGGAAATGGTACTGCATCACTATGGACTTCGTTACCGGGTTCCATTGACTCCCCAAGTAGTTGACGTGGTCTGGGTGATTGTATATCGTCTGACTAAAATAGCTCGCTTCATAGCTATACGACCTCAGTATACCCTGGAGAGGTTAGCCAAGCTATATGTGGATAATATTGTCAGATTATATGGTGTACCTGAAAGCATTGTGTCCGATAGAGACCCACACTTTAACTCAAAGTATTGAGAAGGATTACAGAAGGCTATGGGTACAACGCTGAAATTCAGTACTGCATTCCATCCTCAGACAGACGGACAGTCGGAGCATACCATTCAGATTTTAGAAGACATGCTTCGAGCCTGTGTTATTGATTTCAAGGGATCATGGGATGAGAAATTACCATTGATCGAGTTCGCCTATAACAACAGCTATCAAGCTACTATACAGATGTTACCCTATGAAACACTATATTGCAGGAAGTGTCGAACTCCATTGTTTTGGAATGAAGTTGGTGAACGGAGTATTGTTGGACCAGAATTTGTTGAAGAGACTTGTCATGTAGTCGACATTATTAAGGAAAGAGTTAGAACGGCTCAGAATTGTTAGAAGCAATATGCAGATACTCGACGTCGAGACCTTGAATTTGTCGTAGGTGATAAGCTATTCTTGAATGTATCACTTATGCGAGGTTTAAAACTATTCAGACAGAAAGGGAAGCTAAGTCTGATATATGTCGGGCCATATGAGATTTTAGATAAACGTAAAAAAGTGGCGTATCAGTTAGCACTACCACCATATGTCAAGTGTGCATGATGTATTTCATATCTCATTACTGTAGAAGTACGTCAGAGATCCAATACACGTTTTAATAGCGGATCCACCAGATCTAACTGATGATTTGACATTCAAAGTAGCACCAACTGAAATCACCAGCCGAAAGGTTCAACGTCTACGCAACCGTGACATTTATTATGTTAAGGTCACTTGGAGGTGCCGAGATATAGAAGAGATCACATGGGAAGAAGAGAATGCTATGTGAAAGCAATATCCTCACCTTTTCGACTCAGAAGGTATGTGCAAATTTCAAGGATGAAATTTTTAATAAGAGGGGGGGGAGTTGTAAGACCCGAATCAAACTAACCGATCTTTCCACCTTGTACTAGGTCAAACTATCGTGGTCGAGTCAAGTGGACCAAGTGCATGAAGAAACCACAAGACTATGTATGAAATTTAACTCAAAAATAGTCAAATAAGAGTGTGTGGGCGCATGCCTAAACAGGTGTGACCGACCCCACCTCAAAGGAGTCCAACCCCATGAATTTTGGTCGTGGGGTCGAACATTTTAAAAAAGGTAGGGTCACGGATTCTACAACCCCACCTCTGACCCCACAGAACCTAGACAGAACCGAAATTAGGAAACCTTCCTAATTCGAAGGGGGTCTTTCCTAAACTCATTGGGGCATATTATGGAGGGTTTTCCTTTATAAATAGGACATCCTTTTAGCCTCTTTCCCTCCTTTAGAACCCTAATTGAAAGTGAGAGAAAGAGAAGAGAAGGAAGAGAAGGAAAAATTAAGAAAAAGACGAAGGTGGAGGAAAATTCAGGGAAAACTCTGAATCTTCAGCACGCATAAGGTATGAACATATTTCCCATGATTAATTAAGAGCCTAGAATAGCTCATGAAGAAGATAGGATCCAGGAGAAACCCAAATCATCCATCCATGGATAAATTCCAAGAGAATCCATGGAGGAAATTATTGTGGACAATGGATGGTGTACAAAATTGTAGTTTTGAGCCATAGAACAATCATAGGAAGGACCATGAAGATAAGCCAAAGGATTCAATCATGAAGGAATGGAATTAAGAGTGAAAGGTTTACCATAACACGTGTGGTCGAACGTGGGGTCGCATGATGTTTGACCCCACAAGACCCACATGTCCGACCACATGCCCTCAGGAATTTTCCAGGGAGGGTGTGGTCGCACGTGGGGTCGGAGTATGTCCGACCCTGCCCTGCTACCCTACACCCTGTGGTCACAAAAACTGAGACCCCAGGTGCTGCCCCACCTGCGACCCCTCAGTTTATGTTAGTCTAAACACATGGAAATTAATTCTAATTAAAATCTATCAACTTGTTAGGTTTTCAAGTGACTTAAAAGTGATCCATAAAGCTTGAACGAGGATCTATTATCAATCAAAGGTGTGGAAACAAGACCTAAACTAATTGGCTAATAATAAACTGCTTTTGTTTATTGAGTCTGATGCCATGAATGATTCTATGCTTGTATGCGTGTAATGTACATTTAACATGTCATCCAATATTCCTGCTATTAATGTTCATTCATATCTAATTCCGTTTATTTATAACATGATGATGATGATGTTGCTAGGAATAGGCATCTGAATGTTTTTGTGTGGTTATTGTACGTGATGCGAGTAGGGCATCGGGAGAAGTGTAATACGGTGCGGTCCTAAGCACTTTAGCTCTATCTCTACTCAAGTCCTGTCCACTGACATCGTCGTATCGCCATTACCTTAGCAGACCTATTACATCGTAGGGCATCAGGGGAGGTAGTCTCAGACCGTGTAGTCTCTGACTCTGCCGGGAGGCCTTAGCTCTATCTCTATGGATGTATTGAGGGATGCTGGGGTGAGGCCTTGGATACACTGTTTGACATTAGGATTGGTTAGTTGCGAGCCCAGTTTGCAAGCCCTCGCCAATAGGGGCTTACGTGTTGGTATGGGTAGGGCATCAGGGGAAGTGTGATGCGGTGCGGTCCTAAGCACTTTAGCTCTATCCCTATTCCATGGTGGGTGCATGTGGGATGGCAATGGTGTTTGATCCATTGGGTGGCTTCACACACTCGTGTATAGAGGTGCGGTGGCCACCTATCCTTTCTATTACACATTGCAATCTTCTCAACCAGACCAGAGATATGAAATGAATGCATGCATATGTTTATTGCATTGTTTTGTTTTCTCACTGAACCGTGATGTGTGCTCACCCTTTCGATGTCGAATATTTTTAGCTGATGATGCAGGTACTACTATAGAAGACTATATAAATGCTCCAATGTACGGATATGCTGCGGCGATGGATGCAGAAGCTATGATGGAGTCGCATGATTTGTCATGCGAGTGCAACTCATGCATCTTCGATTAGATTTATTAGTTGGATTATTCAGAAAATGTAATTGATTAATTTATTTTATTTTATGTCTTAGTCATTTGAAGATAATTGGATAATTTATTTATGTTATCATCTTTAGATTCTCAGTTCATTAAATATTAAAGACTTCCGCTATTGTGTATTTATTCTGATTCTGGTTGTGGATGTGTATGGTTTAAGCAAAAAGGACACAGTCTATTCGAGATCCTGGTTGAACCGTTAGATCATAGACAGTTCATCACACCATTCTAGTTGGTACAGAATTGGGGTGTGACAAAAGCTCTTTGATAATTCAAGAAGTGTGAATTTTGGTTGGATGAAGTGGACTTCTTGGGTCACATACTATCTGTAGAAGGAATCAAAAGTGGATCTAAACAAGATAGCAGCCATAGTAGGATGGAAAGCACCGAAGATAGTTGTCAAAATTCATAGCTTCTTGGGCCTAGCTGGATATTACAAAAGATTTGTGGAAGACTATTCCAAGATCGCCATTCCACTCACCAGGCTAATTAAGAAGGGAGAGAAGTTCATATGGACGGATGAGTGTGAAAAGTGATTCTAGACCCTAAAGTCAAAGCTAGTTTCAGCATCTATCCTGACTATTCTAGCACTAGGCCTTCCATTCACACTATACACAGATGCCTCGAGTTTGGGACTGGGATGTGTATTGATGCAAGGAGAATAGATAATCACCTATGCCTCAAGACAACTGAAGGATCATGAAATAAACTACCCTACGCATGGCTTGGAACTAGCAACGGTCATTCATGCGATCAAGAATTAGAGGCATTACCTGTACAGTGAAAAGTTTTAAATCAAATCTAATCACAATAGTTTAAATTACCTCTTCAGTTAAAAGGACATGAATATAAGGCAGAGGAGGTGACTGAAATTATTAAAAACTATGATTGCGACATCCAATACCATCTAGGTAATGCCAACATTGTGGTTGATGCTCTAAATAGAAAGTCGGTATCAAAATCTGAAGCAGGACCTAGTACAAACACTGCATTGTGTGTTGTAGTTTCTGGCTCGATGGAGAATGAAGAATAGCACATACATGAGTCAGTAGAAGATACGATGGAGCAAATCACTAGTTCACCCTTATGTTTGCAGCATTGAAGATTTTTCCTGATCTGATAGGGGAGGTGAAAGTAGCAGTCCCAAGCCCAGGCCTCATGACAGTGCAAGAGGATTTGGAAAAGGGTAGTACCAATCCTGACTTCACCTTGAATATAGATAAGGTACTCAGGTATCATGGACGATCGTGCATACCTAAGAGTAAAAATTCAGACATCAGAGATAGATTCATGGTAGAAGCCTACTAAATCCCATACTCGATACACCCTGGAAGCAATAAGATGTACCATGACCTAGAGAGATTGTTTTAGTGAAGGGGTATGAAAGTAGATGTTGCTCTATCACACCCCAATTTTGGTCTAACCAGAATGGTGTGATGAACCGCTAACAAACCAACAGTTCAACCAGGATCTCTAATAGGCTATCCCTGCGTTATCCAAACTTTCACACATCCACAATCATAATCAGAGTAAATACACAATAGCGGAAATCTTATAAATAAATGAACTGAGAACTAAGATGGTATCAATAATATAATAGCAAATTATTCTGTTTCCAACTGAGACATAAATATTTAAATACCAAATACATGTATTTATAAATCCAATGAAAGAAACCTATAAAAATATCTAATCAAATACACACGAGTTGCACTCGCAAGAGGAGTCGTGTGTATCATCTTCAGCTCCAGCGTCCACTACTGCTATATTCCCGTACGCAGATGCGTTCATATAATCTTCAACTGTGTAACCTGCATCATCAACTAAAAATATTCGACGTCGAGGGGTGAGCACACAACACGGCTCAGTGAGTAGCCAAAACAATGCAACAATACATATGCATGCAAAAAGTTAATTTATATCTTTGGTCCGGTTTAAAGTTTGCAGTATGCTATAGAAAGGTTGAGGTAGCCAAAGGTCGCGTTTATTGACTCCGCCTCTATACACGAGTGTGTGATGTTACCCGAAGATCACGTTTATCGTCAACTCACATGCACCCAATCATGAACATTATATAACAAAGGTTACGTTTATTGCTATATAGTGCCATACCAACACGTAAGCCCCTATTGGCGAGGGCTGCAAACTGGGCTCGCAACTAACCAATCCTAATGCCAAACAGTGTATCCAAGGCCTCACCCCAGCATCCCTCAGAATGTCCATAGAGATAGAGCTAAGGCCCCCCGGTAGAGTCAGAGACTACAAGGACCGAGACCACCTCCCCTGATACTCTACGACATAATAGTTCTGCTAAGGTAATGGCAATACGACGATGCCAATGCACAAGACTTGAGTTAGAGATAGAGCTAAAGTGCTAAGACCTGCCAAAGGTTAACGTTTATTGACGTTCTCATTACACCCCCCCTGATACTTGCTCGCATCAAGGACATCAACCACACACATACAAGCACATGCCTATTCCTATCATCATCATCATCATCATTTTATAAACAATAAAGTAAATATGCATGAACAAATAATAGAATATTGGATGGCATGCTGTATGCACATAGCAATCATATCCGCATAGAATCAAACATAGCATAGGACTCAAGAAATAGAAAACAGTTTATTATTAACCAATTTAGTTTGGAGTTAAGGTTCCTCACCTTAGCTTGCTAAAAGATACTTTTCCAAGCTTTAAAATCACCTTTATACTGTTATTATATTGCTATAAGACCTAACAAAGTTGATAGAATTTATTTAGAATTAATTCAGAATTTAAAAATCATTCTGTCAACTGAAGGTCGATGGGTCTATCGACCCTCCCTTCTTTCTGGACTTCCCGAATGCTGAGGGTCGATGGTCATTAACACCTAGGGTCGGATGGCCTATCGACCCTCGGTGCGACCCTCGGTGCACACTGGTCCAATTCCCACTTTTAAATCCATTCTTTATGTTTGGGGTCCTATGGCTTGCTTCCTACATTCATTCAACATTCATTCCATGGTCTAGAACCATGTATAATCCATCTAAATAGTTTTCATGCATCCTCCTATGGTTTTCCATGAAAACCTAACCATAGCTTAATGGTTTGGGTTTCTCCGAGATCACATTCTTATTAATTACTACCCTAAGGTATGTAGAAAACTCATAAAATTAGTATCCATACCTGAGAAGGTTAATCTTTCTCTGAAACTCTTCTCTTTTGGCTTAATTTCTCTTCCTTCCCTTTCTTCTTCCTCTTTCCTTCTCCTCTCTTTCTCTCAATTCGATTAAGGTTGTGAAAGGAGTGAAAGTGGCTTAGGGGCGTCCTTTAAATAGACTAGGAACATCCTAAATAAGTCCCATTGAGATTTGGAAAGAATCCCAATCGAAAAATATAGGAATTTCCTAATTTCTATATTCGGCAGAAACCGAGGGTCGATGGGAGGGTCGATGATCCCATCGACCCTAGGGTCTTAAGCTGTCCAACCCTCCCTTCAAAACCGAGGGTCTGACTTTCTATTTTGGGAGGTCCGACCCTGCTTAGCTGGGTGTGCGACCCTCCCCTAATTTTAAATGTTTTTGGGTCGATTTTATACCTGGGATCTCGATCTCCTTCACGCCCTTGGTCCATTTGACTCGACCATGATGGGTAAACCTGGTTCAAGGTGGTAAGACCGGGTTAGATTGACACGGGTCTTACAACTCCCCCCAACTTATAAAAATTTCGTCCTTGAAATTGTACGTACCTTCTGAATCAAATAAGTGTGGGTATTGTTTCCGCATGACATTTTCTTCTTCCCATGTAATTTCTTTCATGTCTCTACTTTTCCATATGACCTTAACATAGTAGATATCTCTGTTGCGTAGACGTTGAACCTTTCGGCTGGTGATTTCTATTGGTGTTACTTCGAATGTCAAATCATCAGTCAATTCCAGAAAATCTACTGTCAAGACATGCGTTGGGTCTTTGACATACTTCTTCAATAGGGAAATGTGAAATACGTCATGCACACTTGACATAAATGGTGGTAGTGCTAACTGATAAGCCACTTTTCCACGCTTAGCTAGAATTTCATATGGTCCAACATATCTTGGACTTAGTTTTTCCTTTCTGTCCGAACTTCTTCAATCCTCGCATAGGCGATACCTTCAGAAATACCTTATCACCTACGGCGAACTCTAGATCCCTTCGTCGAGTATCTGCATATTGCTTCTGACGGTTCTGAGTTGTTCTTACTCTTTCCTGGATGATGTCGACCACTCGACAAGTCTCTTCAACAAATTCCGGTCCAACAATACTACGTTCTCCAACTTCATTCCAAAACAAGGGAGTTCGACACTTCCTGCCATACAGTGCTTCATAAGGTGACATCTGTATAGTAGCATGATAGCTGTTATTGTAAGCAAACTCGATCAATGGTAACTTTTCGTCCCATGATCCTTTGAAATCAATCACACATGCTCGTAACATATCTTCTAGAATCTGGATTGTATGTTCTGACTGTCCATCTGTCTGTGGGTGGAATGCAGTACTAAACTTCAATGTCGTACCCATAACCTTTTGCAGTCCTTCCCAAAATTTGGAAGTAAATCGTGGATCTCTATCGGACACAATGCTTTCTGGAACACCATGTAACCGAACAATATTATCCGCATACGGCTTTGCTAACCTTTCTAGTGTATATTGGGGTCGTATCGGTATGAAGCAAGCTGTTTTAGTCAGACGGTCCACAATCACCCAAACTGCGTCAACTACTCGAGGAGTCAATGGTATTCCTGTGACGAAGTCCATAGTGATGCAGTCCCATTTCCATGCTGGTTCTGGTAATGGCTGTAACAATCCTGCGGGTCTTTGTCGTTCAGCTTTTTCTTTCTGACAATTTAGTCATTGAGACACGAACTTAGCTACATTTGCTTTCATTCCCCTCCACCAATATAATTTCTTCAGATCATGATACATTTTTGTACTTCCAGGATGTATCGAATAGATGGTGGTATGGGCTTCTTTCATCAGTCGGTGTCTAATGTCCATACTTTCCGTTTCAGGTACACATATTCTCCCTTTATATTTCAGTACCTTCTCGTCATCCAAGGTGAACTCAGGGTTGGTCCTACCTTTCTCAATATCTTCTTGTATTGTTCTCAGATAAGGATCTGATTTGATAACTGTCTTCACTTCGTCCACTATATCCGGTATAATCTTCAATGCCGCGAACATATTCGAGAACCGATGAATAAACCCTTGGTTGGCTGATTCATCTGTTGTATCTATCACATACTGCTCGTTGCCGTGATTGAACACCATTCTGTTGGTACACATTGCTGCAGTCGTGCTAACTTCTCCTTGAGATTTTATCATTGCTTTTCTGCTCAATGCATCCGCTACCACGTTCGCTTTTCCCGGATGATACTGCATATCACAATCATAGTCTTTCAATAGTTCCAGCCATCTCCTTTATCTCATATTCAACTCCTTCTGATTAAATAGATAAGTAAGACTTTTATGGTCCGACTTAATCTGAAATTTCTCCCCGTATAGGTAATGTCTCCATATCTTGACCGCATGTACTACTGCCGCTAGCTCCAGATCATGAGTGGGATAATTTTTCTCATGTACCTTTAACTGTCTTGAAGCATAAGCAATCACTTGCTCTCCTTGCATGAGCACACATCCTAATCCCAATCCCGATGCATCAGTGTATAAAGTAAATGTCTGTTCTGGAACGGGAATGGTCAAAATCGGGGCGGATATCAATCTGGCCTTCAATGTCTGGAAGCTCTTCTCACATTTATCCGTCCACACAAACTTTTCACCTTTCTTGGTCAAACTGGTGGGAGGTACGGCAATCCGAGAATAGTCTTCTACGAATCTCCGATAATAACTAGCTAGACCTAGAAAACTTCTAATTTCTGAAACGCTCTTTGGTGCTTCCCACTTCACAATAGCCTCGATTTTGCTGGGGTCCACTTTGATTCCTTCTGCGGATACTACATGGCCTAGAAAGGCAACTTCACTTAGCCAAAACTCACACTTTGAAAATTTGGCGTATAACTTCTCTTTCCTTAAACGCTGTAGGGCTGCGTTTAGGTTCTTGACATGGGTTTCCTTGTCCTTGGAGTATACCAATATGTCATCAATAAATACTATAACCGACGAATCCAGCATATCGTGGAAAACTTGGTTCATAAGTTCCATGAATGTCGCCGGTGCATTAGTTAATCCGAATGACATTACTAAGAATTCATAATGTCCGTAGCTTGTCCTGAAAGTTGTCTTCGGAATGTCACCTTCTTTAATCTTCAGCTGATGATAGCCCGATCGAAGATTGATCTTAGAAAATACTTTTGCTCCTTGTAACTGATCGAACAAGTCATCGATCCTGGGTAGTGGATATCGATTCTTGATTGTCAGTTTGTTCAACTCCCGATAGTCGATACACAATCGAACGCTACCACCCTTCTTTTTCACGAACAGTATCGGTGCTCCCCATAGAGATATACTGGGTCTAATATAACCCTTATCCAGTAGTTCTTGTAATTGCACTTTTAATTCCTTCAGTTCAGTAGGAGCCATCCTATAAGGTGCTTTTGATATGGGTGTGGCTCCGGGTAGAAGGTCTATTACAAACTCTGTGGCTCGGTCAGGTGGTAATCCGGGTAGTTCCTCCGGAAATACATCGGGAAAATCTCGCACGACATCAATATCTTCCATTCGTGGCACGCCCTTGGTTAGGTCGACCACTGATACTAGATATCCGGCAGCCCCTTTCTCAAGGCGCTTCTTAGCCTTAAATCCTAAGAGTATGAGCTTTCGTCTCCTGGGAAGTTTGGTTCCCGAGAAACTGAATTCTACTCCTTCTTTATCTTTAAATGTTAGCTTCTTTTCGGCGCATAACAGATTTGCAGAATGCGAGCTAACCAGTCCATTCCCAAGATGACGTCAAAGTCTGCGATCTCAAGTTGTATCAAGGTTGCATCCAAGGTCTGCTCTCCAATGAGAACTGGACATGGTCCATAACCTTTCTCTAATTCTACTTCTAATCTCATCGGTGACCGTACAAGTAATTTGTAGTCTAATGTTTTGATTGGCAAATTGGTCTTCTTTCCAAACGACACAGATATAAATGAATGAGTAGCTCCTGAATCAAAGAGTACTGGCGGGTATGCCATTGATAGGTACGATACCTGTGATTCGTTTTTACTTAGTCTACATGCTCAATCAATGTAATTAAAATCTTAAAAGTTTTGGTCATACCTGTGACCACATCGGACGATGCGGCAGCATCTTCTGATGTAACAGCATATACCCGTCCTTGATGTAACTGCTTCTTGGATTTTGGGCACTCTCTTGCCATATGCCCTGGTTGATTGCAGTTAAAGCACTTCGGAGCTTCAAAATTTGACTTTGGCTGTGGTTGAGCTGCTGAAGTAGACTTCGATGGAGTAGCCAAATTCTGAGGACGGAAAGGTTTATACGTCCTATTATTGCCTCCGTTGTAGGTGTTTCCGGCTGGTCTCTTGATTCCTCTGTTCTGGTTCAGATAACTCTCCTTCTGGCTCGATTCAATCACTTAAGCAATCTAGACGGCTTCATTATATATTGTCTTTTCTAATCCCAGAACATGTTCCCTGATGCTTCCTCTCAGTCCCGTGACAAACCTACGGGTTTTAGTTTCTTCTTCTTGCATACTCAGTGGTGCGAAGAAAAACAGCTCTTCATAACGTTGTTGGTACGCATCCACCGACATCTGTCCCTGATAAAGACTCAAGAACTCCTTCTCCATCGAATCTCTGAAGCTTCGTGGAAAATATTTCTCAAAGAAAGCTTCTTTATATATAGCCCAAGTCAGTAGGGTGATCCATCTGGTTTTGATATGCCCCAAACATATGGGGTGGATACTGATAATTAGCCTGTGTCTTGCTTCCGGGACCTGCGCGGAATCCGTGCGATCGGTTCTCGAGGTGTCCGAGGAGCTGGGTGGTTACCCACCGGTGCTGCATTGGCTTGCCCCGTATGCATGGGTGCAGCCCGAGTGGCTTGAAACATTATTCCCATGGCAACCTCGCATCTGCTGCAGCTGCCTTGTGCGGATTCATCACCACTTGTTGCTAGCTCGGTGGTGGAGGTGGCAAGTTTGTAGGGTTTACCGGTTCTGGATTTT
This sequence comes from Protea cynaroides, assembly GCA_028583415.1. Classification (NCBI taxonomy): domain Eukaryota; kingdom Viridiplantae; phylum Streptophyta; class Magnoliopsida; order Proteales; family Proteaceae; genus Protea; species Protea cynaroides. The sequence goes on from CM053271.1 coordinate 77,678,595, forward strand.
CCGATGACATGGTTATTCTCTTGACTAGTCTCCTCCACGGGTGGTGGTGGTGGGACTGTGTTTCGGGTCTGTCGGGTCACTCTACGTCCGGACATATTTCCTTCTGAGATGGGTGGTGCCTGAAAATCATCAAAATCAGTGAGAAATCATTTATACTTCATGTAGGCACGCTAACCGATATCAAATTCAAAATCCTCAATTCATTCTGAAAAAAAAAATACTGTCTTTTCTATGTAGGGTCGATGGTGAGGGTCGATGGTATGTCCGACCCTTGGTATCCGACCCTGGGAATGACCTGTTCTTCCCGAGAGCTGAGGGTCGATGCGAGGGTCGATGGGTATCCGACCCTCAATCCGACCCTCGATTTTCTGTCAGATTCCCGAGAGCCGAGGGTCGATTGGAGGGTCGATCCGATTTTGGGTCATTTCTCACTATTCCTCCTCCGTTTCGACTCGTCTCTACTCTCTGAGTTGCTACAGTGCCACTCTACTGTTTTTAATCGGTTTAACTCCGGGTTTCGACGTCCACGTCATCCCTACAGGTATGTCTTCCCGTTTTTACCTGTTTCTAGGTTTTCTTTTCTAGGTTTTTGCCCGTTTAACTCCTATTTTTCAAATTAGACTTTTTCCAATCGTAAAAATTCGATTTTTGTTGGGGGCTTTTATTATTGGTATCTCGAGGAACGAAAGCCCTCAAAAATTTTTGAGTTTCATCGGTTGGTCATCGAGAAACTTGAAATTTTCTCTTTTTGCCCTAATTTGTCGACATTTTTGATTTTTCTTGAATTTCTTCAAATTGGACATCGTCAGTTAAAATTTCCTACTGCATGTGGGTTGTAGGATATGTTTTAACCTACGTAAGTTCTTATGCCCACTTGTATGGCAAGAAATGGGGCTTTATGGTCAACTTACGTCGTTATTAAATCAAATTTCGGATTTTTATCCTATTAACTCCTTGTTTCCTTCCTCTTTCTTATTTTGCAGATACTATGGCTCGTACCAAAATACCCAGGGTGCGTGATCCGCTTCGCTTCCATTCGAATGAAGCCGAGGCACAGTATGCTGACTATGCCCGTAAGAAGGTTGAAGGGGGTCGCATAGTGAACTTGGCTGAGCTAGCCTTGTTCAATGTAGAGGGAGCTTTTGGTGATATGGGGTGGCTCCCTGTCATCACATACGACGCGTTCACATGTCCAGACTTGGTACGCCAGTTCTATTGTAATCTCCAGGTGGTGGGGAATTACAATGACGTTGAGCACGGTCAGGAGTTGCGCATCACCGGTTATGTCAAGGGGGTGCACATTTCCTTTGATTATCGGTAGCTGGCCGATCTGTTGGGCATTCCCTATGATGGCCCTATGGTGTATGTCGTGCGCCGGGAGAGCCACAGTTTGTTGAGATGGAGATGAGAGCGAGAGATCGACAACCCGGTTGCTCCGTCCCGATAGATGGCAGATGAGAGCTTGCTACTTTCGCCCAGCTGTACGGGTCTTCTGCAAGATTATCTAGCATAATCTGATCCCGTAGAGTGGGCACTATGAGAGGGTGTCTCAGCTGACCCAGTTCTTGATCTACAGCATCGCACTCGTCGGCCCGGTCGCCTTCCTTACATCATCATGCGGACGATGATTAGTGCCACATTGTCCGGTCATAGGGGTAATCTACCCTATGGACGCATGATTACAGGGTGTTACCGACCCGTCTGGGGGTGGATCTGGTAGATGAGAAAATCCAAGAGAAGACCTTCTCATCGCCTCTAGATTGGGAGGCTATCTGCAAGATGGGTCTGCGAGATGCTGAGGTTAGCGATGAGGAGAGGAATGCGATGGTGCGCCCTCACACTCGTATCGAGATGGCTGATGATGAGGCTGCTGCTGCTGCTGCTAGAGCTCGTGGGGATCCGGTCGACGATGACGATCGCATGTATATGGATGTCGACTCGATACCACCGCCATCACCCACACATGCGGCTGGAGTTGGTACATCTTCTGCGGCGGCTCCTGCACTTGAGGCTGGTCCTTCCCATTCGGCTGATCCTTCACTTCCACCTTCCGCCATGATGGAGATGCTGTAGGAGATCAGGGATGCTCAGCGCAGATCTGATCTGAGGATGGATGAGTTGTTGGCTGCTCAGCACGCATCAGGCGTACGGATGGGGGAGCTCCTAGAGGTGCAGCGTGCGACTGATCAGAGGATAGTCGGTCTCACGGCTAGTCTACAGACGACCCAGACCCAGATAGCCTGGTTGACTAGAGTCTATGCTGAGGACTACGATAGAGACCGTGAGGCACCGCCTCCTCCTTCGCCTCCAGCTTCTTGATTTGTACTTTATTTTTCTTGTACTACAGAGTAACTGTCCGGGTTGTGGACTGTACTCTGCTTTCGTTATATATAAATATTTTGTGTCGCTCTCATTGTTATGTAAACTTGTTTTCCCTTTAATAGATGCATTATTCTCTTTTTAATTTGGTTTCAATCATCACTTGTGCTTACAGTGTGTTTGTATTAAAGCTTTTAATTTATCCTATCTCAGTTCACAATGGTCTTGAATGTGTGTCAGTTCGGCGGGCAAGGCCTGAGACGCTCTGATACCAAGTTGTCACAACCCAATTTTGGTCTAACCAGAATGGTGTGATGAACCGCTAACAAATCAACGGTTCAACCAGGATCTCTAATAGGCTATCCCCGCGTTATCCAAACTTTCACACATCCACAATCACAATCAGAGTAAATACACAATAGCGGAAATCTTATAAATAAATGAACTGAGAACTAAGATGGTATCAATAATTTAATAGCAAATTATTTTGTTTCCAATTGAGACATAAATATTTAAATACCAAATACATGTCTTTATAAATCCAATGAAAGAAACCTATAAAAATATCTAATCAAATACACACAAGTTGCACTCGCAAGAGGAGTCGTGTGTATCATCTTCAGCTCCAGCGTCCATTACTGCTGTATTCCCGTACGCAGACGCGTTCATATAATCTTCAACTGTGTAACCTGCATCATCAACTAAAAATATTCGACGTCGAGGGGTGAGCACACAACAGGCTCAGTGAGTAGCCAAAACAATGCAACAATACATATGCATGCAAAAAGTCAATTTATATCTTTGGTCCAGTTTAAAGTTTGCAGTATGCTATAGAAAGGTTGAGGTAGCGAAAGGTCGTGTTTATTGACTCCGCCTCTATACACAAGTGTGTGACGTTACCCGAAGATCACGTTTATCATCAACTCACATGCACCCAATCATGAACATTATATAACAAAGGTTACGTTTATTGCTATATAGTGCCATACCAATACGTAAGCCCCTATTGGCGAGGGCTGCAAACTGGGCTCGCAACTAACCAATCCTAATGCCAAACAGTGTATCCAAGGCCTCACCCCAGCATCCCTCAGAATGTCCATAGAGATAGAGCTAAGGCCCCCTGGTAGAGTCAGAGACTACAAGGATCGAGACCACCACCTCTGATACTCTACGACATAATAGTTCTGCTAAGGTAATGGCGATACGACGATGCCAATGCACAAGACTTGAGTTAGAGATAAAGCTAAAGTGCTGAGACCCGCCAAAGGTTAACGTTTATTGACGTTCTCATCACACCCCCCTGATACTCGCTCGCATCAAGCACATCAACCACACACATACAAGCACATGCCTATTCCTATCATCATCATCATCATCATGTTATAAACAATAAAGTAAATATGCATGAACAAATAATAGAATATTGGATGGCATGCTGTATGCACATAGCAATCATATTCGCATAGAATCAAACATAGCATAGGACTCAAGAAATAGAAAACAGTTTATTATTAACCAATTTAGTTTGGAGTTAAGGTTCCTCACCTTAGCTTGCTAAAAGATACTTTTCCAAGCTTTAAAATCACCTTTATACTGTTATTATATTGCTAGAAGACCTAACAAAGTCAATAGAATTTAATTAGAATTAATTCAGAATTTAAAAACCATTCTGTCAACTGAGGGTCGATGCTAGGGTCGATGCTAGGGTCGATGGGTCTATCGACCCTCCCTTCTTTCTGGACTTCCCGAATGCTGAGGGTCGATGGTCATAAACACCTTGGGTCGGATGGCCTATCGACCCTCGGTGCGACCCTCGGTGCACACTGGTCCAATTTCCACTTTTAAATCCATTCTTCGTGTTTGGGGTCCTATGGCTTGCTTCCTACATTCATTCAACATTCATTCCATGGTCTAGAACCATGTATAATCCATCTAAATAGTTTTCATGCATCCTCCTATGGTTTTCCATGAAAACCTAACCATAGCTTAATGGTTTGGGTTTCTCCGAGATCACATTCTTATTAATTACTACCCTAAGGTCTGTAGAAACTCATAAAATTAGTATCCATACCTGAGAAGGTTAATCTTTCTCTGAAACTCTTCTCTTTTGGCTTAATTTCTCTTCCTTCCCTTTCTTCTTCCTCTTTCCTTCTCCTCTTTTTCTCTCAATTCGATTAGGGTTGTGAAAGGAGTGAAAGTGGCTTAGGGGCGTCCTTTAAATAGACTAGGAACATCCTAAATAAGTCCCATTGAGATTTGGAAAGAATCCCAATCGAAAAATATATAAATTTCCTAATTGCTATATTCGGCAGAAACCGAGGGTCGATGGGAGGGTCGATGATCCCGTCGACCCTAGGGTCTTAAGCTGTCCGACCCTCCCTTCAAAACCGAGGGTCTAACTTTCTGTTTTGGGAGGTCCGACCCTGCTTAGCTGGGTGTGCGACCCTCCCCTAATTTTAAATGTTTTTGGGTCGATTTTATACCTGGGATCTCGATCTCCTTCACGCCCTTGGTCCATTTGACTCGACCATGATGGGTAAACCTGGTTCAAGGTGGTAAGACCGGGTTAGATTGACACGGGTCTTACATGCTCGATTTGTCTTCCAATGTCTTAACCGCCAACAAGTAAAAGCGGAGAGACAGAGACCCGTTGATTTATTGCAGCAATTGCCTGAACCAGCATGGAAATGGGATTGTATTACCATTGACTTCATCATAGGACTACCTATGACTCCAAGGTCAGTGAATGCAGTTTGGGTAATTGTAGATCACGTCACCAAGACATCTCTCTTTATCGTTGTTAGACCACAATACACCATGGGTTGGTTGGTGAAGTTATATGTAGACAACATAGTCAGACTTCACGGTGTGCCAGAGAGCATAGTGTCTAACAGAGATCCAAGCTTTACATCTAAATTCTAGGATGGACTACAGAAGGCTATGGGAATAAAATTAAAGTTCAGTATGGCCTTTGATCCTCAAACAGATGGCCAATCAGAGAGAACCATCTAAATCTTTGAAGACATGCATCGAGCTTGTGCTATTGACTTCAAGGGAGCTTGGGACAAGAAGCTGTCACTCATCAAGTTTGCCTACAACAATAGCTATCAGGCTACGATATAGATGGCTCCATATGAGGCTTTATATGGTAAGAAATGTCGAACACCGTTGTTATGGAACGAGGTCGGAGAAAGATGAATTATAAGACAAAAATTTATATAAGAGACTTGTAAAGCGGTTGACCAGATCTAAGAAAGAGTGAAGACAACTCAAGTCCGTTAGAAGCACTACGCTAATAACAGACATCAAGATCTTAAATTTATCGTAGGTGATAAGGTATTCTTGAAGATATCACCTGTCAAAGGCCTGAAGCATTTTGGTAAGAAAGGAATGTTGTATCCTAGATATGTAGGACCATATGAGATTCCGTCCCGATGTGCCAACTGTAAGCACCCCATTTTTGCCACCCTCAACATAAGTGAACCCATATGGCAGGTTTTTAGCCTTTAACCCAAAGATTTGTGATTCTCTAATGAATCCCATAGCAAGGTCTTAGGTTATTACCTACGTGGATGTACAGGTCGTGAAATTATCTTCGAAATGAGACCAGAATCATCAAATTTTGACTTCAAACAAGGAAGATATCGTAGTATGAAAGTGCAAGGGCATTTATGTAATTATCGTACGATGCATGCATTATCATTTAAACTTCATGTCATCATATCTTGGTCATTTGATATTGGAATTGGATGATTCAAATGCCAATATTCCTTATTTTTCCGTCCTCTTCAAAGTGGATGTGAAAAATCCCAGAAAAAAGTCTTTGGTGGGTCCCATGCAAGCTTTCATGCAAAATTATCGTTAGAACTTCAAAATTTCATATCTTTTCCGTTCTACGTCGAATTCAGATGATTCTAAGGTCATTATTCTTCATTTGAAATGTTCTACAAAGTGGACATGAAAAATCTCAGGTAGAATTCTTTGGAGGGTCCCATGCAAAATTACACATGGAAATGATCACTTAATCTTTGGAAATTCATATTTTGGTCACACCATATCCAAATCAGGTAATTTTAGTTTCATTATGTTTCCAATTTTAGTACTCTACAAAGTGGACGTAAAGAATTTCTGGTAGAAGTCCCCGAAGGACCCCATGCAGAAGGGTCAGCCAAATTATTGATAATTGGCCTGCTTAAACTTCAGAAATTCGTAAGTTGGCCATTTTATTTTCATATGAGGTGATTCAAGCTCCTATATTCCTCATTTTTAGTGTTCTACAAAGTAAACGTAGAAAATTTGGAATAGAGGCTATAGAAAAATTCCATGTGGAATGGCAACGGAAATAGCCCATGATATGACAGAGAGAGAAACCCAGTCAATCCAGTCAACTCTTCTCAACCCAAGCCAGTCTTGGCCCAACCCAGTCAATCCTTGTCAATCAAAACCAAATCTATTGGACCCATGTGCATGCATATTATGTATATTATACATATTATTAGATTATGTATTGCATTAGGTATTAAATTATATTTTTATGGATTGAATATATGTATATATATTTATTGGAGGAGATAGCTGGCTAATGGTCGGTTGGGCTAGGAAAGAAATCCAGAAAAGATTGAATAAAGAAGGAGAAGAATAAAAATAATAATAATAAAAGAAGAGAAGAAGATTGAGATTGGGACCGAGAGAAGGAGAAGAATAAAAAAATAATAAAAGAAGAGAAGAAGATTGAGATTGGAACCAAGAGAAGGAGAAGAATAAAAAATAATAATAATAAAAGAAGAAAAGAAGATTAAGATTGGGACCGAGAGAAGGAGAAGAATAAAAAATAATAATAAAAAAGAGGAGAAGATTGAGATTGAGACGGGGAGAAGGAGAAGAAGAGAGAGGCGTCAAGGAGGGGGACGACAGACCGAAAGAGGGAGAGAGGAATTAGAGAGGCAGCAAGGAGGGAGAGAGGAGGACAATCGGATTGAGAGCAGACCAGAATGGGGGAGATGGAGAGATACGACTGAGGGAAGGGAAAAGACGAAGAGAAGAAAACAGGTAAGAATCTGTCTCCTTACCTATTTGCTGCAAATCCCGCACCCAATTCCTTCATCTCACCATTAATCCCAAGTAATTTTTCCCTACTCCCAGAATTTACCATTGTATAACCTCAAGCAAGCACCAACCACACCACCATGACATCTGTCCCAACACCTCATCCAACCCACATACAACCCAATACATAATCCTACATTCAGTCCATCAAACCACATCTGTTCGTCACCACCAAAACCTTTACCTTCCATTCCAACTCCAACTCATCGACACCACTCGATACCAATCTCCATGATCAACACCTACAGCTATTAACCGCCTTCTCACACTGAACTGAGAACTAGCATACAATCTTCTACCTATTCATATCTCCAAGACCAACTCCAGCAACCCTCCAGCAGATCCTTCATCCATTAACATCTATCACTCATTCTAAACTACAACCAAAGCATGCTATCCCTTACCATGTCCTACAGCAGCACCATCAACCCTTGCAATACACAATCCAAACCCATTTTTCAAACACACTTCATACACCTCACAGCAGCTTCTACTCATTAAAATTCTATACCCAGCCTTGCGCCATGACACCTGGCCTTCCATCTTTTTTGTTCCAACCACCAAGACCTTCCTTCTCCCAATGACAGTCTGATACACTTCCACAGCCCCACCGACACACCCACAGGTCGACACCTCCATATCATCAAACCTTTCATCTGCCAAACCAGTTCCTCGGTAACCTTATCAATCATATGTGTCCACTACCCTCCCTTTGCATGCGGCCATACATACCCAAACCTGTGCAAACACCACCCGATTACCCAATAATTCCCATCAACTCCTGATCCAGCCATTGACACCTCCATCTTTATTGCTAACCCCAACCTACACCTACAATACCAATGCAAACCACCACCACTTGCAACCTGTCCATTATCTCAACTCACCTTGCAACTTCTTCATTACCCAACCAAAACCAACCAAGCCTTCCTAATTAGAATCTCTCTACTGAACTGTTGAGCCCATCTAATTTTGAGTTCTTGATGTGATGAAAACATTGCCATAGGCTTTGAATTTTTATGGTATAGCCTTTGATTTTGAGAATTTCATGCGAATAAAATAAGGCCATCAATCTTGAATTTCATGAGAATAAAATATGGCCATTTGATTTAGAATTTCAATGTGAAGAAAACATGATTTTTTTTTAATTTGGATCTTTTGATGAATTGAAAATCAAGCCATTGATCTAGAATTCTGATCATATGATGATATGAAATATGAGTCGTTGGATGACTTAGATGATGTGATGATATGAAATTGAGTCATAAGGTGTTAAATTGATTTTGATCATTTGATGATATTACTTGTGAGCCATCGATCTTAAATATTATGTGATTTTAAGCAATGAACCATTGGATTCTATGTTGATATGTATAACGTCTTCATGCGTTCATGATTCTTGCTGTTTTGGAATGCTACACATGCACATTGCTATGTTGGATTGTTTATACATGCTACACATGCACACTACCATGTTGGAGTGTTTATACATGTTATCTTTGGACACATTGCCATATTTGGAAGCTTACATGATATACACTGCTATGATTGGAGATACACTTTTATAAATTTTAAAGCACATAGCAATTAGGGAAAGTAAAACCCTAAGAATGAAAAGAATACAGCAATTACGGTAGGAAATCCTAGAATGGAAAGAATAATTAGGGCAAGATAAACCCTAGAATAAAGAGAACAATTAGGGTATGAAACCATAAAAATTAAAAATCACAATTAAAAGGGATAGGAAACCCTAGAAACCTAAAAATGGAAACAATTGAAAATGGTAGGAGTTTAGGTTTCATCCCTAGATCCTATTGACAAAAATGGAAAGAATTTGGTACACATTCCAAATAAAAATGATAGGAATTTAGGTCTCATCTCTAGATCCTATTGACAAAAATAAAAATAATTTGGTACACATCCCAAATAAAAATGATAGGAATTTAGGTCTCATCCCTAGATCCTATCGACAAAAATGGTACGAATTTGGTACACATTCCAAATTCGACTCTCACAATCTTTTTGAACTACGTCGTACCTGATTTCTAGGGAAAACCCTAGAATACGTAGGCAATTTGGGAGTCCCAAATACGATATAAAGCCACCCATCAACCATCCATTCAGCATAAACTTCAACTTGAACAAAGAATCTAATTAAAGCATATGCATAAATCACTTCCATAATCATTAATTACAAAACCCTTTTCAAACTATGTTTTTGGACTTGATTTCCAAGATTGGAATACGTAGGCAGTTTGAGATATCTTATACATCTTAGATTCAGTCCAAGACTGAACCATCTTTGGTCCGATTCACTGTATAATATTGTATATTACATTTGCTTGTTTATTTGCTTTAAAACTTAATTGGCTGAACTCTAGGTTAGAATAACTTAGCAACTTGGTTTAGGACATCCCCCATTGAACCCTAGTCATCCAGTTGATCAAGCATAGTCAAAATTAGAGTCTAACGAATGTTTAGGAGGCTGATATTGATCGGGCCGTTTGGGTGCCTAACACCTTCACATAATCGTACCCTGAATACTTACCCGATCTCTTGCAGACCAAAGAACTGAAACATTGGGTCACGAGTCAGTAGAAGTCTTACCTTAGGGAGAGGCTACATTTTTTGAGGTCCTAGATCTTATTCTAGGTGGCGACTCCAACAGAACAATTGATCTTCATCGATACAGATATACATTCATCCCGAGGAGGATCACGATTTCCCATTGTCCTCACAATGGCGACTCCACTGGGGATTAATATTCAGACCCTAGGATACTTTCCTTATATTGATTTGTTTGACATTTGATGATAGATCTAGGGTACTATATTTATTGTTTGTACATATTGCTTTGGGGGGTATGGGTTCAGTCACACTTTCGTGCGAGTAGCTGAACCGGGTCCCATGCATATGGGGCAGCCCGCTAGGCGAAACACACAACCTTGGCCTGTACTTTATGAGATCACGACCGACAAGCAGCCTCTGACGAGCATTACTTGGGTCCGCCCGGGAATACGTTATGCTACTCTACGTCGCTTGATTCTTGCATCATAGTATATAAAGGGATTGGGGGCCCATTATTCATCGTGCATTAGGTAATAGGTTACACCGTCCTCATCAAGGTGGCCTTTTCTGTCCTAACCCAGTTTGAGCCACATGTATGTTATTTTTGGTCTATCTCTGAACCAACATGGTAAAACCCATTCAATCACAATATCCATGCCCGTAATATCGAAGTTCAGCCGATTTTTACTCTCGATTTGTTGACATGTTTGATCTCACACGATGAGCATCTTGAACTCTCACTTGTTGAGAGCGGGAGGATTGTATAAACCTGTTCCATGTCATAGTGGACGGCCACTGTACACTCTCTATCAATGAGCTCAAAGCATCGGATCTATCATTGTTAACACATTGGTTTCAAAAATGATTGAAAATTCCCTGTCACGACATAGGTACCATGATTGAGCGATCATTTATCGGTTTGTTCAGTCATAAACCGCTTTTGCTAACTATCCCATATGAAAATTACAAATAAGTATATCCATTTTAATTTCTTTGACTTCAATGAACTAAGTGGTCGGATCTTGCTGTCTAATGAACCATTTGGGTCATGAGGCCCAAGACCAGTCACAGGGTCCGTGGAAACAATTAAATTGATTTGGATAATATTTATTCAATGGATTTCATAAGGGAGCTAACATTTGTATTGGTAGAGTCAGCTTGTGTGTGCATGTAAAACCTTCACATGTCCAGTCATTTTCAAATCCTAATCCATTGATCTATTCCAACATAGGTGACTATCGAGCCAATCTGCAAGCATTGCTACTCTTTGGATAAGAGATCCTATCACCAATAGGCTATCTAGAGTACCCATCACTAAACCGATCGGGCCTATTCCTGAAAAACCAATTGAAGTTATGGCTAACCGTGATCAAGATGAGAATTCATTAGAGAACCGAGTAACCAAGATAGAGGATACTGTAAGTGAGATGGCTGTCATGCTGCGGAATGTGCATAAGTTATTAATGGGAAAAGAGGACACACCCTCTACATCAAAGGAAGATACCCCCAGCAAGAATAATCCGATTGTGTTCTCAAATCCCGCTTTTGAGGAAGAGGGAGAGGTTATCTGCAAGCAACCATCGATCATCTAGAAGGCTCCTTCAATCAAGAAGCCGAAGGAATCTAAAGATCCATATGGGAACCGACTAAGTCATGTAGAATAGATACTAAGGGCCTGAAGGGCGTAAAAAGTCAGATCATTGATTCTGAGGGACTATGTTTCATTCCAGATGCCAAACTACCACCAAAATTTAAATGGACTACTGAAAAATTTGATGGGACAAGGGACCCCAAGACACATCTGAGATCATTCACATGACTATTGAGGCAAGGGCATGGGTTTACTGATGAGAAATTGTGGCAGGCATTCTAATTCCCATTAACTGGAAGGGCTCATAGATGGCTAATGAATCTGAATCCCTCACAAGTCCACTCTTGGACCGATATCACCAGAGCATTCACCAATCATTACTCCTATAATACTAAGATCGAGACTCATAGGAGGCAATTAGAGACCATGATACAAAAATCTGATGAAGGCTTTACAGAATACTTGACCAGGTTCAGGAAAGTGGCTGCACAACTTTGGGATCGACCGTCAGAGAGGGACTAGGTCCAAATGATGATGAAAGGGCTCAATAAAGGGTACAAAGCATATATATTTGGACAGGCTATCCTCACATTCAAAGGGTTGGTCGTAGCTGGACAACAAGTAGAAGATGCCATTAACTATGGAGATGAACTCCCAATGAAAATGAAAAAGTCGGAGGTGGGTCCAAGCAGGAGATCCTATCAACCCAAGTACAACAATGCCCATGCCCACAAGGAAGTAGCAGTTACGAATACGGTTGTTGCACCGACACCAATTAACTACTCTTTACCAGCTCCACGACAAAGGCCTTTCAGGTTGTGTACGAAGTTATCATTACCAAGGGAATTGTTGATGGAAAGATTGATGAGGGTGGGAAAATTAAAGCTACCACCACCCATGAATGTGCCAAACCCACCACCAGCCTCTTATCGTGCGGAGAAATTCTGTAAGTTCCACAATCATGCAGGTCATGATACGGAATACTGTTGGAACCTCAAAAATGCCATACAAGACTAATTGATTCAGGGGCATTCAAAGTACAAGGAAGAACCAATCAGGCATCAATCAACAATAACCCACTCCCATATCATAATGTGAATTTCATAGAATGGGAGATGTCGGAGTCCAAGGAAAAGGTTCCGGAGAGTGAAGTTTGCATGATAGGTGTCAATTTGGACCAGGAGTTTGATCTTACTTATCCCTGGTACTATGGACATTCTGAAGAGCCAGAGGAGCCTTATAGTGTCTCCATACCCGATGAAGAACAAGAAATTACTCAGCTGAATGAACAATTTGATGAATTCAGAATCTACATACCACGTGAAGGACAGGAAGTCAGTCATTTGGATGAACAGTTTGATAGCTATGGCATCTACATCCCAGGAGAAGACAGGACTGTGGCAGAAACCCGTACAGGCAAAGAGTACAAGCCAGCACATTTAGCAGTAGAGAATCCAACCTAGTTGGCCAGAGAAAAGGAATTGGGGCAATCTAGTCAACCTGAACCACCTAATCCGGTTCTCAAGCAATTGCAGAAGACGCAAGCAAATGTCTCCATCTAGGAGCTATTGATAGCATCAAAAGCTCATAGGGATGCCGTGCTAAAATCCCTGACAAGCATACATGTCCCGGTAATAATGGATTGCAATGAACTAGAGAATCTGGTCGGCGGCCATTATGCAGTAAATTCAATCATATTTAGCAATGCAGACCTCCCTAGTGAAGGAGCCAAACACATCAAAGCACTACACATCACTATTGGTTGCAGAGACAAGGTTGTTTCACAGGTATTAATTTATATTGGGTCAGCCCTAAATGTATTTCCCCTCAGAACATTCAGGTACTTGGGATTCACAAAGATGAAGAGATGAAGCCATCAGATCTGATCATCAAGTCTTATGATAACACCCGCAGGGCCATCCAAGGTGTCTTCCCTGTGCCTATCCGAGTTGGTCCGGCTGTATTTGATATAGAGTTCCAAGTCATTGATATCCAGCCTACATTTAATATACTACTGGGTCGACCATGGTTACATGCAACCAATGCAGTTGCGTCCACCTTGCATCAGAAAGTCAAATTCATACATGGGGACGTCATCATAACCATCAATGCGGATTCAGAAATGGTCAATGCACTGGCTACAGGGAGAATGGGTTTTGAATGTGATGAGGGATCATCTGAGACTGTCCATCTTGGCGGCTTTAAAATAAACAACATCTTGGCTATCATAGGGGTAGATCCCACAGGTATGCATTTGTCCTCTCCTTTTCGTCAATTGCTAAATATGTCTTATTTTCTAGGAATGGGCCTCGGCTTACATCAACAAGGTAATATTGAAGTCTTATCTATGTTAATTAATGAGCACATATTTGGACTAGGGTACATACCCAATGGACATGATTTAGAGTTGATAAAGCGGAAACAATGGGGAGCCGATCAAAGATTTCTTAGGCTCGAGAAGAAGAAATACAAAAATAGTAATGCATATGATAGTAGTAGTACAATAAAGGCTACAAGCATGAGCAGAGAAAGATGGCAACAGCAAAGAATAGATGGGAAATCAATCAAGTATTAACTCAAGGATTGTACAATCAAGAAAATACTCCATACTACAAAACTCTGAATGGGTATTTCGTCAAAGAAGGAGATGACTCACCTTTCCATGGTTTCTCCGAACCTTGGTTTGATAGGTGATTCCAGAGATGATGGCCTGGGTTTGAGATTTTCTTTGACTGTACCATTGACTGGGAAGATACTGAGAAGACACCGGCAAAAGAGCAAAGAGGAGAGCTACAATTTGAGGCAGATATAGTTGATATCGGTAACTTGTTCGAGGAAGATCAAGTGATGACACTCACCGGAGGAAACCAAAATGAAGAATCAAATCCACAACAACTGATCTATCCCTTCAACGGTGTGATCCCAAACTGAAGTTGCTTAGATAGTTTTATCTACACCAATGATGAGTCATGTATTCCTAGTATGGCCATGTCTGAGCCCATAGTAAAAGAGTCAATGTAGGAATGAGTTCTTTTCCAGCTTTGAGTCCGCTCCATTAGGAGCCACTTCTTCTGTACCATTGTAATCCATAATTAATAAAGATGATATTTCTTATTACTCTGTGTCTACATATTCCATTCCAATTTTAAGCTCTAACTCTAACAATGATGAATATGATGAAATCCCTATTGAAATACAACGACAAGTTGAAATCTCAGAAGAGAAAAAGGCCCAACCTGCTGGCGAAGACTTCCTAATGATCAATCTAGGTATAGTTGAAGAGCCTTGTGAGATCAAGATTGGAGCTACCCTGACTGAAGAAGAGGCAGCCCTGATGACAAAATTGCTAATAGAGTACCAAGAAGTGTTTACTTGGTCCTATGAGGACATGCCCGGCATTGATCCTAAAGTTGTGCAACACAAGATACCTTTGTTCCCGGAGGCAAAGCCACATAAACAGAAGTTGAGAAGGCTACGACCTGAATGGACATTAAAGGTCAAAGAGGACATAAATTGGATGCAGGATTCTTAGAAGTAACCAGGTATCCTGAGTGGTTGGCAAACATTGTGATTGTACCAAAGAAGGACAGACGATTGAGGGTATGCGTGGATTATTGAATCCTAAACAAAGCAAGCCCTAAGGATGATTTCTCGCTACCCAAGATTGAGATTTTGGTGGACAATACGGCAGGACATGTAAGACCCATGTCAAACTAATCCGGTCTTACCACCTTGAACTAGGTTTACCCATCATGGTCGAGTCAAATGGACCAAGGGCATGAAGAAGATCGAGATCCCAGGTAAAAAATCGACCCAAAAACACTTAATTTTAGGGAAGGGTCGCACACCCAGTGAAGCAGGGTCGGACCTCCCAAAACAGAAAGTCAGACCCTCAGTTTTGAAGGGAGGGTCGGACAGCTTAAGACCCTAGGGTCGACGGGATCATCGACCCTCGATTTCTGACGAAACTGAAATTAGGAAATTTCCTAATTTTTGGTTGGGATTCTTTCCAAATCTCAATGGGATTATTATAGGACATTCCTAGTCTATTAAAGGACGTCCCTAAGCCACTTTCACTCCTTTCACAACCCTAATTGAATTGAGAGAAAGAGAGAAGAAGGAAAAGAGGAAGAAAGGAGGCAAGGAAGAGAATCTAGCAAAAAGGAGAAGAAATTGTAGAGAAAAGTAATCTTCTCAGGTATGGATACTAATTCCATGAGTTTCTACAGACCTTAGGTTAGTTATGGTTGAGTGTAGGATTTTGGAGAAACCCAAACCATCCATCCATGGTTAGGTTTCCATGGAAAACCATAGGAGGATGCACAAAAAGGAGAAAGATGGATTATACATGGTTCTAGACCATGGATTGACTATTGAATGAATGTAGGAAACAAGTCATAGAACCCCAAACACGAAGAATGGATTAAAAAGTGGAAATTGGACCAGAGTGCACCGAGGGTCGCACCGAGGGTCGATAGACCATCCGACCCTAGGTGTTTCTGACCATCGACCCTCAGCATTCGGGAAGTTCAGAATGGAGGGAGGGTCGATAGACCCATCGACCCTAGCATCGACCCTCACTTGACATAATGGTTTTTAAATTCTGAATTAATTCTAAATAAATTCTATCGACTTTGTTAGGTTTGCTAGCAGTATAGTAACATTATAAAGGTGATTTTAAAGCTTGGAAAAGTATCTATTAGCAAGCTAAGGTGAGGAACCGTAACCCCAAACTAAATTGGTTAATAATAAACTGTTTTCTATTTCTTGAGTCCTATGCCATGTTTGATTCTATGCGAATATGTTTGTAATGTGTATACAGCATGCCATCCAATATTTCTATTACTTGTTCATGCATATTTACTTTATTGTTTATAACATGATGATGATGATGATGATAGGAATAGGCATGTGATTGTATGTGTGTGGTTGATGTGCTTGATGCGAGCGAGTATCAGGGGAGGTGTGATGAGAACGTCAATAAACGTTAACCTTTGGCGGGTCTCAGCACTTTAGCTCTATCTCTAACTCAAGTCTTGTGCATTGGCACCGTCGTATCGCCATTACCTTAGCAGAACTATTATGTCGTAGAGTATCAGGGGAGGTGGTTTCGGTCCTTGTAGTCTCTGACTCTACCGGGGGGCCTTAGCTCTATCTCTATGGGCATTTTGAGGGATGCTGGGGTGAGGCCTTGGATACACTGTTTGGCATTAGGATTGGTTAGCAGCGAGCCCAGTTTGCAAGCCCTCGCTAACAGGGGCTTACGTGTTGGTATAGCATTATATAGCAATAAACGTTAACCTTTGTTGTATAATGTTATGGTAGGGTGGATGGGGACGACGATAAACGTTAACCTTCGGGCCGGCTTCCACACCCTGTGTATAGAGGCGGTGTCAATAAACGTTAACCTTTGACCACCCAACCTTTTTATTGCACATTGCAAACTATAAACCAAGACCAAAGATATAAATTGATTTTTTTGCATGCATATGTAATGTTGCATTGTTTTGGCTACTCACTGAGCCGTGTTGTGCGCTCACCCCTCGACGTCGAATATTTTTAGTTGATGATGCAGGTTATACAGTTGAAGATTACATGAATGCGTCGGCGTATGGAACTGTGGCAGCTATGGAAGTTGGAGCTGAAGACGATACACACGACTCCTCTTGCGAGTGCAACTCGTGTGTATTCGATTAGATATTTTTATAGGTTTTTTTATTGGATTTATAAGACATGTATTTGGTATTTAAATATTTTTGTCTTAGTTAAACACAGAATAATTTGCTATTATTTATGGGTATCATTTTAGTTCTCAGTTCGTATTATTTATAAATTTTCCGCTATTGTGTATTACTCTGATTATGATTGTAGATGCGTGTAAAGTTTGGATAACGCGGGGATAGCCTATTAGAGATCCTGGTTGAACCGTTGGTTATTTAGCGGTTCATCACACCATTCTGATGTGTGCGGAATTGGGGTGTGACAACTTGGTATCAGAGCATCTCAGGCCTTGCCCGTCGAACTTACACTCATTCCAGACCATTGTGAACTGAGATAGGATAAATTAAAAGCTTTAATACAAACACATTGTAAGCACAAGTGATGACTGAAACCGAATTAAAAAGAGAATAATGCATCTATTAAAGGGAAAACCAGTTACGTACAATGAGTAAGAAAAACAAAACGTATATACATCGCTAAAGCAGAGTACAGTCCACAACCCGGACAGTTACTCTGTAGTACAAGAAAAGTAAAGTACAATCAGGAAGCTGGAGGCGAAGGAGGAGGCGGTGCCTCACGATCTCTGTCGTAGTCCTCAGCATAGACCCTAGTCAACCAGGCCACCTGGGTCTGGGTCGTCTGGAGACTAGCTGTGAGACCGGCTATCCTCTGATCAGTCGCACGCTGCACCTCTAGGAGCTCTCCCATCCACGCGTCTGATGCGTGCTGAGCAGCCAACAGCTCATCCATCCTCAGATCAGATCTGCGCTGAGCATCCCTGATCTCCTGCAACATCTCCATCATGGCTGAAGGTGGAAGTGAACTATCAGCCGAGTGAGAAGGACCATCCTCAGGTGCAGGAGCCGCCGCCGAAGATGTACCAACTCCAGCCGCATGCGTGGGTAATGGCGGTGGTATCGCATCGACATCCATATATAGGCGATCATCGTCGACCGGATCCCCATGAGCCCTAGCAGTAGCCTCAGCATCAGCCATCTCAACCCGAGTGTGAGGGCGCACCATCGCGTTCCTCTCCTCATCACTAACCTCTGCATCTCGCAGCCCCATCTTGCAGATAGCCTCCCAATCTAGAGGCGACGAGAAGGTCTTCTCCTGGATCTTCTCATCTATTAGATCCATCCCCAAACGGGTCAGTAGCACTATAATCATGCGTCCATAGGGTAGATTACCCCTATGACCGAACAATGTGGCACTGATCATTGTCCGCATGATGATGTAAGGGAGGCAGACCGGCTGTCGAGTGCATATGCTATAGATCAAGAACTGGGTCAGCTGAGACACCCTCTCATAGTGCCCACTCTGCGGAATCAGATTATGCTGGATAATCTTGCAGAAGACTCGTGGAGATGGACGCAAGTAGCAAGCTCTCATCTGCCATCTATCGGGACGGAGCAACTGATTGTCGATCTCAGCTCTCATCTCCATCTCAACAAACTGTGGCTCTCCCGGCGCACAGTACACCATAGGGCCATCATAGGCAATGCCCAACAGATCGGCCAGCTGTCGATAATCAAAGGAGGTGTGCACCCCTTTGACGTAGCTAGTGATGCGCAACTCCTGACCACGTTCGACATCATTGTAATCCCCCACCACCTGGAGATTACAATAGAACTGGCACACTAAATCTGGACACGTACACGCGTCGTATGTGATGACAGGGAGCCACCCCATATCACCGAATGCTCCCTCCACATTGAACAAGGCTAGCTCAGCCAAGTTCCCCATGCGACCCCCTTCTACTTTCTTACGGGCATAGTCAGCATACTGTGCCTCAGCTTCATTCGAACGGAAGCGGAGTGGATCACACAATCTTGGCACTTTGGTACGGGCCATAGTATCTGCAAAGTAAGAAAGAGCAAAGAAATAAGGAGTTAGTAGGACAAAAATCCAAAATTTGAGTAATAACGACGTAAGTTGACCATAAAGCCCCATTACTTGCCATACAAGTGGGCATAAGGACTTACGAAGGTTTAAACATATCCTACAACCCACATGCAGTAGGAAATTTTAACTGACGATGTCCAATTTGAAGAAATTCAAGAAAAATCAAAAATTTCGATAAATTAGGGCAAAAAGAGAAAAGTTTAAGTTTCTCGATAACCAACTGATGAAACTGAAAAAATTTTGAGGGCTTTCGTTCCTCAAGACCCCAATAACAAAAGCCCCCAATAAAAATCAAATTTTTACGGTTGGAAAAAGTTTAATTTGAAAAATACGAGCTAGATGAGCAAAAACCTCGAAATAAAAACCTAAAAATAGGAAAAGTTGGGAAATTTTACCTGTAGAGATGATGTGGATGTCGAAACTCGGACTAAGAACGATCCACAATAACGAAGTAGCACTGTAGCAACTCGGAGAGTAGAGACGAGTCGAAACGGATGAGGAATAGTGAGAATTGACCCAGAATCGGATCTTAAAAATCTGATTTTTGGTCCGAGGGTCGGACAATTCGACTGACACCATCGACCCTCGGATCGACCCTCCAATCGACCCTCGGCTCTCGGGAATCTGACAGAAATTCAAGGGTCGGATACCAAGGGTCGGACACACCAGCGACCCTCACTATCGACCCTACATAGAAAAGACAGTATTTTTTTTCAGAATGAATTGGAGATTTTGAATTTTATATCGGTTAGTGTGCCTACATGAAGTATAAATGATTTCTCACTGATTTTTATGATTTTCAGGCACCACCCATCTCAAAAGTAAATATGTCTGACCGTAGAGTTACCCGACAGACCCGAAACACAGTCCCACCACCACCACCGGCGGATGAGACTAGTCAAGAGAACAATTACGCACAGGGTAATCCCGAGCCGGCAAACCCTACAAATTTGCCACCACCACCACCAGAGCTAACAACAGTGGTGATGAATTTGGCACAACAGCTACAACAAATGCAACATGCACAAGCTCAAATGCAGGTTGCGATGGGAGTTATGTTTCAAGCCACTCAGGCTGCAGCCATGCACACTGGGCAAGCTAGTGCAGCACCAGTGGGTAACCACCCAGCGCAACAGACACCTCAACAACCGGCTGCACCAATTCCAGTGCAAGTCCCAGAAGCAGCCCAAGGGAACTATCAGTATCCACCCCCTATGTTTGGGGCATACCAAAATCAACTGGATCACTCCTGACTAGTGGAGAGATTTTCGAAAATGAAGCCAAGAGAATTCAATGGCAAGCTATCTGATCCACTGTGGCTAGCACACTGGATAGACGAGATGGAAAAGAACTTCCTTATGATGACTATTACTGAGGAAGAAAAAGTGCTATGCGCCACCTTCATGCTCAAAGGCGACGCACACCATTGGTGGAAATCTACAAAGACATACTTATTGACCAAGCACGCCCTACTGACATGGGCTATATATAAGGAAGCATTCTTCGAGAAGTATTTCCCAAGAAGCTTCAGAGATTCAATGGAGAAGGAATTTCTAAGTCTGTATCAGGGGCAGATGTCCGTAGACTCATATCAACAGCGCTATGAAGAGCTGTTTTTCTTCGCACCGGCTAGCATGCAAGAAGAAGATACAAAAACCCGTAGATTCGTCGCGGGACTAAGAGGAAGTATCAGGGAACATGTTCTGGGATTAGAAAAGACCATATATAATGAAGCCGTCCAGATCGCTCGAGTGATTGAATCGAGCCAGAAAGAGAGTTATTTCGCTCAAAACAAAGGAATCAAGAGACCAGCTGGGAATTCTTATAACGGAGGCAATAACAGGATGTATAAACCTTTCCGTCCTCAGAATTTTGCAACTGATCCAAAGTCTACTTCAGCAACTCAACCACAGCCAAAGCCAAATTCTGAAGCCCCGAAGTGTTATAACTGCAACCAACCAGGGCACATGGCAAGAGAATGTCCAAAACCCAAGAAGCAGTTACATCAAGGACGGGTATATGCTGTTACATCAGAGGATGCAGCCGCATCGCCCGATGTGGTCACAGGTATGACCGAAACGTTTAAGATTATAATTACACTGATTGAGTATGTAGACTAAGTAAAAATGGATCACAGGTATCGTACCTATCAATGGCGTACCCGCCAGAGTACTCTTTGATTCAGGAGCTACTCATACATTTATATCTGTGTCGTTTGGAAAGAAGACCAATCTGCCCATCAAAACATTAGACTACAAATTACTTGTACGGTCACCGATGGGATTAGAAGTGGAATTAGAGAAAGGTTATGGACCATGTCCAGTTCTCATTGGAGAGCAGACCTTGGATGCAACCTTAATACAACTTGAGATGGCAGACTTTGATGTCATCTTAGGAATGGACTGGTTAGCTCGGCACTCTGCAAATCTGTTATGCGCCGAGAAGAAGCTAACGTTCAAAGACAAAGAAGGAGAAGAATTCAGTTTCTCGGGAACCAAACTTCCCAGGAGACGCAAGCTCATACTCTCAGCATTAAAGGCTAAGAAGTGCATTGAGAAAGGAGCGGTCGGATATCTAGTATCAGTGGTCGACCTAACCAAGGACGTGCCACAAATGGAAGATATTGAGGTCGTGCGGGATTTTCCTGATGTATTTCCGGAGGAACTACCCGGATTACCACCCGACCGAGCCACGGAGTTTGTAATAGACCTTATACCTGGAGCCGCACCAGTATCAAAAGCACCTTATAGAATGGCTCCTACGGAACTGAAGGAATTAAAAGTGCAACTACAAGAACTGCTGGATAAGGGTTATATTAGACCCAGTATATCTCCATGGGGAGCACCGGTGTTGTTCATAAAGAAGAAGGATGGTAGTGTTCGATTATGCATCGACTATCGAGAGTTGAATAAACTGACCATCAAGAATCGATACCCACTACCCAGGATCGATGACTTGTTCGATCAGTTACAAGGAGCGAAGGTATTTTCAAAGATCGATCTTCGATCAGGCTATCACCAACTGAAGATTAAAGAAGGTGACATTCCATCTTCAGGACAAGGTATGGACATTATGAGTTCCTAGTGATGTCCTTCGGACTAACTAATGCACCGGCAACGTTCATGGAACATATGAACCGAGTTTTCCACGATATGTTGGACACATCGGTGATAGTATTTATTGATGACATATTGGTATACTCCAAGGACAAGGAAACCCATGTCAAGAACCTAAACGCAGCCCTACAGCGTTTAAGGAAAGAGAAGTTATACGCCAAATTTTCAAAGTGTGAGTTTTGGCTAAGTGAAGTCGCCTTTCTAGGCCATGTAGTATCCGCGGAAGGAATCAAAGTGGACCCCAGTAAGATCGAAGCTATTGTGAAGTGGGAAGCACCAAAGAGCGTCTCAGAAATTAGAAGTTTCCTGGGTCTAGCTGGATATTATCGGAGATTCGTAGAAGACTATTCTCGGATTGCCGTACCTCTCACCAGTTTGACCAAGAAAGGAGAAAAGTTCGTATGGACGGATAAGTGTGAAAAGAGATTTCAATCACTGAAGACCAGATTGATATCCGCTCCAATTTTAACCATTCCCGTTCCAGGACAGACATTTACCTTATACACTGATGCATCGGGATTGGGATTAGGATGTGTGCTTGTGCAAGGAGAACAAGTAGTTGTGTATGCATCGAGACAGTTGAAGGTACATGAGAAGAATTACCCCACTCACGATTTGGAGTTAGCGGAAGTAGTACATGCTGTCAAGATATGGAGACACTACCTATACGGAGAGAAATTTTAGATTAAGTCGGACCATAAAAGCCTTACGTATCTATTTAATCAGAAGGAGTTAAATATGAGACAAAGAAGATGGCTGAAACTATTGAAAGACTATGATTGTGATATCCAGTATCATCCAGGCAAAGCGAACGTAGTAGCAGATGCATTGAGCAGAAAAGCAATGATAAAATCTCAAGGAGAAACTAGCACAACTGCCGCAATGTGTACTACCGGGATGGTATTCAATCACGGTAACGAGCAGTATGTGATCGATACAACGGATGAATCAGCTAGCCAAGGGTTTATTCATCGGTTTTCGAATATGTTCGCGGCATTGAAGATTATACCGGATATAGTGGATGAAGTGAAGACAGCTATCAAAGCAGATCCTTATCTAAGAACAGTACAAGAAGATATTGAGAAAGGTAGGACCAACCCTGAGTTCACCTTAGATACCGAGAAGGTACTGAAATATAAAGGGAGAATATGTGTACCTGAAACAGAAAGTATGGACATTAGACACCGACTGATGAAGGAAGCCCATACCACCATCTACTCGATACATCTTGGAAGCACAAAAATGTATCATGATCTAAAGAAACTGTATTGGTGGAGAGGAATGAAGGCAGATGTAACCAAGTTCGTGTCTCAATGCTTAAATTGTCAGAAGGTAAAGGCAGAACGACAAAGATCCGCAGGACTGTTACAACCATTACCGGAACCAACATGGAAATGGGACTGCATCACTATGGACTTCGTCACAGGACTACCATTGACTCCTCGAGTAGTTGATGCAGTTTGGGTGATTGTAGACCGTCTGACTAAAACAGCTCGCTTCATACCGATACGACCCCAATATACACTCGAAAGGTTAGCAAAGCTGTATGTGGATAATATTGTTCGGCTACATGGTGTTCCAGAAAGCATTGTGTCCGATAGAGATCCACGATTTACTTCTAAATTTTGGGAAGGACTGCAAAAGGCAATGGGCACAACATTGAAGTTCAGCACTGCATTCCCCCCACAGACAGATGGACAGGCGGAGCGTACAATTCAGATTTTAGAAGATATGCTACGAGCATGTGTGATTGATTTCAAGGGATCATGGGACGAAAAGTTACCATTGATCGAGTTCGCTTACAATAACAGCTATCAGGCTACTATACAGATGTCACCTTATGAAGCACTGTATGGCAGGAAGTGTTGTTGGACCAGAATTTGTTGAAGAGACTTGTCGAATGGTCGACATCATCAAGGAAAGAGTAAGAGTAGCTCAGAACAGTCAGAAGCAATACGCAGATACTCGACGAAGAGATCTAGAGTTCGCCGTAGGCGAAAAAGTATTTTCGAAAGTATCGCCTATGCGAGGATTGAAGAGGTTCGGACAGAAAGGAAAACTAAGTCCAAGATATCTCGGACCATATGAGATTCTGGCTAAGCGTGGGAAAGTAGCTTATCAGTTAGCACTACCACCCTCTATGTCAAGTGTGCATGACGTATTTCACATATCCTTATTGAAGAAGTATGTCAAAGACCCAACGCATGTTTTGACAGTAGATTTGCCAGAACTGACTGATGATTTGACATTTGAAGTAACACCAATAGAAATCACTAGTCGAAAGGTTCAACGTCTACACAACAGAGATATCTACTATGTTAAGGTCACATGGAAAAGTAGAGACATGGAAGAGATTACATGGGAAAAAGAAAATGCTATGAGAAAGCAATACCCTGACTTGTTTGATTCAGAAGGTATGTACAATTTCGAGGACGAAATTTTTATAAGTTGGGGGGAGTTGTAAGACCCGTTTCAAACTAACCTAGTCTTACCACCTTGAACCAGGTTTATCCTTCATGGTCGAGTCAAATGGACCAAGGGCATGAAGGAGATCGAGATCCCAGGTATAAAATCGACCCAAAAACACTTAATTTTAGGGAAGGGTCGCACACCCAGTGAAGCAGGGTCGGACCTCCCAAAACAGAAAGTCAGACCCTCAGTTTTGAAGGGAGGGCCGGACAGCTTAAGACCCTAGGGTCGACGGGATCATCGACCCTCCCATCGACCCTCGATTTCTGACGAAACTGAAATTAGGAAATTTTCTAATTTTTGGTTGGGATTATTTCCAAATCTCAATGGGATTATTATATGACATTCCTAGTCTATTTAAAGGACGTCCCTAAGCCACTTTAACTCCTTTCACAACCCTAATTGAATTGAGAGAAAGAGAGAAGAAGGAAAAGAGGAAGAAAGGAGGCAAGGAAGAGAATCTAGCAAAAAGGAGAAGAAATTGCAGAGAAAAGTAATCTTCTCAGGTATGGATATTAATTCCATGAGTTTCTACAGACCTTAGGTTAGTTATGGTTGAGTGTAGGATTTCGGAGAAACCCAAACCATCCATCCATGGTTAGGTTTTCTTGGAAAATCATAGGAGGATGCACAAAAAGGAGAAAGATGGATTATACATGGTTCTAGACCATGGATTGACTGTTGAATGAATGTAGGAAACAAGTCATAGAACCCCAAACACGAAGAATGGATTAAAAAGTGGAAATTGGACCAGAGTGCACCGTGGATCGCACCGAGGGTCGATAGACCATCCGACCCTAGGTGTTTCTGACCATCGACCCTCAGCATTCGGGAAGTTCATAATGGAGGGAGGGTCGATAGACCCATCGACCCTAGCATCGACCCTCAGTTGACAGAATGGTTTTTAAATTCTGAATTAATTCTAAATAAATTCTATCGACTTTGTTAGGTTTGCTAGCAGTATAGTAACATTATAAAAGTGATTTTAAAGCTTGGAAAAGTATCTATTAGCAAGCTAAGGTGAGGAACCTTAACCCAAAACTAAATTGGTTAATAATAAAATGTTTTCTATTTCTTGAGTCCTATGCCATGTTTGATTCTATGCGAATATGTTTGTAATGTGCATACAGTATGCCATCCAATATTTCTATTACTTGTTCATGCATATTTACTTTATTGTTTATAACATGATGATGATGATGATGATAGGAATAGGCATGTGATTATATGTGTGTGGTTGATATGCTTGATGCGAGCGAGTATCAGGGGAGGTGTGATGAGAACGTTAATAAACGTTAACCTTTGGTGGGTCTCAGCACTTTAGCTCTATCTCTAACTCAAGTCTTGTGCATTGGCATCGTCGTATCGCCATTACCTTAGCAGAACTATTATGTCGTAGAGTATCAGGGAGGTGGTCTCGGTCCTTGTAGTCTCTGACTCTACCGGGGGGGCCTTAGCTCTATCTGTATGGGCATTCTGAGGGATGCTGGGGTGAGGCCTTGGATACACTGTTTGGCATTAGGATTGGTTAGCAGTGAGCCATGTTTGCAAGCCCTCGCTAACAGGGGCTTACGTGTTGGTATAGCATTATATAGCAATAAACGTTAACCTTTGTTGTATAATGTTATGGTAGGGTGGATGGGGACGACGATAAACGTTAACCTTCGGGTGGGCTTCCACACCCTGTGTATAGAGGCGGTGTCAATAAACGTTATCCTTTGACCACCCAACCTTTCTATTGCACATTGCAAACTATAAACCAAGACCAAAGATATAAATTGATTTTTTTGCATGCATATGTAATGTTGCATTGTTTTGGCTACTCACTGAGCCGTGTTGTGTGCTCACCCCTCGACGTCAAATATTTTTAGTTGATGATGCAGGTTATACAGTTGAAGATTACATGAATGCGTCGGCGTACGGAACTGTGGCAGCTATGGAAGTTGGAGCTGAAAACGATACACACGACTCCTCTTGCGAGTGCAACTCGTGTGTATTCGATTAGATATTTTTATAGGTTTCTTTATTGGATTTATAAGACATGTATTTGGTATTTAAATATTTATGTCTTAGTTAAACACAGAATAATTTGCTATTATTTATGGGTATCATTTTAGTTCTCAGTTCATATTATTTATAAATTTTCCGCTATTGTGTATTACTCTGATTATGATTGTGGATGCGTGTAAAGTTTGGATAACGCGGGGATAGCCTATTAGAGATCCTGGTTAAACCGTTGGTTATTTAGCGGTTCATCACACCATTCTGAAGTGTGCGGAATTGGGGTGTGACAGGACATGCATTACTATCATTTATGGATGCATTCTCAGGGTACAACCAAATAAAGATGGCACCAGAAGATAAAGCCAAGACTGCTTTCACCACAGACTGGGGCACCTACTGTTATACTGTAATGCCATTCGAGTTGAAGAACGCCGGGGCGACATATCAAAGAATGGTCACAACCATATTACATGAGATGATCCACAAAGAGGTTGAGGTGTACGTGGACGATATGATTGTAAAATCTGTTACCCGTGAAGGTCACATACTCGCACTGAGAGTATTCTTTGAGAGGATTAAACAATATTAATTGAGACTGAACCCGCAAAAATGTGCATTCAGAATGACAGCAGGGAAGATGTTGGGCTTCATGGTTAGCCGCAGAGGCATTGAGATAGATCCATCAAAAATCAAAGCTATAATAGAGATGCCACCACCAAGGACTGGAAAAGAGATAAGGGGATTATTGGGAAGATTACAATACATAAACAGATTCATTGCACACCTCACAGGCACATGTGAGCCAATATTTAAGCTGTTGAGGAAGAATCAGCCAAAGACCTGGAACCCTCAATGTCAAATGGCGTTCGAGAAGATCAAGACATATCTGATGAATCCACCAGTCCTCGTACCCCCAGTGCCTGAGAGACCCCTGCTACTATACTTGTCAGTATTGAACAATTCTATGGGAACAATGCTCGTACAACTTGACTCAGATGGGTGAACAGAGAAAGCCATCTACTACTTAAGCAAGAAGTTTACCGGATATGAAGCCAATTACACCTCATTGGAGAAGACATGTACTGCATTAGTTTTGGTAACAAAGAGATTGAGGCATTATATGCTCTCATATCATATCATACTAATCTCTCAGATGGATCCATTGAAATACTTATTCGAGAAGCCTGCCTTTACAAAAAGAATGGCCAGATGGTTATTCTTGTTATCAGAGTTTGACATCACATACACCACTCAGAAGTCCATAAAAGGGAGTGCGATAGTTGAACATTTGTCTACGCATCTAGTAGAAGATAGTTTCCAACACTTAGAAGATGTGTTTCCAGATGAGGAGGTACATGTGACTCAAGAAGATAGACAAACAGATACATGGCTTATGTTCTTTGATGGAACAGCCAATCACAGAGGATACGGTGCAGGAGTGCTATTCATAAACCCAGAGGGTACATTTACACCATTTGCCTTCCATTTGGAGTTTGATTGCACAAACAATATTGCAGAATATGAAGCATGCATTATGGGTTTGAAAGCAGCATTAGCCATTGGCGTTAAGAAACTAAAAGTATATGGTGATTCTTCTATTGTCATCTATCAAGTTAGAGAAGATTGGAGGACCAAGGATGAAAAGTTGATACTACAAGGAATGTGCAATGGCATTGACCCAAAGCTTTGAGCAGATAGAGTTTGACTACTCACCAAGAGATACTAATACATACGCTGATGCATTGGCCACCCTAGCATCAATGATTGGAGATGATCCAGCAGAGAAGATCAAACCTTTGATAATTGAAAGAAGAACATAGCCTGCACACATGGGTGAAATCAATGCCTTGACAATCGATGGTCGCCCTTGGTTTGCGCCAATTATGGATTTCGTCAAAGATGAAAAGTACCCCATCGATGCTTCAGTAGGAGACAAGAAATTCTTGAGAAGATATGCCGCTCAATTTGTGTTGTGCAAAGACATCTTGTACAAGCGATCTTATGAAGGAATACAACTAGTCTGTGTTGATGAAGAGCAAGCACAAAATGTCATCGAGCAAATATACCAAGGAGTGTGTGGCCCCCATATGAATGCTAGAATGCTTGTAAAGAAGATCCTCCGACTAGGGTACTTCTGGAATACAATGGAGGCAGACTGTGTAGAATATGTGAAGAAATACCACAAATGCCAAATATTTTCCAATTTGATACTTGTACCTCCGATAAAATTGCACACGCTCAGCTCCCCATGGCCTTTCTCGACTTGAGGCATTGATGTGATAGGCAAGATACATCCTAAAGCATCAAGTGGACAAGAGTTTATTTTGGTAGATATTGATTATTTTACAAAATGGGTGGAAGCTCAGGCATATGCAAAGCTCACAGCAAACAAGTGGCAAATTTCCTACAAGAGCAGATCATCTGTCGACACGAGGTGCCTCAAGCTCTTATTTCTGATCAAGGACAACACTTCAGGGGTAAAGTGGAGGAACTGTGTGACAAATTCCACATCAAGAGACATAGATCCTCCCCATATAGACCACAGACAAATGGGGCAGTCGAAGCGGCCAATAAGAACATAAAAGTTATTTTACAAAAGATGGCACAAACCAATGCTGATTGGGCAGATAAACTCCCATATGCACTTTGGGCTTACAGAACCTTGATCAGAACATCTACTGGGGCAACACCTTACTCCTTGGTCTATGGCATGGAAGCAGTACTCCCTGTTGAGTTGGAGGTGCAATCACTAAGGGTAGCAATGGAATGCAAGATCCCCGAGACAGAATCGCTGCAAGCTAGATACGATGAATTGAGCCTCATAGATGAAAGAAGAATCAGGGCAGTAGACAACATAAAGAAGTACCAGCAGAGAATAGCAAATACATTCAACAAGAAAGTCTGAATCCGTCATTTAGCAGTTGGTGATTTAGTGCTGAAGGAGCAGAGAGCACCAACACATGATCCAAGGGGAAAGTTTCATCCAAACTGGAGCTGACCATACATCGTCAAGGAAATATTACCAGGGAAGGTTGTTCGTCTGATAAATCTGAACGGAGATGAATTACAATATTTGACAAATTTGGATCAAGTAAAGCGGTATTACGTATAGCCTACATACTGCAAAAAAAAAAAAAAAAGAGTATGGACAGGCTTCCGTTTACAGGCTTGGGGCAAGCTAACTTAGCCATGTGGAAGGTCTCACAGTAAGGTTGGACAAGATTTTCAGACAAGACAACAACTTTCATCATAAAGGGATAATACATCAATTCATCAATTGTTAGGAAAAGGAATTCCTGATTTTAGGCAAGAACTCTATCTCCCGTCTAACAATCCGACGGTTTTTCTAGTGTTTCACATCAAGCCCTTGTTTTACATCTCTGATATTACTCTTGTGAGCATGCCACTCTGAAAAATAATCATAACTCTGACCAAAACTCACATCAGCCGTTCATTAATCCAAACGGTGTCCGAGAGTTCTACTGGTCCATCCTTCATAAGCCAAAATGGCATCTCCTAGTGGAAATTAGGCCATTCTACGTAAACAACTAAACATTCTCCCAGATGGCTGACCCATTTGGAATAGTTTCTTATCAGACTATTAAGGCCATTGATTTCTCTCATACTGTTAGTAGGCTCAAAAATTTAAGCCCAGACATGGTAGTACAATGTAAATATGTGCATTAGCAGAAGTGTGGTCAGAACGAGTCTGAGTAATTACGGCCTAAGAAAGCCCGTTGGATATGCTTATGACCTATGTTGTTGTGGATTTGCACCTTTGTAGGCATCCTTTGGTAACGTGCTCACGATTGATTAGTTTATAGATGGAACACTACATGAAAAAAAAAACCACAACAACCTACCCGAACTACACGGAACCTGATTCTGGAGGGACGGAAGTCCCAAAGGATACGTAGGTAATTTGGGACACCCCAAATTCGGTCCAAAGGCTACACATCCAAAGGCTATACATCCAAAGGCTATACATCCAAGGGCTACACAGCCAAAGGCTATATATCCAGAAGTTACAAATCTAGAGCACAAAGCACAGTTTCAGTTACATTACAAGTGGTCTTGAGCCAAAGTCAGGGACCTGATAAGGTCGCTACTCAAGAAGCTTGATAGTTACAGTTACATTACAAGCAGTCTTGAGCCAAATCCACAGACCTGATGAGGTCGCTACTCAAGAAGCTAGACAGTTACAGTTACATTACAAGCGGCCTTGAGCTAATGTCACAGACCCGATGAGGTCGCTACTCAAGGAGCTTGACATCTACAGTTGTTTGTTGTACAATGGTATAATCTAGATCAAGTTCAGAATAATGCAAAAATGGGTCACTTTGTCTTTAGCCTTCAATTGGTAATAATCTCAGCTAAAGAGGGGCATCAGTAAGCACCCCATTTTTGCCACCCTCAGCATAAGTGAACCCATATGGTAGGTTTTCAGCCTTTAACCCAAATATTTATGATTCTCTAATGAATCCCACAGCAGGGTCTTAGGTTATTATCTACGTGGATGTACAGGTCGTGAAATCATCTTCAAAATGAGACCAGAATCATCAAATTCTGACTTCAAACAAGGAAGATATCGCAGTTTGAAAGTGCAAGGGCATTTACGTAATTATCGTACGATGCATGCATTATCATTTAAACTTCATGTCATTATATCTTGGTCATTTGATATCGGAATTGGATGATTCAAAGGCCAATATTCTTTATTTTTCAGTCCTCTTCAAAGTGGACGTGAAAAATCCTGGACAAAAGTCTCTGGTGGGTCCCATGCAAGCTTTCATGCAAAATTATTGTTAGAACTTCAAAGCTTCATATCTTTCCGTTCTACGTCGAATTCAGATGAATCCAAGGCCATTATTCTTCATTTGTAATGTTCTACCAAGTGGACGTGAAAAATCTCGGGTAGAAGTCTCCAGAGGGTCCGATGCAAAATTACACATGAAAATGGTCATTTAATCTTTAGAAATTCATATTTTGGTCACACCATATCCAAATCAGGTAATTTCAGTTTCATTATGTTCCATTTTTAGTACTCTACAAAGTGGACGTAATGACTTTCATTTAGAAGTCCCCAAAGGATCCCATGCAGAAGGGTTTTAGCCAAATTATCGATAATTGGCCTGCTTAAACTTCAAAAATTCATAAGTTGGCCATTTTATTTCCAAATGAGGTGATTCAAGCACCTATATTTCTCATTTTTAATGTTCTACAAAGTGAACATAGAAAATTTGGAATAGAGGCTATCGAAAAATTTCATGCGGAAGGCAACGAAAATAGCCCATGAAATGACAGAGAGAGAAACCCAATCAATCTAGTCAACTCATCTCAACCCAAGCCAGACTTGGACCAACCCAGTCAATCCTTGTCAATCCGGACCAAATCTATTGGACCCATGTGCATGCATATTATGTTTTATATATATTATTAGATTATGTATTGCATTAGGTATTAAATTATATTTTTATGGATTGAATATATGTATATATATTTACTGGAGGAGATAGCTGGCTAATGGTCGAAAAAAATCCAGAAAAGATTGAATAGAAAAGGAGAACAATAAAAAAATAATAATAAAAGAAGAGAAGAAGATTGAGATTGGGACCGAGAGAAGGAGAAGAATAAAAAATAATAATAAAAGAAGAGAAGAAGATTAAGATTCGGACCTAGAGAAGGAGAAGAATAAAAATAATAATAATAAAAGAAGAGAAAAAGATTGAGATTGGGAACGAGAGAAGGAGAAGAATTAAAAAATATTAATAATAAAAGAAGAGAAGAAGATTGAGATTGGGACCGAGAGAAGGAGAAGAATAAAAAAATAATAATAAAAGAAGAGAAGAAGATCGAGATTGGGACCGAGAGAAGGAGAAGAAAAAAAATAATAATAAAAGAAGAGGAGAAGATTGATATTGAGGCGGGGAGAAGGAGAAGAAGAGAGAGGCGTCCAGGAGGGGGATGGCAGACCGAAAGAAATGGCAGACCGAAAGAAGGAGAGAGGAATTAGAGAGGCAGCAAGGAGGGAGAGTAGAGGACAATCGGATTGAGAGTAGACCAGAACGGGGGAGATGGAGAGATACGATTGAGGGAAGGGAAAAGACGAAGAGAAGAAAACAGGTAAGAATCTGTCTCCTTACCTATTTGCTGCAAATCCCGCACCCAATTCCTTCATCTCACCATTAATCCTAAGTAATTTTTCCCTACTCCCAGAATTAACCATTGTATAACCTCATGCAAGCACCAACCACACCACCATGACATCTG
Source organism: Protea cynaroides (assembly GCA_028583415.1). Classification (NCBI taxonomy): domain Eukaryota; kingdom Viridiplantae; phylum Streptophyta; class Magnoliopsida; order Proteales; family Proteaceae; genus Protea; species Protea cynaroides. Next base: position 77,711,664 of record CM053271.1, read on the forward strand.
TCCCAACACCTCATCCAACCCACATACAAACCCAATACATAATTCTACATTCAGTCCATCAAACCACATCTGTTCGTCACCACCAAAACCTTTACCTTCCATTCCAACTCCAGCTCATCGACACCACTCGATACCAATCTCCATGAATCAACACCTACAGCTACTAACCGCCTTCTCACACTGAACTGAGAACTAGCATACAATCTTCTACCTGTTCATATCTCCAAGACCAACTCCAGCAACCCTCCAGTAAATCCTTCATCCATTAACATCTATCACTCATTCTAGACTACAACCGAAGCATGCTATCCCTTACCATGTCCTACAGCAGCACCATCAACCCTTGCACTACACAATCCAAACCCATTTGTCAAACCCACTTCATACACCTCACAGCAGCTTCCACTCATTAAAATTCTATACCCAGCCTTGCGCCATGACACCTGGCCTTCCATCTTTTTTGTTCCAACCACCAAGACCTTCCTTCTCCCAACAACAGTCTGATACACTTCCACAGCCCCACCGACATACCCAAAGGTCGACAACTCCATATCATCAAACCTTTCATCTGCCAAACCAGTTCCTCGGTAACCTTATCAATCATATGTGTCCACTACCCTCCCTTTGCATGCGGCCATACATACCCAAACCTGTCCAAACACCACCCGATTACCCAATAATTCCCATCAACTCTTGATCCAGCCATTGACACCTCCATCTTTATTGCTGACCCAAACCTACACCTACAATACCTATGCAAACCACCACCACTTGCAACCTGTCCATTATCTCAACTCACCTTGCAACTTCTTCATTACCCAACCAAAACCAACCAAGCCTTCCTAATTAGAATCTCTCTACTGAACTGTTGAGCCCATCTGATTTTGAGTTCTTGATGTGATGAAAACATTGCCATAGGCTTTGAATTTTTATGGTATAGCCTTTAATTTTGAGAATTTCATGCGAATAAAATAAGGCCATCAATCTTGAATTTCATGAGAATAAAATATGGCCATTGGATTTAGAATTTCAATGTGAAGAAAACATGGTTTTTTTTAATTTGGATCTTTTGATGAATTGAAAATTAAGCCATTGATATAGAATTCTGATCATATGATGATATGAAATATGAGTCGTTGGATGACTTAGATGATGTGATGATATGAAATTGATTGATTTTGACCATTTGATGATATTACTTGTGATCCGTCGATCTTGAATATTATGTGATTTTAAGCAGTGAACCATTGGATTCTATGTTGATATGTATACCATCTTCATGCTTACATGATTCTTGTTGTTTTCGAATGCTACTCATGCACATTGCTATGTTGGATTGTTTATACATGCTACACATCCACACTACCATGTCGGAGTGTTTATACATGTTATCTTTGGACACATTGCCATATTTGGATGCTTACATGATATACACTGCAATGATTGGAGATACACTTTTATAAATTTTAAAGCACATAGTAATTAGGGAAAGTAAAACCCTAAGAATGAAAAGAATACAGCAATTAGGGTAGGAAATCCTAGAATGGAAAGAATAATTAGGGAAAGATAAACTCTAGAATAAAGAGAACAATTAGGGTATGAAACCCTAAAAATTGAAAATCCCGATGAAAAGGTATAAGTAACCCTAGAAACCTGAAAATGGATACAATTAAAAATGGTAAAGTTTAGGTCTCATCCTTAGATCCTATTGACAAAAATGGAAAGAATTTGGTACACATCCCAAATAAAAATGATAGGAATTTAGGTCTCATCCCTAGATCCTATTGACAAAAATAGAAAGAATTTGGTACACATCCCAAATAAAAATGATAGGAATTTCGGTCTCATCCCTAGATCCTATCGACAAAAATGGTAGAAATTTGGTACACATTCCAAATCCGACTCTCACAATCTTTTCGAACTACATCGTACCTGATTTCTAGGGCAAACCTTAGAATACGTAGGTAATTTGGGAGTCCCAAATATGGTATAAAGCCACCCATCAATCATTCAGCATAAACTTCAACTTGAACAAAGAATCTAATTGAAGCACATGAATAAATCACTTCCATAATCATTAATTACAAAATCCTTTTCAAACTACATTTTTGGACTTGATTTCCAGGATTGGAATACGTAGGCAGTTTGAGATATCTTACACGTCTCAGATTCAGTCCAAGATCGAACCATCTTTGGTCTGGTTCACTGTATAATATTGTATATTACATTTTCTTGTTTATTTGCTTTAAAACATGATTGGCTGAACCCTAGGTTAGAATAATTTAGCAACTTGATTTAGGACATCCCCCATTGAACCCTAGTCATCCAGTTGACCAAGCACAGTCAAAATTAGAGTCTAAGGAAAGTTAGGAGGCTGATATTGATCGGGCGGTTTGGGTGCCTAACACCTTCCCATAACCCCTGAATACTTACCCGATCTCTTGCAGACCAAGGAACTGATACATTGGGTCACGAGTCAATAGAAGTCTTATCTTAGGGTGAGGCTACATTTTTCGAGGTCCTAGACCTTAATTTAGGTGGCCACTCCAATAGAACAATTGATCTTCATCGATATGGATACACTTTCATCCCAAGGAGGATCACAATTTCCCATTGTCCTCACCCCAACGTGGCCTTCCGCTCACAGTGTCACTAGCAATGTCAGGTGTTCACAATGTATTCCACGTGTCCTTACTAAAGATGTACCTGAGAGACCCATCGCACATCCTAACCTTCGATCCTCTAGATTTGATAAAAGACTTGACCTTCAAGGTGGTACCAGTCAAGCTCACTAGTCGAAAGGTACAACACCTTCGGAAGCATGATATACACTACATCAAGGTCGTTTCAAGGAGCCAGGATGTGAAAGAAATCATCTGGAAGGAGGAGAATATCATGCTAAAGGAATACCCTCATCTTTTTTACTCCAAAGATACGTACAATCTTTGAGGATAAATTTTCTTTTAAGGGTGGGGGATTTGTAAAACCTACATGAAAATTTTGGGGATGAAATTTCTTTTAAGGGTAGTGAAGTTGTAGGAACCATACTTCGAAAACCCGGTCTAACCTACGTTTTGCATTGTAACAAGTCTTCCAATCATTATCGGACCAGAAGATGAGGCTGGATGATGAGCCATGAAATTCAGGTATGAAAAGCAAATGATTTAGCCCAAATTGCACTTACCTGTGTGATATATTGGTTTGACTATTCATCCAGCCAGTATGTCCAATCGGAGTAAATGAACGAGTAGAGACGGACTCCAGTGGGTCCCACACTCTGAATCTGATTCCTAAAGACCATCTATACATAGGAAACCTTCCTAGAATAGTATCCCACTCTATAAACAAACCCTTCCACCTCCTCAGATCCATTTTAGTGAATCTCAAACCCTAGATCCATCTAGAAGGAGATCTAAAATGGAGTAAAGAGGAAGGAAGCTCTACAAGAGGGGATTTTGTTGGAAGGAGTGCACCATCATTCATAGAATACGGGTAAGTGCTCTATCTTTGTTGAAAGGTTTGGTTGTAGTGCAGTGAAACGATGTATTGGTCCGGAACCCTAATTTCTAAAAAACCCTAATTCTCAATGGGATCCATTCTGAAAAAAATGGGAACTCTGTGCGATAACTTCAAATGAAGAATAACCTAAACCTAAGTGACCTAACATGTATCTTGACCCTAGAATTGTTTTGGAGAAACCCTAAAACCAAGCCAAGGACTAACGGGAGAGAGAAGTTCAAGAATGGACTCTTAGACCCATACCGTTGGTACATACCTACCGGACAGTATACCCAATCGATATGCTATACTGCCTGGATATACCGGTCTGACTGGTAGTCTAGGCGGTACATAATGACTGGACATACTGGCTGAACATAAAGCCCGATCAGTATGTCTATCCAAGGGTAGTTTGTTGGCCAAACTTGGTTCCAGCCAACTGGAACCCGAACAACTTAATTCTAACTAATAAATATGATCATGTAGGACTAGTGGACTAAGTGAGTGAACTTTGTAACAAAGGAGACTTACAATCGCACGTCGGTAATGGACAAGACCTTAAATCCTAATTAACTAAACAGTAAAGCATTGCTTCTATGTCTGTTGCCTATTATTTGTACATATCACATGTCAACTTATTTTATTTATTGCTATTATCTACTCATGCATACTCGTTATGCTAGGATTGTTGTTTGTTAGACATGTGATTATTTTTGTTGGTGTGTGGAATGTGAAGGGGAGTAGAGCCCTAGATATATCCCCATACTAACACCTTTTTATATCGTCATCTACCTTAGTGAGCTTGGTACGAGTAGGGTATCAGAGGGAGGACGTAGCATGTGGTTCATCTTTGCTATTAGACTTGAGCCATATCTCAATGTCGTAGGGAGCTATGCTGGGGTAGGACCATAGATACTATGATGACATATAGGACTGGTGTAAGACCCGTACTAAACTAACCCGTTCTTACCACCTTGAACCAGGTCTACACATCATGGTCGAGCCAAATGGATCAAGTGCGTGAGGGAGATCATGATCCCAGGTATTAACCTGACCCAAAAATACTAAAAATAGGGGGTGGATCATCAGACCCCCCAGCATAAAAGTCAAACCCTGAGTTTATGACCGGGGGTCGGACAATTTAGAACCAAGGGTCGACCGGATCTCCGACCCCCTCATCGACCCCCAGTCTGTTGACAAAACCGTGAATTGGGAACTTTCCAAATTTTAATGGGATTCTTTCCTAATCTCAATGGGACTTATTTTGGGAGTTTCTACTCTATAAATAGGACGTCCCTAAACCTCTTTCACTCCTTTTAGAACCCTAATTGGATTGAGAGAAAGAGAAGATAAGGAAAGTGGAGAAGAAGATCAGAGAGAAGGCTTCAGAGAAACAAGCCTAAATTCTCAGGTATGGATGCTATCTCCATGTAGTTCTAAAGACCTAAGAATAGATAGTGAAGAGGGAGTGATCTAGGAGAAACCCAAATCATCCACCCATGGTCAGGTTTTCATGGAAAACCATGGGGAAGATCATAAAAACCATATAGGTGAATAAACTATGGTTCTAGACCATAGAACATGTATGGAATGGATTGTAGAAGCATGCCATAGGACCCAAACATGAAGAATGGACTGTAGGATGAAAATTTTGACTAAACCCATAGGGGGTCGCACGGGGTGTCGATGGCCAATCGACCCTACCAGACCCTAACAATCAACCCCCAGTGTTTGGGAAGTCCAAAATCTGGGTGGTAGCACCCAGGGTTGATGGAACCTCCGACCCTGGCATCGACCCCCAGTTAAGAACATGCTTTTTAAAATCTGAATTAATTCTAATTAAATTCTATCGACTTGATTAGGTCTTTTAGTGATATAATAGTGATATTTACTAGATTCTTAAAGCTTGAAAAAGGATCTACAATCAAGCAAAGGTGAGGGAACAAGACCTAAACTAATTGGTTAATAATAAACTATTTTATTCTTAAGTCCAATGCCATGATTGATTCTATGCGTATATGCTTGCATGTGCATTCAACATGTCATCCAATATTTCTAATATTATTGTTCATGCAAATTTAAATTATTATTTATAACATGATGTTGATGATGATGATAGGAATAGGCATGTGAATGTATGTGTGTGGTTGGTGTGCTTGATGCGAGCGAGTATCAGGGGGGTTGTCATAGGCTGGGCCTCAGCACTCTAGCTCTATCTCTAACTCAAGTCTTATCCATTGACATCGTCGTATTGCCATTGCCTTAGCTGAACTATTACGTCGTATTGTATGAGGGGAGGTGGTCTCGGACCGTGTAGTCTCTGACTCTACCAGGGGGGCCTTAGCCCTATCTCTATGGGCGTATTGAGGGATGCTGGGATGAGGCCTTGGATACACTGTTTGGCATTAGGATTGGTTAGTTGCGAGTCCAGTTTGCGAGCCCTCTCCAGCAGAGGCTTACGTGTTGGTATTGGTAGAGTATCAGGGAAAGTGTCATAGGCCGGACCTCAGCACTTGAGCTCTATCTCTATTCCATGGTAGGGTGGATGGGGACAACAATAAACATTACCTTTGGGCGGGCTTCCACACCCTGTGCATAGAGGCGAGGCGACCACCGAACCTTTTTATAGGGCATTGCAAACCTATTTACCAGACCAAAGATATGAATTGAATGCATGCATAGGTTTGTTGCATTGTTTTGTTTGCTCACTGAGCCATGATGTATGCTCACCCTTTTGACGTCGAATATTTTTAGTTGATGATGCAGGTACCGCAGTCAAAGATTATATGAGTGCTCCAGTGTACGGGCGTATTGCTGCAATGGAAGCTGAAGACTTAGAGGATACGCATGACCCCTCATGCGAGTGCAATTCATGCATATTCGATTAGATTTTCCTTTGAATTTATTAAGGGAATGTAATTGATATTTTATTTACTTATGTCTCAGTTGATACAACATAAATTGATACTTTATCTATTATAATCACAATTAGATTTCTCAGTTCGTTTACTATAAGATTTTCGCTATTGTGTATTTACTCTGATTATGGTTGTGGATGTGTATGGTTTTATTTTTAATGGACATAGCCTATTAGAGATCCTGGCTGAACCGTTGGTTTGTTAGCGGTTCATCACACCGTTCTGAATGGTACAGAATTGGGGTGTGACAACTTGGTATCAGAACATCTCAGGCCTTGTCTGTGAAACCAGTATACTTCCACAAAAGTCCGTGAACTGAGATAGGATAAAAATTTAAAAGATGTAATAATAACACATCATAAGCATCTATGTTGTTTGAGACAAAAACTGAAAGAGAATAATGCATCTATTAAATGAGAAATAAATTTATATACAACCAAAAGAAAAACAAATGTTTATTATATATATAAGCAGAGTACAGTCCACAATCCGGACAGTTACTTTAAAGTACAAAAGAGAGATAAAAGAAATACATCAAGAAGCTGGAGGTGATGGGGGAGGCGATGCCTCACGGTCTCTATCATAGTCCTCAGCGTAGACTCTAGTCAACCAGGCTATCTGAGTCTGGGTCGTCTGGAGACTAGCTATGAGGGCAGCCACACTCTGGTCGGTCACGCGCTGGGCATCCATAAGCTCTCCCACCCGCTGATCAGACAAGCGCTGAGCCTCTAGAAGCTCTTCCATCCTCAAGTCAGACATACGCTGAGCCTCTCGTATCTCGTGTAATATCCTCATCATGTCATCAGAAGGAGCATACGAAGGACCAGCTGCATGTGAAACACCAGCTGAAGAAGACGGACCAGCTCCTGTAGCATGAGTAGGTGATGGAAGAGGTATGGCATCCACATCCATGTATAGCCGATCGTCATCATCCCCATGAACTCCTACTCCAACTGCTGCTGCTGCTGCCTCAGCGTCAGCCATCTCCACTCGAGTACGAGGGCGCACCATCGTGTTCCTCTCCTTATCGCTGACCTGGGCATCCCGCATACCCATCTTGCAGATGGCCTCCCAATCCAGAGGCGATGAGAAGGATTTCTCCTGAATCTTCTCATCCAACAAATCAACCCCTAGACGGATAAGCAATGCAGTGATCATGCGTCCATAAGGAAGGTTTCTAGTATGACTGGGCAACGTGGCATTGATCATCATCTGCATGATGATATAGGGAAGGCAGACAGGCTGCCTAGTGCATATGCAGTACAGCAGATACTGGGTCAACTGGGAGACCCTCTCGTAATGTCTACTCTATGGTATCAGGTTATGCTGAATGATCTTGCAGTATACCTGTGGATCTGAACGCAGATAACTCGCTTTCATCTCCCAGCGATCAGGTCTGATGAGTTGACAGTCTATCTCAGCCCTCATCTGTAATGAAAAGAACTGGGGCTCCCCAGGGGCACAGAATACAAAGGAGCCGCCATAGGAGATACCCAGCAAGTCTGCTAGCTGTCGATAGTCAAAAGAAATATCAATCCCCTTGACATAGCTAGTGATCCGAAGCTCACCACCTCTCTCAACATCGTTGTAATCCCCCACCACTTGGAGATTACAATAGAACTGGCGTACCAGGTCAGGACAGGTACAGGCATCATAGGTGATGACAGGGATCCATCCCATATCACCAAAGGCCCCCTCCACATTGAACAAGGCTAAGCTAGCCAAGTCCACTTTATGGCCTCCCTCTACTTTCTTACGAGCGTAGCGGGCATACTGTGTCTCGGCTTCAGTGGAACGGAAGCGAAGACGGTCGCGAACACTGGGTACCTTGGTACGAGCCATGGTATCTGCAAATAAGAAAGAAAAACAAATAATGGCTTAGTAGAGGGGAAAATCCAAAATTTTGATATAATAACGACGTAAATTAGTCAAAAGCCTCACTTTTCACCCATACACATGGGCAAGAGGACTCACATAGATCCTAAACTATCCGGTGAGACTCATACAGTTGGAAATTTCAACTAATGAGATTGAATTGGAAGAAATTTCAAGAAATTTAAAATCTCAACAAAATTAGGGCAAAAAGAATAAAATACGAGTTTCTCGATAACCAACCGATGAAACTCAAATATTTTTTAGGGCATTCATTCCTCGAGTCACCAGCAACAAAAGCCAACTACTGAAGGGATAAAATATTTTAACTGCAACCAAGTGGGACATATGGCAAGGGAATGTCCTAAGCCCAAGAAGCAGCTACATCAAGGACGAGTTTACACGGTTACATCTGAGGATGCTGCCGCATCGCCTGATGTGGTCACAGGTATGACTTAAATTTTTTTAGCTAGTCGTATTACATTGTATGAGCATGTATACTAAACCAAAACAAATCATAGGTATCGTACCTATTAATGGCATTCCCGCTAGAGTACTCTTTCATTCAGGAGCTACTCATTCCTTTATATCTGTGACATTTGGAAAGAAGTTAAATCTACCCCTTAAATCCTTAGACTGCAAACTACATGTACGATCACCTGTGGGATTAGAAGTGGAGTTAGAAAAAGGTTATGGACCATGTCCAGTTCTTATTGATGAAAAGACCTTGGATGCAACCTTGATCCAACTTGAGATGGCAGACTTTGACGTCATCTTGGGAATGGACTGGTTAGTTCGGCAGTCTGCAAACCTATTGTGTGCCGAAAAGAAGCTGACATTTAAAGACAAAGAAGGAGCAGAGTTCAGTTTTTCGGGAACCAAACTTCCCCGTAAACGAAAGCTCATACTCTCTGCGCTAAAGGCTAAGAAGTGCCTTGAGAAAGGAGCAATCGGGTATTTAGTATTGGTGGTCGACCTTAACAAGGAAATACCACGAATGGAAGATATTGACGTCGTGCGTGACTTTCTAGACGTATTTTCTGAAGAACTACCAGGATTACCACCCGACCGAGCTATAGAGTTTGTTATAGATCTTATACCTGGAACCACACCAGTATCGAAAGCACCTTATAGAATGGCTCCTACTGAACTAAAGGAATTAAAAGTACAACTACAAGAACTGCTGGACAAGGGTTACATTCACCCTAGCATATCACCATGGGGAGCGCCAGTATTATTCATGAAGAAGAAGGATGGTAGCGTTCGCTTGTGTATAGACTACCGAGAACTGAATAAACTGACAATTAAGAATCGATATCCATTGCCTCAGATCGATGACCTGTTCGATCAGTTGCAAGGTGCCAAAGTGTTCTCCAAGATCGATCTTCGGTCAGGCTACCATCAGCTGAAGATTAAGGATGGTGATATTCCCAAGACAGTATTCAGGACCAGATATGGACATTATAAATTTTTGGGCATGTCTTTTGGATTGACAAACGCACCAGCAACCTTTATGGAACTTATGAACCAGGTTTTCCACGACATGTTGGATACGTCGGTTATTGTATTCTTTGATGATATATTAGTCTACTCCAAAGATGAGGAAACTCATGTTAAGAATCTAAACGCCGCTCTGCAGCGACTACAGAAAGAAAAGCTTTATGCCAAATTTACAAAGTGTGAGTTTTGGCTAAAGGAAGTCGCATTTCTAGGCCAAGTAGTATCCGCTGAAGGAATTAAAGTGGATCCCAGCAAGATCAAGGCTATTGTAAAGTGGGAAGCACCGAAGGGCGTTGCAGAAATTAGAAGTTTTCTGGGTCTAGCTGGATATTATCGACGATTTATGGAAGACTATTTCCGAATTACCGTACCTCTCACCAGCTTGACTAAGAAGGGCGAGAAGTTTGTTTGGACGGATAAATGCGAGAAGAGTTTCCAAACCTTGAAGGCTAGATTGATATCAGCTCCAATCTTAACCATCCCAATTCCAGGACAACCATTTATCTTGTACACCGATGCGTCAGAACTGGGATTAGGATGCGTACTTATGCAAGGAGAACAAGTAATTGCTTATGCCTCAAGACAACTAAAGACACATGAGAAGAACTATCCCACTCATGATTTGGAACTAGCGGCAGTAGTACATGCTGTCAAAATATGGAGACATTATCTGTACAGGGAGAAGTTTCAGATTAAATCAGACCATAAAAGTTTTACTTATCTATTTAATCAGAAGGAGCTGAATATGAGACAAAGAAGATGGTTGGAATTATTGAAAGACTATGACTGTGATATCCAGTATCATCCGGGGAAACCTAATGTAGTAGCCGATGCGTTGAGTAGAAAGGCAATGATAAAATCTCAGGGAGAGGTTAGCACAACTACCGCAATGTGTACTATCGGAAAGGTATTTAAGCACGGTAATAAGCAGTTTGTGATAGATGCACCAGATGGATCAGCCAATCAAGGGTTTATTCGTCGGTTTTCAAATATGATCGCCACATTGAAGATTATACCGAATATAGTTGATGAAGTAAAGACAGCTATCAAATCAGATACTTACCTAAGAACGGTACAAGAGGACATCGAAAAATGTAGGACTAACCCTAAGTTCACCTTGGACGAAGAAAAGGTACTAAAGTACAAAGGAAGAATATGTGTACTTGAAACAGAAAGCTTGGACATTAGACACCGATTGATGAAAGAAGCCCATACCACCATCTATTCGATACATCCTGGAAGTACAAAAATGTATCATGATCTAAAGAAATTATATTAGTGGAGAGGAATGAAAGCAGATGTAGTTAAGTTCGTGTCTCAGTGCCTAAATTGTCAGAAAGTAAATGTTGAACGACAAAGACTGGCAGGACTGTTATAGCCGTTATCGGAACCAGCATGGAAATGGGACTGCATCACTATGGACTTCATCACAGGATTACCATTGACTCCTCGAGTAGTTGACGCAGTTTGGGTGATTGTAGACCGCTTGACTAAAACAGCTCGCTTTATACCTATACGACCTCAGTATACACTGGAGAGGTTAGCTAAGTTGTATGTGGATAACATTGTGCGATTACATGGTATACCTGAAAGCATTGTGTCCGATAGAGATCCACGATTTACTTCAAAATTTTGGGAAGGATTGCAAAAGGCTATGGGTACAACATTGAAGTTTAGTACTGCATTCCATCCATAGACAGATGGACAGTCAAAGCATACAATTCAGATTCTAGAAGATATGCTTCGAGCATGTGTAATTGATTTTAAAGGATCATGGGAAGAAAAGTTACCATTGATTGAGTTCGCTTATAATAATAGCTATCAGGCTACTATACAGATGTCACCCTATGAAGCACTGTATGGCAGAAAGTGTCGAACTCCTTTGTTCTGGAATGAAGTTGGGGAACGTAGTATTGTTGAACCAAAATTTATTGAAGAGACTTGTCGAGTGGTCGACATTATCAAGGAAAGAGTAAGAACAGCTCAGAATCGTTAGAAGCAATATGTAGATACTCAACGCCGAGAACTTGAATTCATCATGGGTGATAAAGTATTCTTAAAAGTATCGCCTATGCGAGGATTAAAAAGGTTCAAACAGAAAGGGAAATTAAGTCCGAGGTATGTCGGGCCATATGAGATTCTAGCTAAGCATGGGAAAGTGGCTTACCAGTTAGCACTACCACCATCTATGTCAAGTGTGCATGACGTATTTCACATTTCCTTATTGAAGAAGTATGTCAAGGATCCGACGCACGTTTTGACAATAGACTTACCTGATTTGACTGAAGATTTGACATTTGAAGTAGCACCAACTGAAATCACTAGTTGGAAGGTTCAACGACTACGCAACCGTGATATCTATTATGTTAAGGTCACCTGGAGAAGTAGAGATATGGAAGAAATTACATGGGAAGAAGAGAATGCTATGCAAAAGCAATATCCTCATTTATTTGACTCGGAAGGTATGTAAAATTTCGAGGACAAAATTTTTATAGGTAGGGGGAGTTGTAAGACCCGTATCGAACTAACCCGATCTTACCACCTTGAACCAGGTCTACCAATCATGGTCGAGCCAAATGGATCAAGTGCATAAGGGAGATCACGATCCCTAGTATTAAACTGACCCAAAAATACTAAAAATAGGGGGAGGGTCGCACACCCAGCTAGGTAGGGTCGGACCCCCCCAGTATAAAAGTCAGACCCTGAGTTTCTGACCGGGGGTCGTGTAAGACCCGTGTCAATCTAACCCGGTCTTACCACCTTGAACCAGGTTTACCCATCATGGTCGAGTCAAATGGACCAAGGGTGAGAAGGAGATCGAGATCTCAGGTATCAAATCGACCCAAAAATACTTAATTTAAGGGGAGGGTCGCATACCCAGCCAAGGAGGGGCGGACCCCCCAAAACAGAAAGTCAGACCCTCAGTTTTGAAGGGAGGTTCAGACAACTTAGAGAACCTAGGGTCGATGGGATCATCAACCCTCCCATCGACCCTCAGTTGCCACCGAAACTGAAATTAGAAAATTTCCTAATTTTTTATTTGGATTCTTTCCTAATCTCAAAGGGACTTATTTTAGGATGTTCCTACTCTATTTAATGGACGCCCCTAAGCCTCTTTCACTCCTTTCACAACCCTAATTGAATTAAGAGAAAGAGAAGAGAAGGAAAAAAAGAAGAAGAGAAGCAAGGAAGAGAATTTAGCCAAAAGAGAAGAGTTACAGAGAAGGAGTATTCTTCTCAGGTATGGATACTAATTCCATGAGTTTCTACAGACTTTAGAATAGATATTGATGAGAGTGAGATCTCGGAGAAATCCAAACCATCAACCCATGGTTAGGTTTTCATGGAAAACCATAGGAGAATGCATGAAAGCTATTTAGGTGGATGATTCATGGTTCCAGACCATGGAATGAATGTTGAATGGAATGTAGGAGCAAGCCATAGGATCCCAAGCACGAAGAATGGACTAAAAAGAGGAAAATTGAACAAAGTACATCGGGGGTCGCATCGAGGGTCGATGACCATCCAACCCTAGGTGATCCTGAGTATCGACCCTCAGTGTTCTGGAAGTTCAGATTTTGGGGAGGGTCGCACCCAGGGTCGATCAGGACTCCGACCCTACCTCCGACCCTCAGTTAACAGAATGGTTTTAAATTCAAAATTTATTTCTAATTAAATTCTGTCGACTTTGTTAGGTCTTCTAGCAATACAATAACAATATAAAGGTGATTATAAAGCTTAGAAAAGTATCTATTAGCAAGTTAAGGTGAGGAAACAGAACTCTAAACTAATTGGTTAATAACAAACTGTTTTCCATTTTCTTGAGTCCAATGCCATGCTTGATTCTATGTGAATATGTTTGTAATGTGCATATAACATGTCATCCAATATTTCTATTATTTGTTCATGCATATTTTCTTTATTGTTTATAACATGATGATGATGATGATAGGAATAGGCATGTAATTATATGTGTGTGGTTGGTGTACTTGATGCGAGCGAGTATCAGGGGAGGTGTGATGAGAACGTCAATAAACGTTAACCTTTGGCGGGTCTCAGCACTTTAGCTCTATCTCTAACTAAAGTCTTGTGCATTAACAACGTCGTATCACCTTTACCTTAGCAGAACTATTATGTCATAGAGTATCAGGGAGGTGGTCTCGGTCCTTGTAGTCTCTGACTCTACCGGGGGACCTTAGCTCTATCTCTATGGACATTCTGAGGGATACTGGGGTGAGGCCTTGGATACACTGTTTGGCATTAGGATTGGTTAGTTGCGAGCCCAGTTTGCAAGCCCTCGCCAACAGGGGCTTACGTGTTGGTATGGCACTATATAGCGATAAACGTTAACCTTTGTTATATAATGTTCATGATTCAGGTGGATGGGGACGACAATAAACGTTAACCTTTGGGCGGACTTCCACACCCTGTGTATAGAGGTGGGGTTAATAAACGTTAACCTTTGACCACCCAACCTTTCTATTACAGATTACAAACTATAATCCAGACCAAAGATATGAATTGATTGCATGCATATGAAATGTTGCACTGTTTTACCTACTCACTGAGCTGTGATGTGTGCTCGCCCCTCGACGTCGAATATTTTTAGTTGATGATGCAGGTTATATCGTTGAAGATTATGTAAACGCTCCAGCGTTCGGGAATGTAGCAGCGATGGAGGTTGAAGCTGAAGTGGATACACATGACTCCTCTTGCGAGTGCAACTCATGTGTATTCGATTAGATATTTTTCTTAGGTTTCTTTACTTGGATTTGTTATGGACATGTATTTGATATTTACTTATGTCTCAGTTGATACAGAATAATTTTCTATTTAAATATTAATATCACAGTAGATTCTCTGTTCATTTTATTATAAAACTTCCGCTATTGTGTATTTACTCTGATTATGATTATGGATGTATGGGGTTCAGATAACACGGATATAGCCTACTCGAGATCCTGGTTGAACCGTTGGTATATTAGCAGTTCATCACACCATTCTGAATAGTGCAGAATTGGGGTGTGACAACTTGGTATCAGAGCATCTCAGGCCTTGTCCGCTGAACTAGCATACATTCAAGACAATTGTGAACTGAGATAGGATAAAAGTAAAAACAGTAATATTAACACACTATAAGCACAAGTGGTGGTTGAGACCGAATTAAGAAGAGAATAATGCATCTATTAAAGGGGAAACAAGTTTACATACATTGAGAGAGACACAAAACGTATATACATAACTAAAGCAGAGTACGGTCCACAACCCGGACAGTTACTCTGTAGTACAAGGAAAATAAATACAATCAAGAAGCTGGAGGTGAAGGAGGAGGCGGCGCCTCACGGTCTCTGTCGTAATCCTCGGCATAGACTCTAGTCAACCAGGCTATCTGAGTCTGGGTCGTCTATAGACTAGCTGCGAGATCGGCTACCCTCTGGTCAGTCGCACGCTGAACCTCTATGAGCTCTCCCATCCGCGTGTCTGATATGTGCTGGACGGCTAATAGCTCATCCACTCTCACACGCTGAGCGTCTAGTAACTCCTCCATCCTCATATCAGATATGCGCTGAGCCTCCCTGATCTCCTGCAACATCTCCATCAGGTCAGAAGGCGGGCATGAAGGACCGGCCGCATGAGAAGGACCAGTCTCAGGTACAAGATCCGCCACAAAAAAAGTACCAACTCCAGCCGCATGCGTAGGTGAAGGCGGTGGTATCAAGTTGAAATCCATGTACATATGGTCATCATCATCGACAGGATCCACAGGAGCTCTAGCAGCGGCAGCAGCGGCCTCAACGTCAGCCATCTCAATGCGAGTGCGAGGGCGTACCATCACGTTCCTCTCCTCGTCACTAACTTGGGCATCCCACATACCCATCTTGCAGATAGCCTCCCAATCTAGAGGCGACGAGAAGGTCTTCTCCTGAATCTTCTCATCCACCAAATCAACCCCCAGACGAGTAAGCAGGACTGTGATCATGTCCATAGGGTAGATTACCCCTATGACCGGACAGTGTAGCACTAATCATGGTCTGAATGATGATGTAGGGAAGGCAGACTGGCTGTCTAGTGCAGATATTATATATCAGAAACTAGGTCAGCTGAGAAACCCTCTCGTAATGGCCACTCTGTGGAATCAGATTATGCTGGATAATCTTGCAGAAGACCCGTGGAGCTGGACGCATGTAACAAGCTCTCATCTGCCAACGATCAGGTCGTAGCAGCTGACTGTCGATCTCTGCCCTCATCTCCATGGAAACAAACTGGGGCTCTCCAGGCACACAGTACACCATAGGGCCATCATAAGGAATGCCCAGTAGGTTGGCCAGTTGCCGATAGTAAAATGAGATATTCACCCCTTTCACATAGCTGGTGATGCGCACCTCTTGACCCCTCTCGACATCATTGAAATTTCCCACCACCTGAAGGTTACAATAAAACTGTCGCACCAAATCCGGGCAGGTGCAAGCGTCGTAAGTGATGACAGGGAGCCACCCCATATCACCGAATGCTCTCTCTACGTTGAACAAGGCTAGCTCAGCCAAGTTCACCATACGACCACCCTCCACTTTCTTACGAGCATAGTCGACATACTGTGCCTTAGCTTCATTGGAGCGGAAGCGAAGCGGATCACGAACTCTGGGTACCTTAGTACGAGCCATGGTATCTGCAAAGAAAATCAGATAATGAGTCAGTAGGATAAAAATCCAAAATTTGACATTATAACGACGTAAGTTGGCCAAAAGCCTCACTTTTCACCCGTACACATGGGCAGGAGGACTTACGTAGGTTCCAACATATCCTACAACACTCACACAGTAGGAATTTGGAACTAATGAAGTCCAATTTGAAGGAATTTCAAGAAATCAAAAAATTTCGACAAATTAGGCCAAAAAGAGAAAAAATCCAAGTTTCTCGATAACCAACCGATGAAACTCAAAATTTTTTTAGGGCTTTCGTTCCTTGAGACACCAATAACAAAAGCCCCCAATAAATATCAAATTTTTATGGTTGGAAAAAGTTTAATTTGAAAAATACAAGTTAAATGGATAAAAACCTAAAATAGAAAACCTAAAAACAAGGAAAAATGGGAGAACATACCTGTAGGGATGATGTGGACGTCGAAGCCCCGACTCAAACTTACCAAAACTAGTGGAGTGGCACTGTAGCAACTCAAAAGGGAGAGACGAGTCGAAACGGGAGGGAAATAACAAAAAAATGACCCAAAATTGGATCTTAAAAGTTAGATTTTTGGTCTGAGGGTCGGACAATTCGACCAAAACCATCGACCCTCGGATCGACCCTCCCATCGACCCTCGACTCTCGGGAATCTGACAGAAAACTAAGGGTCGGATACTGAGGTTCGGATACCCATCGACCCTCGCATCGACCCTCAGCTCTCGGGAAGAACAGGTCATTCCCAGGGTCTGATACTAAGGGTCGGACATACCATCGACCCTCACCATCAACCCTGCATAGGAAAGACAGTAAATTTGTTATAAAATGAGTCGAAATTTGAAATTTTACATCGGTTAGCATGCCTACATGAAATAAAAATGAATTTCTCACCTTTTTGATGATTTTCAAGCACCACCAATCTCAGAAGAAAATATGTCTGGACGTAGAGTAACCAGGCAGAGTTGAAATGCAGTTCCACCACCACCACCTGTGGAGGAGACCAGTCAGGAGAATATATACGAACAAGGAAATCATGATCAGGCAAACCCTACAAATTTGCCACCTCCACCACCTGAGTTAGCAACCGTGGTGATGAATTTGGCACAGCAACTACAACAGATGCAACATGCGCAGGCTCAAATGCAAGTTGCAATGGGAATCATGTTCCAAGCTGCTCATGCTACACCCATGCAGACGGGACAAGCCAGTGCAGCACCGGTGGGTAACCACCCAGCACCTCAACAACCTGCTGCACAGATTCCAGTACCAGGTCCGGAAGCAGCTCAGGTTAATTATCAGTATCCACCACCTATGTTTGGGGCATACCCCCAAAATCAGTTGGATCACTCTCGACTGGTTGAGAGATTCTTGAAGATGAAGCCCAAGGAATTTAATGGCAAACCGTCTGATCCTTTATGGCCAGCACACTGGATAGATGAGATGGAGAGAAATTTTCTTATGATGACTATCACTGAAGAAGAGAAAGTACTATGTGCCACCTTCATGCTAAAGAGTGACGCACATCATTGGTGGAAATCTGCTAGGGCTTACTTATTGACCAAGCACGCCCTATTGACTTGGGCTATATATAAGGAAACTTTCTTTGAAAAGTATTTTCCACGAAGCTTCAGAGATTCTATGGAGAAGGAGTTCCTGAGTTTATATCAGGGACAGATGTCAGTAGATGCATATCAACAGCGTTATGAAGAGCTGTTTTTCTTTGCACCACTTAGTATGCAGGAAGAAGATACAAAAACCTGTAGATTTGTCACGGGACTGAGGGGAAGCATCAGAGAGCACGTTCTGGGCTTGGAAAAGAAGGTATACAATGAAGCTGTCCAAATTGCTCGAGTCATAGAATCGATCCAGAAGGAGAGTTATTTCACACAGAACAGGGGTATAAAAAGGCCAGCTGGAAATTCATACAACGGAGGCAATAACAGGACATATAAGCCTTTCCGCCCTCAGAATTTTACTGCTGCAAACAAGACTACCCCAGTAGCTCAACCTCAGCCAAAGCCAAATTTTGAAAGCCCGAAGTGTTATAACTGCAACCAACCGGGACATATGGCAAGGGAGTGCCCTAAGCCCAAGAAGCAGTTACATCAAGGACGGGTATATGCTGTTACATCCGAGGATGCTGCCGCATCACCCGATGTGGTCACAGGTATGACTGAAACCTTTTAAAGTTGTAATTACATTGTATGAGCATGTAGACTATGTAAAATAAATCACAGGTATCATACCGATAAATGGCGTACCCGCCAGAGTACTCTTTGATTCAGGAGCTACTCATTCCTTTATATCTGTGTCATTCGGAAAGAAGATAAATTTACCCATCAAAACATTAGACTACAAATTACTTGTACGATCACCGATGGGGTTAGAAGTGGAATTAGAGAAAGGTTATGGACCATGTCCAGTTCTCATTGGCGAGAAAACCTTAGATGCAACCTTGATACAACTTGAGATGGCAGACTTTGACGTCATCTTGGGAATGGACTGGTTAGCTCGGCATTCTGCAAACCTATTATGCGCCGAAAAGAAGCTAACATTTAAAAACAAAGAAGGAGCAGAATTCAGTTTTGCGGGAACCAAACTTCCCCGCAGACACAAGCTCATTCTCTCAGCACTAGAGGTTAAGAAATGCCTTGAGAAGGGGGGCAGTCGGGTTTCTACTATCAGTGGTCGACCTAACCAAGGAAGCACCATGAATGGAAGATATTGATGTCATGTGGGACTACCCTGACGTATTTCCAGAAGAACTATCAGGATTACCACCTGACCGAGCCACAGAGTTTGTGATAGATCTTGTACCTGGAGCCGCACCAGTATCAAAAGCACCTTACAGAATGGCTCCTACTGAACTGAAAGAACTGAAAGTGCAACTACAGGAACTGCTGGACAAGGGTTATATTCGACCCAGTATATCACCATAGGGAGCACCGGTATTATTTCTAAAGAAAAAGGACGGTAGCGTTCAATTATGCATCGACTATCGGGAGTTGAATAAACTGACAATCAAGAATCGATATCCACTACCTCGGATCGATGACTTGTTCGATCAGTTGCAAGGAGCAAAGGTATTTTCTAAGATCGATCTTCGATCAGGCTATCATCAATTGAAGATTAAAGAGGGTGATATTCCTAAGACAGCTTTCAGGACCAGATATGGACATTATGAGTTCTTGGTCATGTCTTTTGGATTAACAAACGCACCAGCACCTTTTATGGAACTTATGAACCGGGTCTTCCACGATATGTTGGATACATCGGTTATAGTATTTATTGATGATATATTGGTATACTCCAAGGATGAAGAAACCCATATCAAGAACCTAAACGCCGCCCTACAGCGTTTAAGGAAAGAGAAGTTATATGCCAAATTTTCAAAGTGTGAATTTTGGCTAAGTGAAGTCACCTTCTTAGGCCATGTAGTATCCGCTGAAGGAATCAAAGTAGACCCCAGCAAGATCGAGGCTATTGTAAAGTGGGAAGCACCAAAGAGCGTTTCAGAAATTAGAAGTTTTCTGGGTCTAGCTGGTTATTATTGGAGATTCGTGGAAGACTATTCCCGGATTGCCGTACCACTCACCAGTCTAACTAAGAAAGGTGAAAAGTTTGTCTGGATGGATAAATGTGAGAAGAGTTTCCAGACATTGAAGACCAGATTGATATCCGCCCCGATTTTGACTATTCCTATTCCAGGACAGACATTTACCTTATACACTGATGCGTCGGGACTGGGATTAGGATGTGTACTTATGCAAGGAGAGCAAGTAATTGCTTATGCCTCGAGACAGTTGAAGATACATGAGAAAAATTACCCCACTCATGATTTGGAGTTAGCGATAGTAGTACGTGGTGTCAAGATATGGAGACATTACCTATACGGAGAGAAATTTTAGATTAAGTCGGACCATAAAAGTCTTACTTATTTATTTAATCAGAAGTAGTTGAATATGAGACAAAGAAGATGGCTGGAACTATTGAAAGACTATGATTGTGATATCCAGTATCATCCGGGAAAAGCGAACGTAGTAGCGGATGCGTTAAGCAGAAAGGCAATGATAATCGCAAGGAGAGGTTAGCACAACTGCAGCAATGTGTACTACCGGAATGGTATTCAATCACGGCAAGGAGCAATATGTGATAGACGCAACGGATGAATCAGCCAACCGAGGGTTCATTCATCGATTTTCAAATATGTTCGCCGCTTTGAAGATTATACCGGAGATAATGGATGAAGTGAAGACAGCTATTAAATCAAATCCTTATCTGAGAATAGTACAAGAAGATATCAAGAAAGGTAGGACTAATCCTGAGTTCACCTTGGACGAAGAGAGAGTACTAAAATACAAAGGAAGAATATGTGTACCTGAAACAGAAAGTATGGACATTAGACACCGACTGATGAAAGAAGCCCATACCACCATCTATTCGATACATCCTGGAAGTACAAAAATGTTTCATGATCTAATGAAACTATATTGGTGAGGGGAATGAAAGCAGATGTAGCCAAGTTCGTGTCTCAATGCCTAAATTGTCAGAAAGTAAAGGCTGAATGACAAAGACCCGCAGGACTGTTACAGCCATTACTGGAACCAGCATGGAAATGGGACTGCATCACTATGGATTTCGTCATGGGATTACCACTGACTCCTCGAGTAGTTGACGCAGTTTGGGTGATTGTGGATCGTCTGACGAAAACAGCTCGCTTCATACCTATACGACCTCAGTATACACTGGAAAGGTTAGCAAAGATGTATGTGAATAATATTGTTCGATTACATGGTGTTCCAGAAATCATTGTGTCTGATAGAGATCCACGATTTACTTCTAAGTTTTGGGAAGGATTGCAAAAGGCTATGGGTACAACGTTGAAGTCCAGTACTGCATTCCACCCACAGACAGACGGACAGTCAGAGCGTACAATCTAGATTCTAGAAGATATGCTACGAGCATGTGTAATTGATTTCAAGGGATCTTGGGATGAAAGATTACCACTGATCGAGTTCACCTATAACAATAGCTATCAGGCTACTATACAGATGTCACCTTATGAAGCACTGTACGGCAGGAAGTGTCAATCTCCTTTGTTTTGGAATGAAGTTGGAGAACGTAGTATTGTTGGACCAGAATTTGTTGAAGAGACTTATCGAGTGGTCGACATTATCAAGGAAAGAGTGAGAACGGCTCAGAACCGTCAAAAGCAATATGAAGATACTTGACGCAGAGATCTAGAGTTCGTTGTAGGTGATAAAGTATTTTTGAAGGTATCGCCTATGCGAGGATTGAAAAGGTTCGAACAGAAGGGGAAACTAAGTCCAAGATATGTCAGGCCGTATGAAATTCTAGCTAAGCGTGGGAAAGTGGCTTATCAGTTAGCACTACCACCATCTATGTCAAGTGTGCATGACGTATTTCACATTTCCCTATTGAAGAAGTATGTCAAGGATCCAACGCACATGTTTTGACAGTAGATTTGTCGGGATTGACTGATGATTTGACATTTGAAGTAACACCAACAGAAATCACCAGCCGAAAGGTTCAACGTCTACGCAACCAAGATATCTATTATGTTAAGGTCACATGGAAAAGTAGAGACATGGAAGAAATTACATGGAAACAAGAAAATGCTATGCGGAAGAAATACCCTCACTTATTTGATTCAGAAGGTACGTACAATTTTGAGGATGAAATTTTTATAAGTAGGGGGGAGTTGTAAGACCCGTGTCAATCTAACCCGTTCTTACCACCTTGAACCAGGTTTACCCATCATGGTCGAGTCAAATGGACCATGGGCGTGAAGGAGATCGAGATCCCAGGTATCAAATCGACCCAAAAATACTTAATTTAAGGGGAGGGTCGCATACCCAGTCAAGGAGGGTCAGACCCCCCAAAACAGAAAGTCAGACCCTCAGTTTTGAAGGGAGGGTTGGACAACTTAGAGAACCTAGGGTCGACGGGATCATCGACCCTCCCATCGACCCTCAGTTGCCGCCGAAACTGAAATTAGGAAATTTCCTAATTTTCGATTTGGATTCTTTCCTAATCTCAAAGGGACTTATTTTAGGATGTTCCTACTCTATTTAAAGGACGTCCCTAAGCCTCTTTCACTCCTTTGACAACCCTAATTGAATTGAGAGAAAGAGAAGAGAAGGAAAAGAAGAAGAAGAGAAGCAAGGAAGATAATTTAGCCAAAAGAGAAGAGTTTCAGAGAAGGAGTATTCTTCTCAGGTATGGATACTAATTCCATGAGTTTCTACAGACCTTATAATAGATATTGATGAGAGTGAGATCTCGGAGAAACCCAAACCATCAACCCATGGTTAGGTTTTCATGGAAAACCATAGGAAAATGCATGAAAGCTATTTAGGTGGATGATTCATGGTTCCAGACCATGGAATGAATGTTGAATGGAATGTAGGAGCAAGCCATAGGATCCCAAGCACGAAGAATGGACTAAAAAGAGGAAAATTGAACAAAGTACATCGGGGGTCGCACCGAGGGTCGATGACCATCCGACCCTAGGTGATCCTGAGTATCGACCCTCAATGTTCGGGAAGTTCAGATTTTGGGGAGGGTCGCACCCAGGGTCGATCAGGACTCCGACCCTACCTCCGACCCTAAGTTAACAGAATGGTTTTAAATTCAAAATTTATTTCTAATT
Organism: Protea cynaroides; assembly: GCA_028583415.1. Lineage (NCBI taxonomy): Eukaryota > Viridiplantae > Streptophyta > Magnoliopsida > Proteales > Proteaceae > Protea > Protea cynaroides. Next base: position 77,734,803 of record CM053271.1, read on the forward strand.
AAATTCTATCGACATTGTTAAGTCTTCTAGTAATACAATAACAATATAAAGGTGATTATAAATGTCACACCCAAATTCCGCACACTTCAGAATGGTGTGATGAACCGCTAAATAGCCAACGGTTCAACCAGGATCTCTGATAGGCCATCCCCGCGTTATCCAAACTTTACACGCATTCACAATCATAATCAGAGTAAATACACATTAGCGAAAATCTTATAAATAAATGAACTGAGAACTAAAATGATATTAATAATTTAATAGAAAATTATTCTGAATCAAACCGAGACATAAATAATCAAGTATCAAATACATGTCTATAAATCCAATAAAGAAACCTACAAAAATATCTAATCGAATACACATGAGTTGCACTCGCAAAAGGAGTCGTGTGTATCATCTTCAGCTCCAACTTCCATAGCTGCTACAGTTCCGTACGCCGACGCGTTCATGAAATCTTCAACTGTATAACCTGCATCATCAACTAAAAATATTCGACGTCGAGGGGTGAGCACACAACACGGCTCAGTGAGTAGCCAAAACAATGCAACATTACATATGCATGCAAAAAGTCAATTCATATCTTTGGTCTTGGTTTATAGTTTGCAATGTGCAATAGAAAGGTTGGGTGGTCAAAGGTTAACGTTTATTGACACCGCCTCTATACATAGGGTGTGGAAGCCCACCCGAAGGTTAACGTTTATCGTCGTCCCCATCCACCCTACCATAACATTATACAACAAAGGTTAACGTTTAATTCTATATAATGCTATACCAACACGTAAGCCCCTGTTCGCGAGGGCTTGCAAACTAGGCTCGCTGCTAACCAATCCTAATGCCAAACAGTGTATCCAAAGCCTCACCCCAGCATCCCTCAGAATATCCATAGAGATAGAGCTAAGGCCCCCCGGTAGAGTCAGAGACTACAAGGACCGAGACCGCCTCCCCTGATACTCTACGACATAATAGTTCTGCTAAGGTAATGGCGATACGATGATGCCAATCCACAAGACTTGAGTTAGAGATAGAGCTAAAGTACTGAGACCCGCCAAAGGTTAACATTTATTGAAGTTCTCATCACACCTCCCCTGATACTCGCTCACATCAAGCACATCAACCACACACATACAAGCACATGCCTATTCCTATCATCATCATCATCATCATGTTATAAACAATAAAGTAAATATGCATGAACAAGTAATAGAAATATTGGATGGCATGTTGTATGCACATTACAAACATATTCGCATAGAATCAAATATGGCATAGGACTCAAGAAATAGAAAACAGTTTATTATTAACCAATTTAGTTTGGGGTTAAGGTTCCTCACCTTAGCTTGCTAATAGATATTTTTCCAAGCTTTAGAATCACCTTTATACTGTTATTATATTGATAGCAAACCTAACAAAGTCCATAGAATTTAATTAGAATTAATTCAGAATTTAAAAACCACTCTGTCAACTGAGGGTCGATGCTAGGGTCGATGGCTCTATCGACCCTCCCTCCATTCTGAACTTCCCGAATGCTGAGGGTCAATGGTCAGAACACCTAGGGTCGGATGGTCTATCGACCCTCGGTGCGACCCTTGGTGCACTCTGGTCCAATTTCCACTTTTAATCCATTCTTCGTGTTTGAGGTTCTATGGCTTGCTTCCTACATTCATTCAACAGTCAATCCATGGTCTAGAACCATGTATAATCCATCTAGATAGCTTTCGTGCATCCTCCTATGGTTTTCTATGAAAACCTAACCATGGATGGATGGTTTGGGTTTCTCCGAAATCCTACATTCAACCATATCTAACCTAAGGTCTGTAGAAACTCATGGAGTTAATATCCATACCTGAGAAGATTACTTTTCTCTGCAAATTCTTCTCCTTTTTGCCAAGCCTTCTTCCTAGCCTCCTTTCTTCCTCTTTTCCTTCTTCTCTCTTTCTCTCAATTCAATTAGGGTTGTGAAAGGAGTGAATGTGGCTTAGGGACGTCCTTTAAATAGACTAGGGATGTCATATAATAGTCCCTTTGAGATTTGGAAAGAATCCCAACCGAAAATCAGGAAATTTCCTAATTTTAGTTTCGTCAGAAATCGAGGGTCGATGGGAGGGTCGATGATCCCGTCGACCCTAGGGTCTTAAGCTGTCCGACCCTCCCTTCAAAACTGAGGGTCTGACTTTCTATTTTGGGAGGTCCGACCCTGCTTAGCTGGGTGTGCGACCCTTCCCTAAAATTAAGTATTTTTGGGTCGATTATATACCTGGGATCTCGATCTCCTTCATGCCCTTGGTCCATTTGACTCGACCATAATGGGTAAACCTGGTTCAAGGTGGTATGACCGGGTTAGTTTGACACGGGTCTTACAACTCCCCCCAACTTATAAAAATTTCATCCTCGAAATTGTACGTACCTTCTGAAGCAAACAAGTCAGGGTATTGCTTTCTCATAGCATTTTCTTCTTCCCATGTAATCTCTTCCATGTCTCTACTTTTCCATGTGACCTTAACATAGTAGATATCTCTGTTGCGTAGACGTTGAACCTTTCGACTAGTGATTTTCGTTGGTGTTACTTCAAATGTCAAATCATCCGTCAACCCTGGCAAATCCACTGTCAAAACATGTGTTGGGTCTTTGACATACTTCTTTAATAAGGATATGTGGAATACGTCATGCACACTTGACATAGATGGTGGTAGTGCTAACTGATAAGCTACTTTTCCACGCTTAGCCAAAATTTCATATAGCCCGACTTATCTTGGACTTAGTTTTCCTTTCTGTCCGAACCTCTTCAATCCTCGCATAGGCGATACTTTCAAAAATACTTTATCGCCCACGGCGAACTCTAGATCTCTTCGTCGAGTATCTACGTATTTCTTCTGACGGTTCTGAGCTACTCTTACTCTTTCTTTGATGATGTCGACCACTCGACAAGTCTCTTCAACAAATTCCGGTCCAACAATACTACGTTCTCCAACTTCATTCCAAAACAAGGGAGTTCGACACTTCCTACCATACAGTGCTTCATAAGGTGACATCTGTATAGTAGCCTGATAGCTGTTATTATAAGCGAACTCGATCAATGGTAACTTCTCGTCCCATGATCCCTTGAAATCAATCACACATGCTCGTAGCATATCTTCTAAAATCTGGATTGTACGCTCCGACTGTCCGTCTGTCTGTGGATGGAATGCAGTACTGAACTTCAATGTATTACCCATGGCCTTTTGCAGTCCTTCCCAAAATTTGGAAGTAAATCGTGGGTCTCTATCGGACACAATGCTTTCTGGAACACCATGTAACCGAACAATATTATCCACATACAGCTTTGCTAACCTTTCCAGTGTATACTGGGGTCGTATCAGTATGAAGCGAGCTGTTTTAGTCAGACGGTCTACTATCACCCAAACTGCGTCAACTACTCGAGGAGTCAATGGTAGTCCTGTGACGATGTCCATAGTGATGCAGTCCCATTTCCATGCGGGTTCGGTAACGGCTGTAATAGTCCTGCGGGTCTTTGTCGTTCAGCCTTTACTTTCTGACAATTTAGGCATTGAGACACGAACTTGGCTATATCTGCCTTCATTCCCCTCAACCAATACAGTTTCTTTAGATCATGATATATTTTTGTGCTTCCAAGATGTATCGAGTAAATGGTGGTATGGGCTTCCTTCATCAGTCGGTGTCTAATGTCCATATTTTCTGTTTCGGGTACACATATTCTTCCTTTGTATTTCAGTACCTTCTCATCATCCAAGGTGAACTCAAGGTTTGTCCTACCTTTCTCAATATCTTCTTGTACTGTTCTTAGATTAGGATCTGTTGTAATAGCTGTCTTCACTTCGCCCACTATATCCGGTATAATCTTTAATGCCGCGAACATGTTCAAAAATCGATGAATAAACCCTTGGCTAGCTGATTCATCCGTGGTATCTATCACATATTGTTCATTGCCGTGATTAAACACCATTCCGTTGGTATACATTGCTGCAGTCGTGCTAACTTCTCCTTGAAATTTTATCATTGCTTTTCTGCTCAATGCATCTGCTACTACGTTCACTTTTCCCGGATGATACTAGATATCACAATCATAGTCCTTCAATAGTTCCAACCATCTTCTTTGTCTCATATTCAACTCCTTCTGATTAAATAGGTAAGTAAGACTTTTATGGTCCGACTTAATCTGAAATTTCTCTCCGTATAGGTAGTGTCTCCATATCTTGACAGCATGTACTACTGCCGCTAACTCCAAATCATGAGTGGGGTAATTTTTCTCATGTACCTTCAACTGTCTCGAGGCATACGCAACTACTTGCTCTCCTTGCATAAGCACACATCCTAATCCCAATCCCGATGCATCAGTGTATAAGGTAAATGTCTGTCTTGGAACGGGAATGGTCAAAATTGAAGCGGATATCAATCTGGTCTCCAATGTTTGAAAACTCTTTTCACACTTATCCGTCCATACGAATTTTTCTCCTTTCTTGGTCAAACTGGTGAGAGGTACGACAATCCGAGAATAGTCTTCTATGAATCTCCGATAATAACCAGCTAGACCTAGAAAACTTCTAATTTCTGAAACACTCTTTGGTGCTTCCCACTTCACTATAGCCTCGATCTTACTGGGGTCCACTTTGATTCCTTCCGCAGATACTACATGGCCTAGAAAGGCGACTTCAGTTAGCCAAAACTCACACTTCGAAAATTTGGCGTATAACTTCTCTTTCCTTAAACGCTATAGGGCTGCGTTTAGGTTCTTGACATGGGTTTCCTTGTCCTTGGAGTATACCAATATGTCATCAATAAATACTATGACCGACGTATCTAACATATCGTGGAAAACCCGGTTCATAAGTTCCATGAATGTTTCCGGTGCATTAGTTAGTCCGAAGGACATCACTAGGAACTCATAATGTCCGTATCTTGTCCTGAAAGCTATCTTCGGAATGTCACCTTCTTTAATCTTCAGTTGATGATAGCCTGATCGAAGATCGATCTTTGAAAATACCTTCGCTCCATGTAACTGATCGAACAAGTCATCGATCCTGGGTAGTGGATATCGATTCTTGATTGTCAGCTTATTCAACTCTCGATAGTTGATGCATAATCAAACGCTACCATCCTTTTTCTTTACGAACAACACCGGTGCTCCCCATGGAGATATACTGGGTCTAATATAACCCTTATCCAGCAGTTCTTGTAATTGCACTTTTAATTCCTTCAGTTCAGTAGGAGCCATTCTATAAGGTGCTTTTGATACTAGTGCGGCTCCAGGTATAAGGTCTATTACAAACTCCGTGGCTCGGTCGGGTCCGGGTAGTTCCTCCGAAAATACATCAGGAAAATCCCGCACGACATCAATATCTTCCATTCGTGGCACATCCTTGGTTAGGTCGACCATTGATACTAGATATCCGACCGCTCCTTTCTCAAGGCACTTCTTAGCCTTTAATGCTGAGAGTATGAGCTTGCGTCTCCTGGGAAGTTTGGTTCCCGAGAAACTGAATTCTGCTCCTTCTTTGTCTTTGAACGTTAGCTTCTTCTCGGCGCATAACAGATTTGCAGAGTGCCGAGCTAACCAGTCCATTCCCAAGATGACGTCAAAGTCTGCCATCTCAAGTCTAATTAGGTTGTGTCCATATTTTATCCATCCATACGATTTGGACTTCGTTCATAACATTCATCCAATTGACATCTAGTCCAAAAAGGGCTTGAACTAGCAAAATCTGGTGAAACGGTCTAAGGAGCTTGTCTAGTTCCTTTATCTCTTATTTCTCGAAGACTATCGTCAAAATCTCATATTGCACTTATTAGCTTGTATTTCTTTTATCCTTGCTGTTCTACCTTGCTCTCTCTTCCATATACCTCGAAAAATATCTTGTGATTGTTACTTCATATCCCAAGTCTATTTATAAGCATTAGGGTATATGCTTATAATTTCATTAATTCAGCCAAACTATTTTGGTCTTTACTTAATCATATCCCTCAACATTGGGCATAACTCAATTATCATTGTATTAAATCGAGTACTACTTATGCCATGACTTATCCTTGTATCCACTCTTAAATTTGCCTTTAGGAATCTTCTACCTTTCAAAATTCATACCGATATAACCATCTTTAACTCTACTTGAGTGCTATCTATTTCTTTACTGGCTACTCTTGACAGTTTCCATTTTCTTGCTCATGCACTCTTTTATAGACATGACTCATATCCATCCATTTAGCAATCTCAAAATAGATTCTCCATTACTTCATCTGAGTTCCATTGGCTATAGCATTTAATCTGAATCCAATCATCTTTCTTTCAATAATTCCATTATCACTAAACATTTTTATCATCAAAGGTCAGGGAGTGTATGAATCAGAATGTGCATCCAAAATAATTCTTTTCCTTCTTTCAATTATCATAATGACAATCACTTGCTTTATCTAGTGAATCTAGGTTTCAAGGATCAGGAGTAAATCTGTGGTAATCCAACCGGCATCAAAAGATCATTAAATTGCACGGTGGTCCAAATATATGAAAATAGAGGTTCTACAGTTCTTGACCTCATGGTTATAGGTTCTATTGAATATATAATGCCATTGGTCGAGGCACTACAGGAGTAAATCTGGAGAAAGATTTCGCACATTAGAAATCAGATATAATCTCGAGAAAAATTTCGTACATCAATAAATCAGGTGTAAATCGAAAAGATGTACGCTCAACATGATTAAACATTTAACTGTTCATTCAGTTCATATCTTTGTCCATGTTGTTGATCATGAGAGTGGTTCAGATTGGTATAATCAGGACTAAGACTAAAGAAACAATATCTATAACTCCAATTGACAGGTTAAATCAAGAAGGTATCCTGTCAAGACACGTTAATTTAAAATCTGGTATGTGCATCTTCTATAATCATAAGAGTAAATCAATAATGCACCGCGTCCTATATAATCATATCCAGTTATATGGCCACAATTAGATTTGATCCTCTACTGAGAACGTTTAAAGCTTCGTCTTCAGAAAATATTCTTCAATCCTTGGTCGGATCATTGCAATTATCCCATACATCGGTGGCTAGTAAGGTTAACCACCTTGATATACTGCTTGTTGTGCACCAAACTTCTGCACTGGGGTATGCATTACTGGGACTTACTGTATGGTAAGCACTGTGTTATAGTTAATAGGTGTTGGGGTACAGTGTTGCTACCAATTGGTACCATACTTGGTCATGTCTTTCGGATTTAGCCCGAGACCTTTTTCTACCGGGGTTTCGGGCATTACTAGCCATTTTCCTTGTACTACAGAGTAACTATCCGGGTTGTGGACTGTACTCTGCTTTCGCGATGTATATACGTTTTGTTTCTCTTACTCATTGTACGTAACTGGTTTTCTCTTTAATAGATGCATTATTCTCTTTTTAATTCGGTTTCAATCATCACTTGTGCTTACAGTGTGTTTGTATTAAAGCTTTTAATTTATCCTATCTCAGTTCACAATGGTCTTAAATGTGTGTCAGTTCGACGGGCAAGGCCTGAGATGCTCTGATACCAAGTTGTCACACCCCAATTCCGCACACTTCAGAATGGTGTGATGAACCGCTAAATAGCCAATGGTTCAACCAGGATCTCTGATAGGCTATCCCCGCATTATCCAAACTTTACACGCATTCACAATCATAATCAGAGTAAATACACATTAGCGGAAATCTTATAAATAAATGAACTGAGAACTAAAATGATATTAATAATTTAATAGAAAATTATTCTGTATCAAACCAAGACATAAATAATCAAGTATCAAATACATGTCTATAAATCCAATAAAGAAACCTACAAAAATATCTAATCGAATACACACGAGTTGCACTCGCAAAAGGAGTCGTGTGTATCGTCTTCAGCTCCAACTTCCATAGCTGCTACAGTTCCGTACGCCGACGCGTTCATGAAATCTTCAACTGTATAACCTGCATCATCAACTAAAAATATTCGACATCGAGGGGTGAGCACACAACACGGCTCAGTGAGTAGCCAAAACAATGCAACATTACATATGCATGCAAAAAGTCAATTCATATCTTTGGTCTTGGTTTATAGTTTGCAATGTGCAATAGAAAGGTTGGGTGGTCAAAGGTTAACGTTTATTGACACCGCCTCTATACACAGGGTGTGGAAGCCCGCCCGAAGGTTAAAGTTTATCGTCGTCCACATGCACCTACCATAACATTATACAACAAAGGTTAACGTTTATTGCTATATAATGCTATACCAACACGTAAGCCCCTGTTAGCGAGGGCTTGCAAACTGGGCTCGCTGCTAACCAATCCTAGTGCCAAACAGTGTATCCAAGGCCTCACCCCAGCATCCCTCAGAACATCCATAGAGATAGAGCTAAGGCCCCCCGGTAGAGTCAGAAACTACAAGGACCGAGACCACCTCCCCTGATACTCTACGACATAATAGTTCTGCTAAGGTAATGGCGATACGATGATGCCAATGCACAAGACTTGAGTTAGAGATAGAGCTAAAGTGCTGAGACCCGCCAAAGGTTAACGTTTATTGACGTTCTCATCACACCTCCCCTGATACTCGCTCGCATCAAGCACATCAACCACACACATACAAGCACATGCCTATTCCTATCATCATCATCATCATCATGTTATAAACAATAAAGTAAATATGCATGAACAAGTAATAGAAATATTGGATGGCATGCTGTATGCACATTACAAACATATTCGCATAGAATCAAACATGGCATAGGACTCAAGAAATAGAAAACAGTTTATTATTAACCAATTTAGTTTGGGGTTAAGGTTCCTCACCTTAGCTTGCTAATAGATATTTTTCCAAGCTTTAGAATCACCTTTATACTGTTATTATATTGATAGCAAACCTAACAAAGTCGATAGAATTTAATTAGAATTAATTCAGAATTTAAAAACCACTCTGTCAACTGAAGGTCGATGCTAGGGTCGATGCTAAGGTCGATGGCTCTATCGACCCTCCCTCCATTCTCGAACTTCCCGAATGCCGAGGGTCGATGGTCAGAACCACCTAGGGTCGGATGGTCTATCGACCCTCGGTGCGACCCTTGGTGCACTCTGGTCCAATTTCCACTTTTATCCATTCTTCGTGTTTGGGGTTCTATGGCTTGCTTCCTACATTCATTCAACAGTCAATCCATGGTCTAGAACCATGTATAATCCATCTAGATAGCTTTTGTGCATCCTCTTATGGTTTTCTATGAAAACCTAACCATGGATGGATGGTTTGGGTTTCTCCGAAATCCTACACTCAACCATATCTAACCTAAGGTCTGTAGAAACTCATGGAGTTAATATCCATACCTGAGAAGATTACTTTTCTCTGCAAATTCTTCTCCTTTTTGCCAAGCCTTCTTCCTAGCCTCCTTTCTTCCTCTTTTCCTTCTTCTCTCTTTCTCTCAATTCAATTAGGGTTGTAAAAGGAGTGAATGTGGCTTAGGGACGTCCTTTAAATAGACTAAGGATGTCCTATAATAGTCCCTTTGAGATTTGGAAAGAATCCCAACCGAAAATCAAGAAATTTCCTAATTTCAGTTTTGTCAGAAATCGAGGGTCGATGGGAGGGTCGATGATCCCTTCGACCCTAGGGTCTTAAGCTGTCCGACCCTCCCTTCAAAACTGAGGGTCTGACTTTCTGTTTTGGGAGGTCCGACCCTGCTTAGCTGGGTGTGCGACCCTTCCCTAAAATTAAGTGTTTTTGGGTCGATTATATACCTGGGATCTCGATCTCCTTCATGCCCTTGGTCCATTTGACTCGACCATAATGGGTAAACCTGGTTCAAGGTGGTAAGACCGGGTTAGTTTGACACGGGTTTTACAATAAAGCTTGGAAAAGTATATATTAGCAAGCTAAGGTGAGGAAACAGAACTCTAAACTAATTGGTTAATAACAAACTATTTTCCATTTTCTTGAGTCCAATGCCATGCTTGATTCTATGCAAATATGTTTGTAATGTGCATACAACATGTCATCCAATATTTCTATTATTTGTTCATGCATATTTTCTTTATTGTTTATAACATGATGATGATTATGATAGGAAATGGCATGTGATTGTATGTGTGTGGTTGGTGTACTTGATGCGAGCGAGTATCAGGGGAGGTGTGATGAGAACGTCAATAAACGTTAACCTTTGGCGGGTCTCAGCACTTTAGCTCTATCTCTAACTCATGTCTTATGCATTAGCATCGTCGAATGGCCGTTATCTTAGCAGAACTATTATGTCGTAGAGTATCAGGGGAGGTAGTCTCGGTCCTTGTAGTCTCTGACTCTACCGGGGGGCCTTAGCTCTATCTCTATGGACATTCTAAGGGATGCTGGGGTGAGGCCTTGGATACACTGTTTGGCATTAGGATTGGTTAGTTGGAGCCCAGTTTGCAAGCCCTCGCCAACAGGGGCTTACGTGTTGGTATGGCACTATATAGCAATAAACGTTAACCTTTGTTATATAATGTTCATGATTAGGGTGGATGGGGACGACGATAAACGTTAACCTTCGGGCGGACTTCCACACCCTGTGTATAGAGGTGGGGTCAATAAACATTAACCTTTGACCACCCAACCTTTCTATTGCACATTGCAAACTATAAACCTGACCAAAGATATGAATTGATTGCATGCATATGAAATGTTGCATTATTTTGCCTACTCACTGAGCCGTGATGTGTGCTCACCCCTCGACGTTGAATATTTTTAGTTGATGATGCAAGTTATATCGTTGAAGATTATGTAAACGCTCCAGCGTTCGGGAACGTAGCAGCGATGGAGGTTGAAGCTGAAGTGGATACACATGACTCCTCTTGCGAGTGCAACTCATGTGTATTTGATTAGATATTTTTCTTAGGTTTCTTTACTTGGATTTGTTATGGACATGTATTTGATATTTATTTATATCTCAGTTGATACAGAATAATTTTTTATTTTAATATTAATATCACAGTAGATTCTCAGTTCATTTTATTATAAGACTTCCGCTATTGTGTATTTACTCTGATTATGATTATGGATGTATGGGGTTCAGAAAACATGGATATAGCCTACTCGAGATCCTATTTGAACCATTGGTATATTAGCGGTTCATCACACCATTCTGAATAGTGTGGAACTGGGGTGTGACAGGTCGGACAATTTAGAACCAGGGGTCGACGGTATCTCCGACCCCCTCATCGACCCCCAGTTTGCCGACAGAAACCGTGAATTGGGAACTTTCCAAATTTCAATGGGATTATTTTCTAATCTCAATGGGACTTATTTTGGGAGTTTCTACTCTATAAATAGGATGTCCCTAAACCGCTTTCACTCCTTTTAGAACCCTAATTGGATTGAGAGAAAGAGAAGAGAAGGAGAAGAGAAGGAGAAGAGAAAGAGAAGAGAAGGAAAGTGGAGAAGAAGATCAAAGAGAAAGCTTCAGGGAAACAAGCCTAAATTCTCAGGTATGGATGCTATCTCCATGTAGTTCTAAAGACCTTAGAATAGATAGTGAAGAGGGAGTGATCTAGGAGAAACCCAAATCATCCACCCATGGTTAGGTTTTCATGGAAAACCATGGGAAAGATCGTAAAAACCATATAGGTGAATAAACTATGGTTCTAGACCATAGAACATGTATGGAATGGATTGTAGAAGCAAGCCATAGGACCCAAACACGAAGAATGGACTGTAGGATGAGAATTTCAACTAAACCCACGGGGGGGTCGATGGCCAATCGACCCTACCAAACCCTAACAATCGACCCCCAGTGTTCGGGAAGTCCAGAATCTGGGTGGTAGCACCCAGGGTAGATGCAACATCCATCCCTGGCATCGACCCCCAGTTAACAACATACTTTTTAAAATCAAAATTGATTCTAATTAAATTCTATCGACTTGATTAGGTCTTCTATTGATATACTAGTGATATTTACTTGATTCTTAAAGCCTGAAAGAGGATCTACAATCAAGCAAAGGTAAGGGAACAAGACCCAAACTAAATGGTTAATAATAAACTATTTTATTCTTGAGTCCAATGCCATGATTGATTCTATGCGTGTATGCTTGCATGTGCATTCAACATGTCATCCAATATTTCTATTATTATTGTTCATGCATATTTAAATTATTGTTTATAACATGATGATGATGATGATGATGATGATGATAGGAATAGGCATGTGAATGTATGTGTATGGTTGGTGTGCTTGATGCGAGCGAGAATCAGGGGGGTGTCATAGGCCGGGCCTCAGCACTCTAGCTCTTTCTCTAACTCAAGTCTTGTCCATTGACATCGTCGTATCGCCATTACCTTAGCAGAACTTTTACGTCGTATTATATGAGGGGAGGTGGTCTCGGACCGTGTAGTCTCTGACTCTGCTAGGGGGCCTTATCCCTATCTCTATGGACGTATTGAGGGATGCTGGGGTGAGGCCTTAGATACACTGTTTGGCATTAGGATTGGTTAGTTGCGAGCCCAGTTGCAAGCCCTCGCCAGCAGGGGCTTACGTGTTGGTATGGGTAGAGTATCAGGGGAAGTGTCATAGGCCGGGCCTCAGCACTTTATCTCTATCTCTATTCCATGGTAGGGTGGATGGGGACGACAATAAACGTTACCTTTGGGTGGGCTTCCACACCTTGTGCATAGAGGCGAGGCGGCCACCGAACCTTTCTATAGCGTATTGCAAACTTATTTACCAGACCAATGCTATGAATTGAATGCATGCATAGGTTTGTTGCATTGTTTTGTTTGCTCACTGAGCCATGATGTGTGCTCACCTTTTCGACGTCGAATATTTCTAGTTGATGATGTAGGTACCACTGTCGAAGATTATATGAGTGCTCCAGTGTACGGGCGTGTTGCTGCAATGGAAGCAGATGACTTAGAGGATACGCATGACCCCTCATGCGAGTGCAATTCATGCGTATGCGATTAGATTTTCATTTGAATTTATTAAGGGAATGTAATTGATATTTTATTTACTTATGTCTCAGTTGATACAACATAAATTGATACTTTATCTATGATTATCACAATTAGATTTCTCAGTTCATTTACTATAAGACTTTCGCTATTGTGTATTTACTCTAATTATGGTTGTGGATGTGTATGATTTTATTTTTAATGGACATAGCCTATTAGAGATCCTGGTTGAACCATTGGTTTGTTAGCGGTTCATCACACCGTTCTGAATGGTGTAGAATTGGGGTGTGGCAACTGGTTAGACACGGAACCCACTTGTAAACCCTGGCCAACAGGGGTGTAGGTATTGATGCGGAGTAGGGTATCAAGGGGAGGATGTGATATGCGGCTCATCCTGGCTACCAGATTCAAGCCCTATCTCTATTCTAGAGTGAGTTTAATGGGCGACAGTGGTGTGATCCATTGGACATTACCACACTCTCGTGCATGGAGGTGTGGTGGCCATCAATCCTTACCATAGCACTTTCCAAGTTGTACCTGACCCCAATGTAATGTTATTTCATGCATTTATATGTTGCATTGTCTTGTTTCTTACTAAGCTAAGTTGTGAGCTCACCCCATGTATATATATATATATATATATATATATATATATATATATATATATATATATATATATATATATATATCACACCCCAATTCCGTACTATTCAGAATGGTGTGATGAACCGCTAATAAACCAACGGTTCAACCAGGATCTCTAATAGGCTGTGTCCGTTTAAATTAAACCTTACACATCCACAACCATAATCAGAATAAATACACAATAGCAAAAGTCTTAATATTAAATGTACTTAGGAATCTAACTGTGATAATCATAAATAAAATATCAAATTATGTTATATCAACCGAGACATAAGTAAATAAAATATCAATTATATTTCCTTAATAATTCAAATAAAAATATAATCAAAAACGCATGAATTGCACTCGCATGAGGAGTCATGCGTCTCCACTAAGTCTTCAGCCTCCATTGCAGCAACGTGCCCGTACACAGAAGCATTCATATAATCTTCCACAGTGGTACCTGCATCATCAACTAAAAATATTCGACGTCGAAAGGGTGAGCACACATCCCGACACAGTGAGCAAACAAAACAATGCAACAAACATATGCATGCATTCAATTCATATCTGTGGTCTAGTTTATAAGTTTACAATGTGCTATAGAAAGGTTTGGTGGCCGCCTCACCTCTATACACGAGTGTGTGAAGCCGCCCAAAGGTTAACGTTTAGTGTCGTCCCACATGCACCCATTATGGAATAGAGATAGAGCTAAAGTGCTTAGGACCACACTGCATCACACTTCCCCTGATACTCTACCCATACTAACACGTAAGCCCCTGCTGGCGAGGGCTTGCAAACTGGGCTCGTAACTAACCAATCCTAATGTCAAACAGCATACCCAAGGCCTCACCCCAGCATCCCTCAATATGTCCATAGAGATAGAGCTAAGGCCCCCCGACAGAGTGGAAGACTACACGGTCCGAGACCACCTCCCCTGATACCCTATGACGTAATAGTTCTGCTAAGGTAATGACGATACGACGATGTCAATGGACAAGACTTGAGTAGAGATAGAGCTAGAGTCTAGTGACCAGGCTGAACCACAATGTCATGTCCCCCCCATGATGCTCCACTCGCATCAAGCACACTAACCACACACATACATTCACATGTCTATTCCTAGCATCATCATCATCATCATGTTATAAACAAAATAGAATTAAATATGCATGAACATTAATAGCAGGAATATTAGATGACATGTTGAATGCACAATACAAGCATATACGCATAGAATCAGTCATGGCATTGGACTCAAGAAAATAAAAACAGTTTATTATTAGCCAATTAGTTTAGGTCTTGTTTCCTCACCTTTGCTTGAGTGTAGGTCATCTTTCATGCTTTAAGAATCACTTTTATAACAATAGGAAAACCTAACAAGTCGATAGATTTTAGTTAGAAGTCATTCCAACGCTTTTAGGCTTGCTGTTAAGTGAGGGTCGCAGGGTGGGTCGCAGGTAGGGTAGCAGTTATTTGCGACCCCCAAGGTAGGGTTGATGCCAGGGTCGGATGTTCCATCGACCCTGGCTGTGACCACCCCCTTCCTGGACTTCCCGAATGCTGGGGGTCGATCTTGTGGTCTGGTAGGGTCGATTCCTAATCGACCCCAAGTGCGACCACCCGTGGTTTGAATCGAGAATTTCATCCTACAGTCCATTCTTTCATGTTTGGGTCCTATGGCTTACTTTCACAATCCATTCTATGCTTATTCTATGGCTTAGAACTCTAGGTTTCTTCCATACTTTGCCTACCATGATTTCCTCCATGGATTTCATTGAAATCCTCCCATGGACGTATTGGTTTCTCCTAGACCATACCCTCTTCATGAACTATTCTAACATCTTAGATCATCAATGGAAATGTACCCATACCTTAGGTTTTGCTGAGATTCAGAGGTTTCTCTGAATTCTTCACTTTAGTCTTCTTCTCGAACTTTCCTTCTCTTCTCCTTCTCACACTTTTAATTAGGGTTTCAAAAGGAGTGAAAGAGGCTTAGGGACGTCCAATTTATAGAGTAGAATCTCCCAAAATAAGTCCCATTGAGATTAGGAAGGAATCCCATTGAAATTTGAAAAGTTTTCTATTTGCGGTTTCTGTCGACAAAGAGGGGGTCGATGAGGGGGTCGGAGATCCCGTCGACCCTCAGTTCTAAGTTGTCCGACCCCCAGTTAAAATATCAGGGGTGTGACTTCTTAATGAGGGGGGGTCGACCGTGCCTATCTGGGTATGCGACCCTGCCCTCTATTTTACTATTTTTGGGTCAGTTTAGTACCTGGTTTTGTTATTTCCTTCACGCACTTGGTCCATTTGGCTCGACCGTGATAGGTAGACCTGATACAAGGTAGTCAGACCGGTTAGTTCGATACGGGTCTTACAACTCCCCCATACTTATAAAAATTTCATCCTCGAAATTGTACATACCTTTCGAGTCGAATAGATGAGGGTATTGCTTTCACATAGCATTCTCTTCTTCCCATGTGATTTCTTCCATATCTCTGCTTCTCCAGGTGACTTTAACATAATAAATGTCACGATTGCATAGTCGTTACAGCTTTCGGCTGGTGATTTCAGTTGGTGTTACTTCAAATGTCAAATCATCAGTCAAATCAGGTAGATCTACTGTCAAAACGTGCGTTGGATCTCTGACATATTTCTTTAATAAGGAGATATGAAATACATCATGCACACTTGACATAGATGGTGGTAGTGCTAACTGGTAAGCCACTTTTTCACGTTTAGCTAGAATCTCATATGGTCCGACATATCTTGGACTTAATTTCCCTTTCTGTCTGAACCATTTCAAACCTTGCATAGGTGATACTTTGAGGAATACCTTATCACCTACGATGAATTCAAGGTCTCAGCGTCTAGTATCTACATATTGCTTCTGACGATTCTGAGCCATTCTTACTCATTCCTTGATAATGTCGGCTACTCATCATGTCTCTTCAACAAATTCCGGTCCCACAATACTACATTCTCCAACTTCATTCCAAAACAAAGGAGTTCGACACTTCCTGCCATACAGTGCTTCATAGGGTGACATCTGTATAGTAGCTTGATAGCTATTGTTGTAAGCAAACTCAATCAGTGGTAACTTTTCATCCCATGATCCTTTAAAATCAATTACATAAGCTTGAAACATGTCTTCGAGAATCTGAATGGTGCGCTCCGATTGTCTGTCTGTCCGAGGATGGAATGTAGTACTGAACTTCAATGTTGTACCCATAGCCTTCTGTAATCCTTTCCAAAACTTTGAAGTAAAACGTGAATCTCTGTCGGACACAATGCTTTCAGGTATACCGTGTAATCTGACAATGTTATCCACATACAACTTAGCTAACTTCTCCAGTGTATAATGAGGTCGTATAGCTATAAATCGAGCCGTTTTAGTCAGTCGGTCTACAATCACCCAAACTGCGTCAACTACTCAGGGAGTCAATGGTTACCCTGTGACGAAGTCCATAGTGATGCAGTCCCATTTCCATGCTGGTTCCGGTAATGGCTGTAACAGTCCTGCTGGTCTTTGTCGTTCAACTTTCACCTTCTGACAATTTAGGCATTGAGACACGAACTTGGCTATATCTACTTTCATTCCTCTCCACCAATATAATTTCTTTAGGTCATGATACATTTTTGTACTTCCAGGGTGTATCGAATAGGCGGTGGTATGGGCTTCCTTCATTAGTCGATGTCTAATGTCCAAATTTTCTGTTTCAGGTACACATATTCTTCCTTTGTACTTCAGTACCCTTTCATCATCTAAGGTGAACTCAGGAGTAGTCCTAGCTTTTTCGATGTCTTTTTGTACCATTCTTAAATAAGGGTCTGATTTAATCATTGTTTTTACTTCATCAAATATATCGGGTACAATCTTCAATGTGGCGAACATATTTGCAAACCGATGGATAAACCCTTGGTTGGTTGATTCACCCGGTGCATCTATCACAAACTGCTCATTACCATAATTAAATACTTTTCCGGTAGTACAAAGTGCAGCAGTGGTGCTATCCTTCCCTTGAGATTTTATCATTGCCTTTCTACTCAGCGCATCAGCAACCACATTAGCTTTCCCCGAATGATACTGAATATCGCAATCATAGTCTTTCAATAGTTCCAGCCATCTTCTTTCTCTCATATTCAACTCCTTCTGATTAAAGAGGTAAGTAAGACTCTTATGATCTGATTTAACCTGAAATTTCTCTTCGTACTAGTAATGTCTCCATAGTTTGACAGCATGTACTACTGCCGCTAATTCCAAATCATGAGTGGGATAGTTCTTCTCATGTGTCTTCAATTGTCCTGAGGCATAAGCAATTACTTGTTCTCCTTGCATAAGTACACATCTTAATCCCAGTCTTGACGCATCAGTGTACAAAATAAATGGCTGTCCTAGAATAGGAATGGTCAAGATTGGAGCTGATATCAATCTATCCTTTAATGTTTGGAAACTCTTTTCGCATTTATCAGCCCAAACAAACTTCTCGCCCTTCTTAGTCAAACTGGTGAGAGGTACGACAATTCGGGAATAGTCCTCCACAAGTCGTCGATTATACCCAGCTAGACCTAAGAAACTTCTAATTTCTGCAACACTCTTCGGTGCTTCCCACTTTACAATAGCTTCGATCTTGCTAGGATCCACTTTAATTCCTTCAGCGGATACAACATGGCCTAGAAAAGCGACTTCCTTTAGCCAAAACTCACACTTTGTAAATTTGGCGTAGAGCTTCTCCTTCCATAATCGCTGCAGAGCAGCGTTTTGATTGTTTATATGAGTTTTCTTGTCCTTGGTGTAGACCAATATATCATCAATGAATACAATAACCGACATATCCAACATATCGTGGAATACCCGATTCATAATTTCCATAAAGGTTGCTGGTGCGTTCGTCAATCCGAAAGACATGCCCAAAAATTCATAATGTCCATATCTGGTCCTGAATACTATCTTGGGGATATCACCGTCCTTAATCTTCAACTGATGGTAGCCTGACCAAAGATCGATCTTGGAGAACACTGTGGCACCTTACAACTGATCGAATAAGTCATTGATCCGAGGCAATGGTTACCGATTCTTGATTGTCAGTTTATTCAGTTCTCGTTAGTCTATACACAATCGAACACTACCGTCCTTCTTCTTCACAAATAATATTGGCGCTCCCCATGGTGATATGCTAGGTCGGATGTAACCCTTGTCCAGCAGTTCTTGTAGTTGTACTTTTAATTCCTTCAGTTCAGTAGGAGCCATTCGATAAGGTGCTTTAGATACTGGTGCGGCTCCGGGTATCAGATCTATAACAAACTCTGTAGTGCGGTCGGGTGGTAGACCTGGTAATTCTTCAGAAAATACATCTGGATAGTCAAGCACGACATCAATATTCTCCATTTGTGGTGCTTCTTTGGTAAGATCGACCACAGATACTAGATACCCAACTGCTCCTTTCTCAAGGCACTTCCTAGCCTTTAATGCAAAAAGTATGAGCTTTCGTTTATGGGGAAGTTTGGTCCCCGAAAAACTGAACTCTGCTCCTTCCTTGTCTTTAAATGTTAGTTTCTTTTTGGCACACAATAGGTTTGCAGAATGCCGAGCTAACCAGTCCATTCCCAAGATGACGTCAAAGTCTGCCTTCTCAAGTTGGATCAAGGTTGCATCCAAAGTCTTCTCGTCAATAAGAACTGGACATGGTCCATAACCTTTTTCTAATTCCACTTCTAATCCCATAGGCGATCGTACAAGTAGTTTGTAGTCTAAGGATTTGAGGGGTAGATTTAGCTTCTTTCCAAATGACACAGATATAAAAGAATGAGTAGCTCCTGAATCAAAGAGTACTCTGGCGGGGATGCCATTAATAGGAACGATACCTGTGATTTGTTTTGATTTAGTCTACATGCTCACATAATGTAACATAAAATATAAGATTCAGGTCATACCTGTGACCACATTAGGCGATGCGGCAGCATCCTCAGATGTAACCGCGTAGACTCTGCCTTGTTGTAGTTGCTTCTTGGGCTTAGGACACTCCCTTGCCATATGTCCTAATTGATTGCAGTTATAGCATTTTAACCCTTCATTATTTGGCTTTTGTTGTTGTTGAGCTGCTGAAGTAGTCTTGGCTACAGCATTGAAACCTTGAGTATGGAAGGGTTTGAATACCTCGTTGTTCCCTCCATTGTAAGAATTTCCTTTTGGCTTTTTGATTCCTCTATTTTGTGCAAAGTAGCTCTCTTTCTGGCTCGACTTTATCACTCGAGCAATTTGTACAGCTTCATTGTAGATTTTCTTTTCAAGTCCCAGAACATGTTCACGTATGCTTCTCCTAAGTCCCGTGACGAACCTTCGGGTCTTTGTATCTTCCACCTGCATACTGACTAGTGCAAATAAAAATAGCTCCTCATAACACTGTTGATAAGCATTGACAGTCATCTGTCCCTGATATAAACTCAGGAACTCCTTCTCCATGGAATCTCTGAAACTCCTAGGAAAATATTTCTCAACGAATGCCTCCTTATATATATCCCAAGTCAATTGGGTGTGCTTTGTCATCAGATATGTCCGTGTGGACTTTTACCAGTGGTGTGCATCGCCTTTCAGCATAAATGTTGCACACAATACCTTTTCTTCCTCATTCACTGTCATCATCGTGAAATTTCTCTCCATCTTATCGATCCAGTGTGCTGGCCACAATGGATCAGCTGGCTTACAACTATACTCCTTGGGCTTCATCTTCAGAAAATGCTCCACCAGTCTGGAGTGGTCTAGTTGATGCGGGACATAAGCCCCATACATAGGTGGTTGGTATTGATATCTACCTGGAGCTACTTCAGGGTTTTGTACTTGAGCTTGCATGATGGGAGTCTGAGGTGCGTGGGGTATAGTGTTACGTCCCCCTGGTACTATGCTTTCCTATCCTGCTGGCATCGGTGTCGTCTGTGCAGCTGGAAAGGTCATGCCTACGGCAACTTGCATAGTAGCTTGTGCCTGTTGTATTTGATGCAACTGTTGGGCCAAATTCATTACGGCTGTAGCCAGGTCTGTAGGTGGCTGGCAGATTTGTAGGATTCGCCTGCCCATTAATTATGGATGGTGCCGTGTTCGTATTCTCCTGTGTTTTCGGGTGTATCTAGCTGTCTTCCCCCACAGGTGGTGGTGGTGGGATAGAGTTACGGCTTTGTCTGGTCACTCTGCGTCCAGCCATTATCTGTTCTGGTAGTGGGAATGCCTAAAAGTCATAGAATACATGAGGCAATCATTATATACTTCATTCTCATATTTAAATCCACTAACCAATGATAATTTCAAATTTTTCAAATTATTCTGTCAAAAATACTGTATTTTTCACTGCAGGGTCGATGGTGGGGGTCGATGAATGTCCAACCCTCAGTATGCGACCTTGAGAATCACTAATTCTTATCGAGAGCCGGGGGTCGATGAGGGGGTCGATGGATGTCCGACCCTGGGTTCGATCCCTGGTTCTCTGTCAGATTACCGAGAGCCGTGGGTCGATGAGGGGGTCGGAGGGGGGGTCGGATGTTTTGGTCGAATTCTCCGACCCTCGGACTAAAAATCAGGTTTTTAACCCCTATTTTGAATCCATTTCTCATTCTTCCTCCTCCTTTCCCACTCGGCTCATCCCTCTGAGTTTCTACAGTGACAACTCGGACCCATTGGTGTTATTTGCTTCTCATTTCGACGTCTACTCCTCGTCTATAGGTATGTTCTCTACAGTTTCATGTTTTTAGGGTTTCTTAACTAGGTTTTTGCTCATTTATATCGTTTTCTTCAAATTAAACTTTTTCCAAACTTAAAAATTTGATTTTTATTGGGGGCTTTTGTTTTTGGTGACTCAATGGACGAAAGCCCTCAAAAATATTTGAGTTTCATTGGTTGGTTATCGAGAAACTTGAAATTTCCCATTTTTTCCCTAATTTGTCGAGATTTTTGAATTTCTTAAAATTCCTTCAAATTCGATCTCTTTAGATGAAGTTTCCAACTGTATGAGTCTTGCAGGATTGTTTAAAATCTTTATAAGTCCTCCTGCCCACGTGTATGGGTGAAAAGTGAGGATTTTAACCAATTTATGTCGTTATAATGTCAAAAATTTTGGGTTTTTCATCTTTACTAAGCCAGTATCTATTTTTCATTGTTTTTGCAGATAGTATGGCTCGTACCAAAGTACCCAGGGTTCATGACCCAATCAGCAACCATTCTAATGAGGCAGAGACACAGTATGCCCGCTACTCTCGTAAGAAGGTAGAGGGAGGTCACCGGGTGGACTTGGCTAGCCTGGCCCTGTTCGATGTGGAGAGGGCTTTTGGTGACATGGGTTGGCTTCCTGTGATCACCTATGACGCCTGCACTCGGCCATATTCGGCGAGACAGTTTTACTGTAATCTCCAAGTGGTGGGGGATTACAACGATACCGAGAGGGGTAGAGAGCTCCGGATCACCAGCTACATCAAGGGAGTCGAGATTTCATTTGATTATCGACAGCTAGCCGACTTGTTCGGCATTTCATACGATGGCCCCTTGGTGTTCTGTGCCCCTGGAGAGCCCCAGTTCTTTTCATTGGAGATGAGAGCTGAGATTGACTGTCAGATCATCAGAGAGGATCGCTGGGAGATGAAAGCGATCTACCTTCGTCCAGAGCCTCGGGTGTACTGCAAGATTATTCAGCACAACCTGATACCTCAGAGTGGGCATTATGAGAGGGTCTCCCAGTTGACCCAGTATCTGTTGTACTGTATCTGCACTAGGCAGCCCGTCTGCCTTCCTTACATCATTATGCGGACGATGATCAGTGTTACGTTGCCCGGTCATACTGGCAACCTGCCTTATGGATGCATGATCTCTATGCTGCTTACCCACCTGGGTGTTGACATGGTGGATGAGAGGATTCAGGAGAAATACTTCTCATAACCTCTGGATTGGGAGGCCATCAGTAAGATGGGCATACGGGATGCCCAGGTCAAAGACGATGAGAGGAACGCTCTAGTGCATCCACGTACTCGAGTGGAGATGACCGACACTAAGGCAGCAGCAGCAGCAGCAGTCGTTGGAGCAGGGGTTCATGGGGGTGATGATGATCGTTTATACATGGATGTGGATTCCATACCCCCTCCATCACCTACTCATGCTACGGGAGCTGGTCCTTCTTATGCAGCTAGTCCTTCACATGCAGCTTCTGATGACATGATGGGGATATTGCATGAGATTCGGGAGGCTCAGCGCATGTCTGATTTGAGGATAGGAGAGCTTCTAGATGCTCAGCGCATGTTCGATCAACGGGTGGGAGAGCTTCTAAATGCTCAGCGCATGTCGGATCAGCGGGTGGGAGAGCTTATGGATGCTCAGCGCGTGACTGACCAGCGGGTGGCTGATCTCACAGCTAGTCTCCAGACGACCCAGACTCAGATAGCTTGGTTGACTAGAGTCTATGCTGAGGATTATGACAGAGACCGCGAGGCACCGCCTCCCCCATCACCTCCAGCTTCTTGATGTATTTTTTTTATATTTCTTTTGTACTTCAGAGTAACTGTCCGGGTTGTGGACTATACTCTGCTTTAGACTTGTATATATACGTTTGTTCTTCCTTCGAGTGTATATAAATTTGTTTCTCATTTAATAGATGCATTATTCTCTTTCAGTTTTTGTCTCAAACAACACAGATGCTTATGGTGTGTTATTATTACTGCTTTTAAATTATTATCCTATCTCAGTTCACAAACTTTTGTGGAAGTATAATGGTTTAGCAAACAGGGCCTGAGAGCTCTGATACCAAGTTGTCACACCCCAATTCCGTACTATTCAGAATGGTGTGATGAACCGCTAATAAACCAACAATTTAACCAGGATCTCTAATAGGCTGTGTCCGTTTAAATTAAACCATACACATCCACAACCATAATCAGAATAAATATACAATAGCGGAAGTCTTAATATTAAACGAACTGAGGAATCTAACTGTGATAGTCATAAATAAAATATAAAATTAAGTTATATCAACCGAGACATAAGTAAATAAAATATCAATTACATTTCCTTAATAATTCAAATAAAAATCTAATAAAAAACGCATGAGTTGCACTCGCATGAGGAATCATGCATCTCCACTAAGTCTTCAGCCTCCATTGTAGCAACATGCCCGTACACAGAAGCATTCATATAATCTTCCACAGTGGTACCTGCATCATCAACTAAAAATATTCGACGTCAAAAGGGTGAGCACACATCACGGCTCAGTGAGCAAACAAAACAATGCAACAAACAAATGCATGCATTCAATTCATATCTGGGGTCTGGTTTATAAGTTTGCAATGTGCTATAGAAACGTTCGGTGGCTGCCTCACCTCTATACATGAGTATGTGAAGCCTCCCAAAGGATAACGTTCATTATCGTCCCACATGCACCCACTATGGAATAGAGATAGAGCTAAAGTGCTTAGGACCACACTGCATCATACTTCCCCTGATACTCTACCCATACCAACATGTAAGCCCCTGCTGGCGAGGGCTTGCAAACTGGGCTCGCAACTAACCAATCCTAATGTCAAACAACGTACCCAAGGCCTCACCCCAGAATCCCTCAATACGTCCATAGAGATAGAGCTAAGGCCCCCCGGCAGATTCGAAGACTACACGGTCCGAGACCACCTCCCATGATACCCTACAACGTCATAGTTCTGCTAAGGTAATGGCGATACGACGATGTCAGTGGACAAGACTTGAGTAGAGATGGAGCTAGAGTCTAGTGACCAGGCTGGACCACAATGTCACGTCCCCCCTGATGCTCCACTCGCATCAAGCACACTAACCACACACATACATTCACATGTCTATTCCTAGCATCATCATCATCATCATGTTATAAACAAAATAGAATTAAATATGCATGAACATTAATAGCAGGATTATTAAATGACATGTTGAATGCACAATACAAGCATACACGCATAGAATCAGTCATGGCATTGAACTCAAGAAAATAAAAACAATTTATTATTTGCCAATTAGTTTAGGTCTTGTTCCCTCACCTTTGCTTGAGTGTAGATCCTCTTTCAAGCTTTAAGAATCACTTTTATATCAATAGGAAAACCTAACAAGTAGATAGATTTTAATTAGAAGTCATTTCGACGCTTTTAGGCTTGCTGTTAAGCGAGGGTCGCAGGGTGGGTCGCATGTAGGGTAGCAGTTTACTGCGACCCCCAGGGTAGGGTCGATGCCAGGGTCGATGGAACATCCGACCCTGGGTGCAACCACCCCCTTCCTGGACTTCCCGAATGATGGGGGTCGATCCTGTGGTCTGGTAGGGTCGATTCCCAATCGACCCCACGTGCGACCCCCCATGGTCTGAGTCGAGAATTTCATCCTACAGCCCATTCTTTCATGTTTGGGTCCTATGGCTTACTTTCACAATCCATTTTATGCTTGTTCTATGGCTTAGAACTCTAGATTTCTTCCTTACTTTGCCTACCTTGATTTTCTCCATGGATTTCATTGAAATCCTCCCATGGATGTATGATTTGGGTTTCTCCTAGACCATACCCTCTTCATGAACTATTCTATGGTCTTAGATCATCAATGGAAACGTACCCATACCTTAGGTTTTGCTGAGATTCAGAGGTTTCTCTGAATTCTTCACTTTAGTCTTCTTTTCCAACTTTCCTTCTCTTCTCCTTCTCTTCTCTTTCTCTCACATTCAATTAGGGATTCAAAAGGAGTGAAAGAGGCTTAGGGACATCCAATTTATAGAGTAGAATCTCCCAAAATAAGTCTCATTGAGATTAGGAAGGAATCTCATTGAAATTTGGAAAGTTTCCTATTTGCAGTTTCTGTCGACAAAGAGGGGGTCGATGAGGGGGTCGGAGATCCCATCGACCCTTAGTTCTAAGTTGTCCGACCCCCAGTTAAAATATCAAGGGTCTGACTTCTTAATGAGGGGGGGTCGACCCTGCCTATCTGGGTATGCGACCCTCCCTCTATTTTACTATTTTTGGGTCAGTTTAGTACCTAGTTTTGCTATTTTCTTCACGCACTTGGTCCATTTGGCTCGACCGTGATAGGTAGACCTGATACAAGGTAGTAAGACCAGTTAGTTTGATACGGGTCTTACAATATATATATATATATATATATATATATATATATATATATATATATATATATATTGTAAGACCCGCACGCCACGAACCTGGTCTAACCTTACATTTCGTGTCATGACCAGTCTACATATCATGGTCGAGCCAAGTGGACTAATTGTGTTAAGAAACCCAAGACCCAATATGAAATTTAACTCAAAAACAGTTAAAATTAGGGTAGGGTCGCATGCCTAATCAGGTAGGGTCGACCCCACCTCAACAGAAGTCCAACCCATGACTTTTTGGTCGTGGGGTCGCATGTTTTAAAACATTGGATCTCGGATTATGTGACCCTACATCCGACCCTACATGCGACCCTACACCGTAGGGTCTCACGTTTTAAAAAAATGTAGGGTCTCAGTACATCCGACCCTACGTCCGACCCTACAAAAACAGCACGAATCGAAAATTATGAAACTTTCCTAATTCGAAGGGGGTGTCTTTCCTAAACTCATTGAGGGTTATTATGGAGGGTTTTTCTCTATAAATAGGACGTCCCTAAGCCTCTTTCACTCCTTTAAAACCCTAATTGAAAGTGAGAGCAAGAGAAAGAAAAGGAAGAGAAGAAGAGAAGGAAACTTGAAGAAGAAGACTAAGGAAGAGGAGGAAGCTCAGAGAAACCTCTGAATAAAGGTATGAACCTAATTCCTTACCTGAATAAGAGATTCTAGAATAGTTATGAAGAACATAGGATTAAGAGAAACCCAAATCATCTATCCATGGACAAGTTTCAAGAGATTCCATAGAGGAAATCATTATGGACTATGAATAGTGTATAAATTATAGTTTTGAGCCATAGAACCATCATAGAATGGACCATGAAAGTAAGCTAAAGGATCCAAACATGAAGCAGTGGACTTTAGAATGAAAGGTCGACTCAGAATACGTGGGGTCGCACATAGGGTCGAATGATATCCGACCCTACGAGACCACAGGATCGACCCCATGCCCTCGGGAAGTCCCAGGGAGGGTATGGTCTCACATAGGGTCGATTGGTATCTGACACCACGTTCGACCCTACACCCTAGGGTCACAGAAACTGCTACCCTAGGTGCGACCCTACCTGTGACCCTACACCCTAGGGTCGCAGAGACTGCTACCTTAGGTGCTACCCTACCTGCGACCCTACACTTTCTGTTAGTCTAAACATATTGGAATTAATTCCAATTAAAATTCATCGACTTGTTAGGTCTTTCCAGTGATTTAAAAGTGAATTATAAAGCTTGAACGAGGATCTACTAGCAAGCAAAGGTGAGAGAACAAGACCTAAACTAATTAACTAATAATAAACTATTTTTGTTTATTGAGTCCAATACCATGAATGATTCTATGCTTGTATGATTGTAATGTACATATCACATGTCATCCAATATTCCTGTTATTATTGTTCATGCATATTTAATTTTTGTTTATTTATAATATGAAGTTGATGATGATGCGAGGAATAGGCATGTGATTGTATGTGTGTAGTTAGTGTACTTGATGCGAGTGGGGCATCAGGGGGAGGACGACACTGTGGTTAATCATGGTCACCAGACTTTAGCTCTATCTCTACTCAAGTCTTGTCCACTAACATTGTCGTATCGCCATTACTTTAGCAGAACTATTACGTCGTAGGGCATCAGGTGAGGTGATCTCGGACCATGCAGTCTCTGACTCTGTCGGGGGACCTTAGATCTATCTCTATGGACATGTTGAGGGATGTTGGGGTGAGGCCTTGGATACACTGTTTGACATTAAGATTGGTTAGTTGCAAGCCCTGTTTGCAAGCCCTCGCCAACAGGGGCTTACATGTTGGTATGGGTAGAGCATCAGGGGAAGTGTGATGCGGTGCGATCCTAAGCACTTTAGCTCTATCTCTATTCCATGGTGGGTGCATGTGGAGGCAGAAATGGTGTTTAATCCATTGGGCGGTTCCACACATTCGTGTATAGAGGTGTGGCGGCCACCTATCCTTTCTATAGTACATTGTAAACGTATAAACCAGACCAAAGATATGAATTGAATGCATGCATATGTTTGTTGCATTGTTTTATTTACTTACTGAGCCGTGATGTGTGCTCACCCTTTCGACGTCGAATACTTTTAGTTGATGATGCAGGTACCACGGTTGAAGATTATATGAATGCTCCTATGTACGGACATGCGACGGCGATGGACACTGAAGTTATGGTAGAGTCGCATGATTCGTCATGCGAGTGCAACTCATGCGTCTTCAATTAGATTCATTCTTTTGGATTTTATTTGGAAATGTAATTAAATATTTTAAATTATTTTATGTCTTAGTCAATGGAGAATAATTGGATAATTTATTATTTTACAATTGCTAGATTTCAGTTCATTAGTATGAAGACTTCCGCTATTGTGTATTTACTCTAATTATTGTTGTGGATGTGTATGGTTTAAGCAAACGAACACAGCCTATTCGAGATCCTGGTTGAACCGTTGGTTAATTAGCGGTTCATCACACCATTCTGAATAGTGCGAAATTGGGGTGTGACACAGGACTAGGCCTAAAATCCATAGTCTTTTCTTATGATTGGTCTATTAAAAGATAGCTTATTATAGTACCCTTACTCCTAAATCAATCTCAAGACTAGGCTATCGATTCGATTCAGTAATAGCATTAACAATTAAAAAGACGATTGAAATTAAATGTTAAGCACACACCAGCGTGGTTTAATCAATTTAATCTGATTTCTCTTAGGAATTTAACATTAACTTGTCCATTAACATCAATCCCCATTGCTACTAACATAGAATAATCAATTGATAGCAATCCAATTCTAATCTAGCAACCGATTAGATAAATAAATCCATTAATAGTACTCCTAATCAAATCATTCATCAATCACTCTACATATAACTTAGAAGAAAATCAGATATTCAATTAAAAATCAATAAATAAAAACAAGTCTCGTAAGTTTACAATGATGGCTTCAGTTCCGTCTAACCGAAGATAAGAAAGTTAGCCAACATGACTTCTTCAAGAACACAAGAATAAAGGAAAGAGAGTTGTTCTTCAGCCACCGCCTCCTTTCTCAATAATTCTTTGATGCCTCTTTACGTAGGCTTTACATTGTTTAAATAGCCAAAATACAAGAGTAAAATTGGTATGCCTAGATTTGACAACCTTATTACATGAAAAAAAAATTAAGTAAAATTATCTTTCCTAGATTAGATGAAAATCATTCCATTATTAACCAGTTGTCACCTCCAAATCAATCAAATTTTGTAAGATTTTGTAGTTGTGTATATTCTTCTCAAGATTTCTAACAATCCATCGAGACCTTCCAATAATGAACCTTCCGTGCATGGCAACCTTCCTTCTCTGGTTCGAATTTGAATCAGCTTTCCAGATCAAATTTTGAAGCCACGTTTGGAAGCCCAAACGAACTCTTTCCATGTCAGAATCCTGCATGAAATTCATAACATTAATATTGAGAGTGCTGGAATTTTTTTATCTTTTATTTATTAATTAACAAGGTTTATAAAATATAGCAAACTCATAAAATAAATTTTATTAAGCTCAATAAGGTATAAAACATCCTAAAAATTGCTATACAAAGGGAATAAAAATTATAAAATTATACACTTATCAAATTTCCCCATACTTAGCCTTTGCAAGTCCTCGAGCAAAATGAAAAAAAAAATCATAACTACTCCACTTTTGTAGGAATCACGATTACACTTAGCATGTGCAATAAGCCATTAAAACCCTAGGTTACCCCTAGTGGATGAGTTGTGTCTCGTGAGGATTTTCAACGAATCTACCCATAAAATTTAAAAAAAAAAGTATTTTTGGGTTTGACAAGTTACTGTGTGGACAATGGTAAAGTGGATGAGACTACGCAGGTGAGTGATAATGGTGATAAATAAAAAATAACAAAGGAGGGGGAGGGGCTTACCTCGAGTTGCAGGGAGTTATCTCTCCCTCAGCTTTTTCTCTTCTCTTCCTCCTCTGTCCCGCAGCTCTCTCTCTCCCCCAAAACAGAAAAAATCCCCCCTTCTCTTCACGTCCCCTCACCTCTCTTTTATGTTATTCTTCTTTCCTTCTTCTTCACTCAATCTTTTTCTCACTCTCAATCTTTCCTTTTCCTTTCTTTCCCAATCTCCCAAAACAAAAAAAAAAGCTCTCTCTCTCTTACGTCAATCTCTCCTTTCCTTTTCTTCCTCTTCTTTCCTTCATCTTCACTCAATCTCTCTCTCACTCTCAATCTTTCTCTCAATAGAAAAAAGATCCCTCTCTCTATCTCTCACGTCTCTCTCACTCTCAATCCCTCCCTTTTGTTTTATTTCCTTTTTTTCTCTTCTCTTTCTTTCCTTTTCTTTTCTTCTCTTCTTTCTTTCCTTTTCTTCTCTTTTTCTTTCTTTCCTTTTCTTCTCTTTTTCTTTCTTTCCTTTTCTTCTCTTTTTCTCTTTTTCCTTTTCTTCTCTTCTCTTTTTTCTTTCCTTTTCTTCTCTTTTTCTCTTTCTTTCCTTTTCTTCTCTTCTCTTTTTTCTTTCCTTTTCTTCTCTTTTTCTCTTTCTTTCCTTTTCTTCTCTTCTTCTCTTTCTTTCCTTTTCTTCTCTTCTTCTCTCTCTCTTTCACGTTTTCTAGAAAGAAAACGTGAAAGTTCTTTCTTTTTTTTTCCTTTTTTCTTTTGTTTCTCTATCTTTCTCTTATTCTCTCATATTCTCTCTTTTCTTTTTTTCCCCAATCTATTTTGGATTTTATCATTTATATATAATAATATATATTTTATACATATATACACATATATTTAATAACATACATATATATATATATATATATATATAGTATATAATATATATAATATATATAAATACTATGCACATGGATGAACTGGTTCGAAACGGGTTGAGACCGACTTAGGTTGGCCCGAGTTAAACCGATATGGGTTGAGCTAGGTTGGACCAAAAGTGGCTTGAACTGAGTTGACTGGATTGATTGGAATTAACTGGGTTTTCTCTCCTTGTCATTTCATGGGTCATTTCCGCTGTCATACCGCTTGGAATTTTTCGATGGCCTCTATTCCAAATTTTTTTTGCGTTCATTTTGTAGAACATTAAAAATGAGGAATATAGGAACTGGAATCACCTCATTTGGAAGTAAAATGGTCAACTTATGAATTTTTGAATTTAAGCGGACCAATTATCGACAATTTGGCTGACCATTCTGCATGAGATCCTTCGGAAGCTTCTACCGAAAATATTTTACGTCCACTTTGTAGAGCACTAAAAATGGAACATAATGAGACTGGAATCACCTGATTTGGATATGGGATGATCAAAATATGAATTTTTGAATATTAAATGACCATTTCCATATGTAATTTTGCATGCGACCCTCCGGAGACTTTTACCCGAGATTTTCCACATCCACTTTGTAGGACATCACAAATGTAGAACAATGGCCTTGGAATCGTCTAAATCCGACGTAGAACGGAAAAGATATGAAGCTTTGAAGTTCTAACGATAATTTTACATGAAAGCTTGCATGGGACCCACTGGTGACTTCTACCTGGGATTTTTTACGTCCACTTTGTAGAACATCATGAATGAAGAATAATGGCATTGGAATCATCTGAATCCGATGTCGGATAATGAAGATATGATGATTTGAAATTCAAACAATCCGACTTATGATAATTTGCATGAAGGCCCCTGGGATTATTTATAATAATTTCATAAACCTCCCTTGTACGTATCATCTAACTAAAATGATCATATCTTCTTCATTTGATGTCAGAATCGAGCAATTTTGGTCTCATTTTGAAGATAATTCTATGACCTATGCATCCATGCAAAATTATAACCCATGACCTTGCTGTGGACCCATTGAAAACTTCCTCAAATTCACAGACCCATTGAAAACTTCCTCAAATTCACAGTCAAAAATCCAAACTTTCGATCATCTTTCTCCTTTTGTTGTCCACACGCCCGCAGGACTTTGTTTAGTTGGGATGGCAAAAATGGGGTGCTTACAGATGCCCCTCTTCGGCCGAGATTGTGGGCAATTGAGGCCGAAGACAAAAGTGGCCCATTTTTGTATTACTCTGCACTTGATCTGGAATCTAACATTGCTCCCTTGAATTGATGCTGTAAAATTTTTTTTTTTTTTTTACACTGTACAACAAAAAAATGTAGTTGTCAAGCTCCTTGAGTAGCAACCTTATCAGGTCTGTGACTTTGGCTCAAGACGGCTCATGGTGTAACTGTAGATGTCAAGCTCCTTGAGTAGCGACCCCATCGGGTCTGTGACTTTAGCTCAAAACCGCTCATGATGTAACTGTAACTGTCAAGCTTCTTGAGTAGCGACCTCATCAGGTCTGTGACTTTAGCTCAAGATCGCTCATGATGTAACTGTAACTGTCAAGCTTCTTGAGTAGCGACCTCATCAGGCCTGTGGCTTTAGCTCAAGACCGCTCATGATGTAACTGTAACTGTGTTTTGTGCTCTGGATTTGTAACCTCTGGATGTGTAGCCTTTGGCTGCGTAGTCTTTGAATGTATAGCCTTTGGATGTGTAGCCTCTGGATGTGTAGCCTCTGGATGTATAGCCTCTGGATGTATAGCCTCTGGACCGAATTTGGGGTGTCCCAAATTGCCTACGTATCCCTTGGGATTTTCGTCCCTCCAGAATCAGGTTCCGCGTAGTTCGGGCTAGAGCTTTCTCTCTCTTCCCATGATCTTTCATTCTTTCTCTTTTTTTTTTCTTTGATCATCATGTTCTCTTTGTGCTTTCATTTTTCTTTTGCTGATCTTTCATTCTTTTCTTTGCTTGTATCTTGTTCACTTTTCTATTCTTATTCTGCTTTCATTTAGTCTTCTTTCTTCTTTGTACTTTCACCTTTCTTTCCTTTTTTTTTCTTTTTCTTGTTCTTTTCAATTCCTTTCTTCATCTTTCTTCATTCCCAAAATGGGTTGAACTTTCCATAAATATTGAGGTAGCCACAATGGGGCTCAAAGATCTGCACTTTGTCCACTAACATTGCTTCGCTGAATCGGGGGCAAGAGGAACTAGAGATCATGATTTGATTTTTTCGTTGAGACTTTCCTCAACGGTTGGATAAATGGGTGTTTTCCCCCGGCGTTTGGGCTGGGTGGTGAAAATTGGGGGGGGGGGGGGGCTTTGGGGAGTCACTTGACATAACCTTAGGGATGCACCCCCCACCGCGAGAGAAACATGTTTCTTTTCTTTAAAAGGCAATTTTGATATCCAAGGGAAAGTGTTTGGTTGTTTATGTAGAATGGCTTGATCTCCACTAGACGATTCCATTTTATTGGCTAGCAACAAAGGACTATGGAATTCTTGGACGCTGTCAAAATGATGAACGACAGATAGATATTCCAGTCAGATTTATTAAACAATATTTATGCATAACAAGACGATATGTTCACAAGAAACGATACCATAAAATTTTGTGACATTTGAAGTAAGGGCATGTAATGTAGACTCTGTGGAAGACCGTCAGATTGATGGACGGGAGAGAGAGTCTTTAGCCGAAAAGAAAAAAACCTCTGATGACAACAAAGTGATGAGACCACCCCCTGTATGGGTGGGATGTAGTGACCAAAATAAAAAATCCAGCTCAACACACAACGTGAATCACGACAAATGATCAGCTCTCCAATCAGGTTCTAAGAAATGGTGTCTATATGTCATTGTACGAGTACCAATTGTCTTATTGCTTTATAACTGAACTTGTCCATCAGCAGGGCTCCAAGGAGTTGCCCCATGTACATGCCTTGTAATCGAACTCACTCATCATTAGTGTTTCAAAGTAATTGCTTCATGTCTATGCACCATAGTTGAGCTTGTCCACCATCATTGTTCCAATGTAGTATGCTAACCAACCTCATTATTTTGTATAGCTCTTTCTTTTTTCTTTTTTCTTTTTTTTTCTTTTTTTATTTTGAGCTCATCTTTGACTTTGAGGTTGATCTGTAACACACTTCATGTTTGTAGATGTCATGTACTTGTAGAAGACTTAATCATTTGAATGGTCCTTGTCTGTAGAAATATCCCATAAAAA
This sequence comes from Protea cynaroides, assembly GCA_028583415.1. Classification (NCBI taxonomy): domain Eukaryota; kingdom Viridiplantae; phylum Streptophyta; class Magnoliopsida; order Proteales; family Proteaceae; genus Protea; species Protea cynaroides. The sequence goes on from CM053271.1 coordinate 77,768,527, forward strand.
ATTCTTTCTGTAAATTGACCAAATGGGATGACATTTTGATGTACCAACTTGTATCTTTGAGAATGCTTGCATGACTTCAACTTAATCATTTGTAACTTTCACATGTGTGTTGAACTTTCATTTCTCTAAAGGCCGGTGGAGTAGGAGTTCGGGTTGTGGCCCTTCATCTCAATCGTCATCAGAGTCAGAATTAGCAACGGACATGGAAGAGGAAGAAATATCAAATTGGGAAGGAATGGATTGGAAATAGTAAAGCACTGTTGTTGATGTCTCAAATGAGATAATTATTGTTTTTTTTTTCAGAGCATTTTGGACTGGACCATTTACAGACACATCGGACTCGAGCCCAAACATAGATGACCTATCAGATACTAATGGTAGCCAGTTTAGACAAGTAATTCACCGAGTTACCCCAATTGGATACGACATCATTGACGCCAACTTATGATTGGTTGTAGGACCGAATCTCCGTTCAGACTTTCGCTAGTAAGGCTCATTATGCCTATCTATCGACATGTGTTTGGCCCTTTCCATCTTGAGATAAACCCCTCTTGGGTCTATTACCATTTTGATTTATGCCCCAATTCGGGTTTGACATTCACCTGGCCAATGCCTCAATTTGGGGTAAATGTATTCCAATCTTATGCCCCAGTTTGGATGTCATGAAACTCTGACCTATACCCTTGTTGGTCCATCACCTTTTTGGTTTACCCCACTTTGAATCCATTAACATTTTAATTATGCCCCAGTTTAGGGTGCACTGATATTTTTGTTGTGCCCTAATTTAGGGTATACTAACATTTTGGTTTTGCCCCAGTTTAGGATGCACATGAAGTTCATTTTTAGGCTACCTTAATTTTGGGATACAATTAACCACATGGTCTTCTATTTCATCCTGGATTTTGGGAGGTGGGTGGGCCATTCCTAAAGGTTCGAGGACTACTCCTTTGAGTTATGGTCACCTTGGTTGATGAAAGTAATTTGGGAGTCAGAAACCAACTCCTTCAGTCAAAGTGGCTCAATTGCCAAGGGTGAGCGAAATGCTTTCCAATCTCAGTTTTTTTTCATTTAAATTTGGCAGGTATGCTAGCATGGAAAAGAAACATGTAATCTCTCAGAATCTATGATTCAGCTTTCTAACCTCTTGGATTCCTCAACTCCGATCTGGGAAATTTCAATTCCGCTTTGTAATATTTGGGCTCTCAATATACTGTCTTCCAACCATTCCAATATTTTGAGGTACAAAAGTCCTCCATATGAACATGAACCGAGACATGAACCGGTGATGATGAGACATTCTTATGAGTGGATGTAATAAGAGTGGATGTTTTGTCTACTCACTCAGGTGTTCTCTTAAGTCTAGACAATTATATCCTCCCTAGTTCAACCTTTCTTTCTTTTTTTTCTATCTTTTTTTTTTTTTTTTTTTTTCTGTTTTTTTTTTTTAATTTTATTTTTATATAAATAATGAATGAAGGTTAAGACTCAGAAGTGACTGGACACGAGAAGGATGTACATACACATACAAGCTGACTCGACCAAACAAAGTTAGCTCTTCCATGAAAATCGACCATTAGACATCATCTGTAACAATTTATTTGTATTTGAATATCCCCATGATTGGTCTTGGGGCCTCAAGATTCTAAATGGATCATTGTAGCACCAAGGTTCGACCATGTGGTTCATCAAATTTCAAGAAATTGAAACGGATATGCTTATTTGTAGTTTTCATGATGGATGACAAAAGTGGTTCATGATTGAAAAAACTAGTAAATTTCTACTTGATTACAGTATCTATACCATGATGAAGATTTTCTAATCGTTTTTTGAGATTGACGTATCAATATTGAACAAATCAACACAATGAGCTTTGTACGATGGAGGGCATGTACAGACCGCCCACACTAATGTGTATGCGGGTATACGTAACCCTCACGCTCCCAACAAGTGAGAGACAAGAATACTCAAGTGTGGATCCAAACATGTTGACAAGTTAAGGACAAAAACGGGCAGAACTTCGACGTCTCAGATGTAAATATTATGATCGAGTAGATTTTACCATGTTGGTTCAAAGATGGACCAAAAATAACATACATATGGCTCAAACTGGGTTAGGACAGAAAAGGCCACCTTGACGAGGACGGGGTAACCTATCACCGAATGCTCAATGAATAATAGGCCCCCATTCCCTTTATATACTATGTTGCAAGGATCCAAGGGACGTGGAGTAGCATAACGCATTCCCAGGTGGATCCAAGAAACACTCGTTAGAGGCTGCTCGCCGGTCGTGGTCTCACAAAGTACAGGCCAAGGTTGAATGTTTTGCCTAGCGGGCTGCCCCACATGCATGGGACCCGGTTCGGCTACTCGCACAAAAGTGTGACTCAACCCATTCCCCCCAAAACAATATGTACAAACAATAAATATAGTACCCTAGATCTAGCATCAAATGTCAAGCAAATCAATATAAGGAAAGTATCCTAGGAGTCTGAATATTCATCCCCAGCGGAGTCGCCACTGTGAGGACAATGGGAAATCGATGTAATCTTCATCGATACGGATACACATTTCCATCCCGAGGAGGATCACATCGATTTCCCATTGTCCTCACAGTCGCCACAGTGAGGACAATGGTGAAGTGGATGAGACTACGCAGGTGAGTGATAATGGTGATAAACAGAAAATAACAATGGAGGGGGACGGGCTTACCTCGAGTTACAGGGAGTTCTCTCCCTCAGCATTTTCTCTTCTCTTTCCTCTGTCCCGCAGCTCTCTCTCTCCCCCAAAACAGAAAAAATCCCCCCTTCTCTTCACTTCCTCTCACCTCTCTTTTATGTTATTCTTCTTTCCTTCTTCTTCACTCAATCTTTTTCTCACTCTCAATCTTTCCTTTTCCTTTCTTTCCCAATCTCCCAAAACAGAAAAAAAAAAAGCTCTCTCTCTCTCTCTCTTACGTCAATCTCTCCTTTCCTTTTCTTCCTCTTCTTTCCTTCTTCTTCACTCAATCTCTCTCTCACTCTCAATCTTTCTCTCAATAGAAAAAAAATCCCTCTCTCTATCTCTCACGTCTCTCTCACTCTCAATCCCTCCCTTTTTTTTATTTCCTTTTTTTCTCTTCACTTTCTTTCCTTTTCTTCTCTTCTCTTCTTGCTTTCCTTTTCTTCTCTTTTTCTTTCTTTCCTTTTCTTCTCTTTTTCTTTCTTTCCTTTTCTTCTCTTTTTCTCTTTTTCCTTTTCTTCTCTTCTCTTTTTTCTTTCCTTTTCTTCTCTTTTTCTCTTTCTTTCCTTTTCTTTTCTTCTCTTTTTTCTTTCCTTTTCTTCTCTTTTTCTCTTTCTTTCCTTTTCTTCTCTTCTTCTCTTTCTTTCCTTTTCTTCTTTTCTTCTCTCTCTCTTTCACGTTTTCTAGAAAGAAAATGTGAAAGTTCTTTCTTTTTTTTTTTCCTTTTTTCTTTTGTTTCTTTCTCTTTCTTTTATTCTCTCTTTCTCTTATTCTCTCATATTCTCTCTTTTTTTTCTCAATCTCTTTTGGATTTTATCATTTATATATAATAATATATATTATATACATATATACACATATATTTAATAACATACATATATATATATATAGTATATAATATATATAATATATATAAATACTATGTACATGGATGAACTGGTTCGAAACGGGTTGAGACTGACTTAGGTTGACTGAGTTAAACTGATATGGGTTGAGCTAGGTTGGATCAAAACTGGCTTGAACTGAGTTGACTGGATTGATTGAAATTAACTGGGTTTTCTCTCCTTTTCATTTCATGGGTCATTTCCGCTATCATCCCACATGGAATTTTCCGATGGTCTCTATTCCAAATTTTTTTGCGTTCATTTTGTAGAACATTAAAAATGAGGAATATAGGAAATAGAATCACCTCATTTGGAAGTAAAATGGTCAACTTATGAATTTTTGAAGTTTAAACGGACCAATTATCGATAATTTGGCTGACCATTCTGCATGAGATCCTTCGGAGGCTTCTACCGGAAATATTTTACGTCCACTTTGTATAGCACTAAAAATGGAACATAATGAGACTGGAATCACCTGATTTGGATATGGGATGATCAAAATATGAATTTTTGAATATTAAATGACCATTTTCATATGTAATTTTGCATGGGACCCTCCGGAGACTTTTAGCCAAGATTTTCCATGTCCACTTTGTAGGACATCACAAATGAAGAACAATGGCCTTGGAATCGTCTGAATCCAACGTAGAACAGAAAAGATATGAAGCTTTGAAGTTCTAACGATAATTTTGCATGAAAGCTTGCATGGGACTCACTGGTGACTTCTACCTGGAATTTTTTACGTCCACTTTGTAAAACATCATGAAATAAGAATAATGGCCTTGGAATCATCTGAATCCGATGTCGGATGATGAAGATATGATGATTTGAAATTCAAACAATCCGACTTATGATAATTTGCATGAAGGCCCCTGGGTTTATTTATAATAATTTCATAAACCTCCCTTGTACGTATCATCTAACTAAAATGATCATATCTTCTTCATTTGATGTCAGAATCGAGCAATTCTGGTCTCATTTCGAAGATAATTCTATGACCTATGCATCCATGCAAAATTATAACCCATGACCTTGCTTTGCACCCATTTAAAACTTCCTCAAATTCACAGACCCATTGAAAACTTCCTCAAATTCACAGTCAAAAGTCCAAACTTTCGATCATCTTTCTCCTTTTGTTGTCCACACGCCCGCAGGACTTTGTTTAGCTGGGATGGAAAAAATGGGGTGCTTACAGTTACAAGAATTAAACAAAAACTCTAAGTACTCCAAAATTATAACTTATAAATAGAATTAAACTCAATAGACAACTTAAATCTTATCAAAGATACAATAACTTCATTTTAGTCACCATCTTCAACAAATTCATATTAGTATGCATCTATAGTGTGAAGTGATGTAACTCAATTAATAAGGGGCTTTACAATATGCTTCAAGAAAAATAGCAATTTTTTTTTTCATCTCTTTACTTTTTTTTTCCTCGACTTGTGCAATGTCCATTTTCTTAGGCTTTTTAAGTTACCCATATAACAAGTGTTGGGTCAGTGACTCCCAAACCAGTTGGCTTTAGGGCACTAGGTGTAGAGACACACCCCTAGGACTTAATAACTCAGGTAATAAAGGCCACAAAATCAGACTTAGTCAATTAAATTGCTTATACCCATCATCTCAACTTTTCTTTTGTTTTTGAGGCATTTTGGACATTGAAGCAGTTATTTATTCTTTTTCAAGTTTTTTTTTTCAAATTACCATTTCTCAAATTCACCATTTATTCCCCACAACTAAGAGTTGGTGCAAACATGAAGTGCAAAGACACATAACAATAAAACTTTATCTCAGATAGTGATTCAAATTTAGTTGCATATCTCATCTAAGGTTTAAGAGTCCTAATAATTTAATTATATTTATAAAGTTCAACATGGTCACTTTAGAGAATTAATCCAAACTTGTAACTGGGCAAACAAATTTTTTTTTTCAGTTAGTATATCCAACCAGTAGCAATATATATGCAGTCACTCAAAAAAAAATCTAACAGTCAATTTAGTGAATCCTAACAACATGTAAAAATAAAAGCAAAACACATCCTAGAATTCCCCCACACTTAAAACTTACATTGTCCCCAATTTAAAGCTAAATGCAAATAAAAATAAAAAAAGAACACAATATCTACGAAAATAAAAAGAGAAAGGGTTAAGAAAGCAAATCTGATTTCTTGGGTGACCTCCCAAGCAGCACTTTTGTTTAACGTCGTTTGCTCGACTCTGCAGCTTTCCTCAATCTAAATAAAGTGGATCTTTTAAGTCCATCGCTTCCTCAACCAACGAGTTAACTTGAAAAACTTAATGGTAAGGTTTAAGTCTATAACCATTGACATTGAAAACCTTTTTAGTGTCCAAACTTTGAATCTCAACTGCACCATGTAGAAAGACATTAATAACAATAAAAGGACCAATCTAGCAAGACTGTAACTTACCAGGAAATAACCGAAGCCTTGAATTATAAATGAGCGCTTTTTGCCCGACAACAAATTGCTTCTTAGAAATCATTTTATCATGAATGGCCTTCAACTTTTCCTTATAAATTCGAGAGTTCTCATGAGCTCCATTGCAAATTTTCTCTAACTCCTACAATTGCAACTTTCGTTGCTCCCCTGCCTTATCTGTCTCCATGTTACACTGCTTAATTCCCTAGAATGCCTTGTGATCCAATTCCACTAGTAGATGACATGTTTTTCCATAAACCAACCGATATGGAGACATCCCTATAGGATTTATAAGCCGTCCTAGAAGCCCATAGTGCATCGTCAAATCTTATACTCCAGTCTTTCCTATTTGGATTAACTTTTTTTTAAAATTGACTTCACCTCTCTATTAGATACCTCTGCTTGTCCATTAGTTTGTAGATGGTAGGCAGTTGAAATCTTATGGGTCACAGCATACCTCTTAAGCAGTGCTGCTATAGTGCGGTTACAAAAGTGAGTCCTCTATCACTGATCATTGCCCGTGGGATCCCAAACCTAACAAAAATATGAGACTTAACAAAATCTGCAACCACTTTAGAATCATCAATTTGGGTGGCTTTTGCTTTTACCCACTTTGACACAAATCAACAATAAGTAAAATTTAAATATTGCCAAAAGAATTAGGAAAATGACCCATAAAGTCAATGCCCCAAACATCAAAAATTTCACAAATAAGTATGGGGGTTTATGGCATTTGATCCCTATGAGCCACATTACCTGAGTATTGGCAAAAAGTGCATGACTTACAAAATATATATGCATCATGAAATAAAGATGGCCAAAAGAAGCCACATTCAAGCACTTTTCTTGCTATTCTTTTAGGATTGAAATGTCCACCACATGTATATGAATGACAAAAGATAAGAATGGATTCAAATTCAGTTTGGGGTATGCACCTTCGTACCATTTGGTCTGAACATTGCTTCCAAAGATAAGGATCATCCCAAACGTAGTACCAAGCATCACTCTTAATTTTCTCTCTTCGTACTCTAGGCAGCTCCGGTGGTAAGGTTTTGGTAGCCAAATAATTGACTAAATCTGCATACCAGGGCACTACATTTGTCACCTTAAGTAGTTGTTCATCTGTTAAGAAACTTATAATGGTATCACATCACCCTCCTTAACCACCCGACTAAGATGGTCTGCAACTAAATTCTCAGCTCCCTTCTTGTCCTTAATCTCCAAATCAAATTCTTGAAGAAGGAGGATCCATCTGATCAATCTTGGCTTAGATTCTTTTTTTGCCAGCAAATACATAAGAGCTACATGATCGGAATAGACAACAACTTTAGTTCCCAATAAATAAGATCTAAATTTGTCCAAAGCAAAAACTATAGCCAATAGATCTTTTTTCGTTGTGGAGTAGTTACACTATGCTTCAGTTAGTATCCGTGAAGCGTAATAGATAGCATGAGAAACTTTCCCCACACGTTGGCCCAAAACAGCCTTAATAGCATAATTGCTAGCATCATACAAGATCTCAAATGGGAGTTTCCAGTTCAGTGATTGAATCACTAGGGCTGTTGTTAGCAGTTCATTGAGCTTGTCAAAAACTCTTTTGCTCTCATCATTAAAGTCAAACACCACTTCCTTTTGTAAGAGCTTGCATAAGGGCAATGAAATTTTTGAGAAATCCTTGATGAAGCATCGATAAAAGCCTGCATGTCAAAGAAAGGAACGTACTTCTCGCATAGTTATGGGGTAAGGTAAAGATTAAACAAGATCTATCTTTGCTTTGTCAACTTCTATACCTCTAGAAGATATCACATGACCTAAAATTACTCCTTGTGTTACCATAAAATGACACTTCTCATAATTCAAAACAAGGTTAGTTTCTATGCACCTCTTAAGAACAAGTGTAAGGTTATCCAAGCATGCATCAAAAGAGCCTCCATAAACAGTAAAGTCATCTAAGAAAACTTCTATAATGTTCTCTACATAATTAAAAAAATGCTAACCATACACCTCTGGAATGTGATTAGGGTGGTGCAATGACCAAACGGCATTCATCGGTAAGCAAAGGTACTAAATGGGTAGGTGAATGTCGTTTTCTCCTGATCTTCAGGTGTAATAAAAATTTGATAGTAACCTGAATAACCATCAAGAAAACAATAGTGTGAATGACCTGCTAACCTCTCCAACATTTGATCTATAAATGGAAGAGGAAAGTAGTCTTTACGAGTTGAAGCATTCAATTTCCTGTAATCAATACAAACATGCCACCCATTTTGTATCCTAGTAGGGATTAACTCATTATTTTGATTCTTAACAACATTTATGCCAGTCTTCTTAGGTACTACCTCAATCAGACTTACCCACTTACTATCAGAGATGGGATAGATAATTCCAACATCAAGGAGCTTTAGGATCTCCTTCTTCACAACTCCATCGTAGGAGGATTGAGTCTACGATGTGCTTCTCTAATTGGTTTGGCTCCCTCCTCAAGAAGTATGCGATGCATGCACATGGCTGGGCTAAATCCCTTAATATCGGTTGTTGTCCACCCAATGGCTGTCTTATGGTCTCTCAAGACTCGAATGAGTTTCTCCTCTTGTACCTTGGTCAAGTTCCTTGTTATTATCACAGGTAATGTCTCATTGTCCCCTAAGTAGACATATTTGAGATGGTATGGTAGTGGTTTCAGCTCAACAATAGGAGCCTATACAATGGAAGGTAGCAACTTTGTATGAGATATCGGCAACTCAATATGAGCAACATCATACCTTTTCAGAATTGGGGGTAAGGCTTGCAATGCCATCAACATCTTCTCTAATTCAACATTTAACATAAATTCTGAATTGAAATCGATGCTATTCAAATGGTTGCTAATGGCCACCATCAACTCATCTTCACCAATTAATTCAAAAACTTGTTGTACCATAGAATCAATTACATCAATAGCAAAAATAAAATTTATATCACTAGGATACCTCATAGTCTCAAAAATATTAAATCGAACTATCTCACCATCAAATTCCATAGATAAGGTACCATCATGAACAGCTATTTTTGTTTTTGCAGTCTTTAAAAATGGTCTACCCAACAAAAGAGGTGTAGAATTATGAGATGAGTCATCCTCCATTTTTAATACATAAAAATTAGTAGGGAACACCAATTCATTAACTTGAACTAACACATCCTCAATTACACCTTCAGGATACACATTTGACCTATCAGCTAATTGAATAGTCACACCATATTTTTTTATAGGTTTTAGATTTAATGAAGCATATATTGAATAAGGCATGATATTAATTGATACTCCTAAATCTAACATAGCTCTATTGAAATTGGTGTTACCTATTTTGCACAGGATAGTAAATGTACCTGGGTCTTTACACTTAGGGGGAAGCTTCTGTTGAATAACGACTGAGACATTTTCACTCATACTTATCTTTTTAGCTCCTTTCATTTTCCTTTTAGATGTGCACAATTCTTTGAAAAATTTAGCATACTGTGGCACTTGCTTAATTGCTTCAACAAGAAGTATATTTATCTCTACCTTTTGAAAAATCTCCAACATCTCTTTTTCCTTTTCTTCCTTTCTAGATTGAGCAAACCTGCTAGGAAAAGGAGGCCGAAAAGGAATAGAAGAAATAGAAGGTTTAGAGTTTACCCCATATGAGGAAATAGATGTCAGAGCTGATTTTGAGGTCTCTTTCTCTTTTTCCTTTTCTATATTCTTGACTTCTTTTCCATTTCTCAAGACTATGGCATTTACATTTTCCTTTGGATTCACCATTGATTGCGAAGATAGCTTTCCCGAGCCTTGAGCCTCTAGTCTACTTATTGAAGTGGTCAGTTGGCTTATTTGAATTTCCAAGTTCTTTATACCTGCCCTTGTTTCCTGTTTAAATTGCAATGAATCATTGGCAAGTGTTTTAAAAATATCTTCCAAGGTCATACCTAAACTTGAAGGTGCTTGTTGCCTAGATTGGTAAGGCTATTGGCCTTGTTGATACCCATACTGATGATTGGGGCCATCTTGATTACCACAGCTAAGATTTGGGTGATTCCTCCATCCTGGATTGTAAGTATTCGAGTATGGATCATACTTACATTGAGGCTGTCCTAGAAATCTACCCACAATATTTGCTTGCTCCGTAGATTCCTCTTGAAGCGTGGGACACATATCAGTTGGGTGTCCCGTGATGTAGCAAATTCTACAAGTTTGAACTTGTTGTACCTTATCCACAGTCAATTAATGAACAAGTGAAGACAATTCAATAATTTTTAATTCATTAGAAGAAGTGCTTACCTCACTAACCTTGTTCAGTGGAGGGTCATTTCTTACACCAAATTATTGAGAATTAGCAACCATATTTGCAATTAAATTATGGACTGCCCCTGGACTTTTATCCACTAATGCTCCTCCACTCGCTGCGTCAATCACACCCCTATCAGTTTGAGAAAGCCCTTCACAGAAGTACCGAATGAGTAATTTCTCGCTAATTTGGTGGTAAAGGCAGCTAGCGCAGAGCTTCTAGAATCGCTCCCAGTATTCATAAAATGTTTCTCCATTATATTGCTTAATACCACATATTTCCTTTCCAATATTGGCTACCCCTGAAGCTGGAAAATACTTCTCCAAGAAAAGCCACCTCATCTCATTCCACGTGATAATGGATCCTGATGGCAAGTAATAAAGCCAATCTTTTGCATTGTCTGCTAATGAGAATGGAAACGCCCTCAGCTTGATTTGCTCCTCATAAATTCCAGTTGGTTAACATACCACATGGAATTCTTTTAGATTCTTGTGTAGGTCATCACCTGCAAGACCATGAAAGGTAGGAAGGAGATGGATTAGACTAGATTTAAGTGCAAAGGCAACATCAATATTAGGATAGTAGATGCAGAGTGGTTGTTGGTTCAGATTGGGAGCCACTAACTCCTTAAGAGTGTAGTTGTTGTTGTCTACCATTTCTTCAAAGTCTGAATTACTAGTGCTGCCAGAAGCTAAATCAATGACTTCGTTGTTGCCTGGTGAAGAATTTTTAGCTATCTTTCTACTTTCTGTCCTTAGCTTGTGCAGAGTTCTTTATATTTTTGAATCAAATTGTAATTCTCTCGAATGAGAGGATTGGATCATTCACTTAAGCAGATAGACAAATATACAAAATCAATTAAATAACTAAATAAATCAACTTAATCAAAACAATCCCTGACAATGGTGCTGAAATTGGATCATTCACTTAAGCGTTCAAATTAAATTACCTTACTTTGAAATGTAGCTAGTAGCAAGTAAGGGTCGAACCCACAAGGACTGTATGATCAAGATTAAAATATTTGATTAACCTAAAGAGAAAAAAATAAATGAAAATGAAATAAGACTTAGAAAATAACCAATTGTTGTATTAAAGCAGATTCTGATTGATCATATTAACATAACTTTTCTAGCTATCCTACGTATGGAGGGGGGGTATGTTTGCAATAGAAAAGGACAGTAATTAATTATCTAAAATGCAAGAATAAAGAGCAAGGTAACACAAAAATCAAAGATTAAACCAATAAGAGAAAGCTTTGGTCAAAAGGATACTTACACCATCTTCGTAAACTTGTTCATTGACATAAGGGATAATCAATTCCAATTGAATAATCAATCAAGAAAATCAGGACTAGGCCTGAAATCCATAGTCTTTCCTTAAGATTGGTCTATTAAAAGATAGCTTATTAATAGTATCCTTACTCCTAAATCAATATGAAGACTAGGCTTTATAGTCTATTCAGAAATAGCACTAACAATTAAAAAGACGATTGAAATTAAATGTTAAGCACACACCAGCGTGGTTTAATCAATTTAATCTGATTTCTCTTAGGAATATAACATTAACCTGTCCATTAACATCAATCTCCATTGCTACTGACATAGAATAATCAATTGATAGCAATCTAATTCTAATCTAGCAATCGATTAGATAAATAAATCAATTAGTAGTACTCCTAATCAAATCATTCATCAATCATTCTACACATAACTTGGAAGAAAATCAGATATTCAATTAAAAATCAATAAATAAAAACAAGTCTCACAAGTTTACAATGATGGCTTCAGTTTCGTCTAACCAAAGATAAGAAAGTTAGCCACACATGATTTCTTCAAGAACACAAGACTAAAAGAAAGAGAGTTGTTTCTCAACCACCGCCTTCTTTCTCAATAATTCTTTGATGCCTCTTTTCGTAGGCTTTACATTGTTTAAATAGCCAAAATACAAGAGTAAAATTGGTATGCCTAGATTTGAAAACCTTATTACATGAAATAAAAATTAAGTAAAATTCTCTTTCCTAATTAGATGAAAATCATTCGATTATTAACCAATTGTCACCTCCAAATCTACCAAATTTTGTAAGATTTTATAGTTGTGTATATTCTTCACAAGATTTCTAACAATCCATCGAGACCTTCCAATAATGAACCATCCATATGTGGCAACCTTCCTTCTCTGGTTCGAATTTGAATCAGCTTTCCAGATCAAATTTTGAAACCACGTTTGGAAGCCCAAACGAATTCTTTCCATGTCAGAATCCTGCATGAAATTCATAACATTAATATTAAGAGTGCTGGAATTTTTCCATATTTTATTAGTTAATTAACAAGGTTTATAAAATATACCAAACTCATAAAATAAATTCTATTAAGCTCAATAAGGTATAAAACATCCTAAAAATTGCTATGCAAAAGGAATAAAAATTATAAAATTATACACTTATCAATACACCTGCACCTTCAACCCTTACAGATTCATCTTCGGTGTATTGGTCCTCCCCTTTTTCAAAGTCACCAAGACATATTAAATCAGTACGGGTGAATCCGATAAAAGGGATGGGAGTATACTCTTCAACCATATTGTAGTTGATCTTCTATCCTCCTTATCTAGAATCGGAAAGTGGTACTGTGTGGTGACTTCAAGAAGTCGCCACATGTTTATAAGCAGCATGGGCCTCCCATCTCTCTGCCTAATAAAGAAGAATTTTTTTGCCCAACGATGAACTTTGTTCCTCATTGTGGCCCTCCACGGGACCCCAAATTGTGTCTTTAAAATGAACCAACCAGTCGGTGTCTCCTTCTTTGGGTTGTCTTTGCTGAAGAGGGATAAACTCTGAAATTGTCCTACAGACATTGTTCTATCGAGTCGGCATAGCATAACCACGAATGCCAGAGCAGACGTCCAAGAATTTGCATGGAGTTGGGCTGGGGCAAGTCTGTAGAACTTTAGGATCTGCACGACTTCCTTAGGAACCCCTACAGTTTAAACCCTGACTCAAAGAATTCCGAGTACACGCACATCTCAGAGGTGCTGGGCTTACAAACTGGCTCATCTTCTTTGGGGAGTCTGTATAGGTATTGCTCTAGAAAGTTGAAGACAATTTGTAGAAGGTCTAGTTCACTCTCTTCGAGTTTATTTGTGACTCCAGCGGAACTAATCCCTAAAGGTTAGATGATTATTGTGGCCTCTCCAGGAATCTCTGGGTCCTGCTCCATGAGTATTGCATGGGGACGGGTTTTATGTTCTTCTACAAAAGAAATTTCCGATACAGTCACTCTTGGAATCTGAGTCCTTGTGGAATGTTTCCCCATGGTAATAGGCCTCACGACAGTCGATCCCTAGACTGGGATAAAGCCCTACAAGCGTACTCCCCTACTATCCAACCAAATATTGACTGGACAGCTACGGAATCCATACGGCCCGGAGGATCGAACATTCGAGACATTTTTTCTTTAAAAGGAAATAAAAATGAAGAGCAAAAAGGGGAAGTAGGACTTACTGTTCTCTTTCTTATGGAAACGAAGAAGACTGGTAGCAGCGACTGGCGCTCTCAACGGTGAAGAAGACAAAGGAGAGAATTAAACTCTCACTCTGCAGAATGAATGCCTGGGGAAGAAGAACAGTTGCTTCAGTTTTACCTTTTATGAGCCCTCGTCAAAGAAAAGGAGTGATTTTCACTCGAAGCTAATCAGTTCCCACGTATAATTATCACCAAACGTCTCAAAACACTTGCCAACAGGACGTTTGCCTCGAGCATAGACCTGCATTAGTTTTAAAAGGTGGAGGCAAAACTGTCACTAACATCATGAGATTTACAGCGTTGTCAGATTTAACCATCAGAAGGATGCATGGTGAGTTGTCACAACTTATCAATTCAAATTTCTTTTGGCGCTCGTGTCTTTGTAGGATCGTGTGGCCTATGAATCAAAATTACAGAAAATATCTTATTGACTTCTGATTTAAGGAGCTGTTACGACTTTGTGACGCATTAAGTGTAGCAAAACCAGCAATGGGCTATCCTCATAACATATAATGTCGTCCATCCATGTCATAGTCTGGCAGATACCCGCATATCGTCAATTCATACTTTGAGTTTTAAGAAGGTGTGCGACTTCCACCAGTTGAGCAGAGACTGCATGAGTTCGATTTTGATCATGGAAGAGTTCTAGTGATGATAAGTTGGTACTCTCCCCAAGTCATTGTGCTTCCATGAGTCGTTAACGCGACATAAGATGAAATATATCTTTCATTGGGATTGCCCCATCATACTTGTTAAGTTCATTGGGGCAAGGGGCAACTGTTGATACCATATTTCACCCACCAATCATTAGGTGACACGCATCACCAAGCATGATGACATAGGAAGGTGACATGTGTTCAGGCTGCGATTATCTTTAACTCATTATTCTTGGCCATTTGGAAGTCGCCGCATTAAATGGGCTAGAACCCGTCAGCTGCCTATGTAGTGTGATAAGTAGTGCTGCTGGCTAGCGACTTGACTGTACAGTGCCACAACTCGCCCTTCCAAGGATGGTCTAACTCACAGACACCTCACATCTCATCTAACGCGCTCCTCTAAAAATCCCAAACTACTGTATCAGCCAAGAACCTATTCCAAGGAATCTTTATGTAGCGAACAGTGCAGACAGCTCGACTAAGTGATTTGACAGATTGTCATACCTCAGCCATAGGATCACCATCCTATAGCCGTTCAGGATTGTTCGATACGTTCCTAGTTGTTATGCAGTTACACCTTGAATTTATCTAAGATTCTCTATTCTCAATATATGTAAGACCCACACTCCATTAACCAGGTTTAACCATGTCATGCCAAGTCTTCCCATCATTATCGGCTTAGGTAAACTAACCAGATCGACCGTATGAAGAAACCACAAGGCTAGGTGAGTAAATTAACCCAAAAATAGTGTATTCTGGTTATCTAGCTGACTGACAGCCATTGTGTGGCCGACCACTCAGTCAGAAAATGAGGTTAGTTAAATTTTAATTGAGTAGAAGCATTCTTATGTGGTTGACGAGTTCTGCAACCACATAGTCAACCACACAAATTCAAAATCGACTCTGAGATTTGGAAACTTTCCAAGTTTAGAGGATCTCTTTCCTAGTTGAGAGAGAACTTTATATGGAAGTTTTTCTTCTATATAAAGGACATCCTCTAGTCTCTCTTACTCTTTTAGAATCAATTTCGAAACCCTAAACCTAAAAGAGAAAGAGAAGGAGAAAGAGAAAAAAAAAAGAGAAGGAAGCTAGGAGAGGAAAAGTTGTTAAAGGAGTTGCTATCCCTTTCTACAGCAAGGGACAAAGGTAAGGAATCTATTCTTGCATATGTAGGATTGATTAGGATGATCTCTCATCAATGAGTTGAAGAGATGACCCTAATGTTGTGATTGAGATCATGCAATCTCAATTTATCTCAAGAAAAACCATGAAAATAGGTTAGGAATGAATTGTTGATAAAAACCCATGAATCAAGCCATAAAATGACCCTAGGAGGTGTTCCAATAATGAGCTAAGAGTTAAACTGAGAAAGACCTTCGAACACAACCAGTAACTTATGTGGTAGCATCAGTGGTCTACTACAAAGTGACCAGTGACCAACCACAGACTCTCGAGAAGAATTACATAGGGTTGTGTGATCGCATTAATGGAAGCATGATGTGCGACTACACAGACGACCACATAATTTCAGAAAGCCTATTTTGAGGATAAAATAGATGTTAAACTATTGTAACCTAATATCATTAAACCTTAATCTAAATTCATGGATTTCCTAGGTTGTCGACTAGTACAAGTTAACTTTTAAAGCTTGAAAGAGGAAGATACTACGATTAAAGGTGAGGAAACAAGATCTAAGCTAATTAGTTAATGACAAACTACTCTTCCTTTTATCTGTCCAATGCTAAGATTGATGCCATGCTTGTATGATTGTAATGTGCATCTCACATGTCATCTAATATTACTATTATTCTTGTTCATGCATATTTACTTTATTATTTTTGCTTTATTATGGATGATAATAGGAATAGGTATATGTTTGTGTGTGTGGTTGGTGTGCTATGTAGGGAAGGCTGTGTGATCCTTAAACCATGCATCATATTGACATCATCATATCGTTGTTACCTTAGTGGAACTAGTACGTCGTTAGGCATCAGAGGCATGTTCGCGGACCGAATGGTCTTTGACTTTATCGAGGAGCCCTAGCTCTACCTCTATGGACACATTGAGGGATGCTAGGATAAGGTCTTGGATACATATGGATGGCATTAGGATTGGTTAGTTGCGAGCCCAGTTTGCAAGCCCTTACCAATAAGGGCATACGTACTGGTATGGGTAGGGCATCAAGGGAAGTGTTGACAATGTGTAATCTGGACACTTTAGCTCTATCACTATTCCATGGTCATTGCTTGTGGGACGGTAATGGTGTTTAATCCATTGGGCAGATTCACATACTCGTGTATAGAGGTGTGATGGCTGTAATCCTTTCTATAGCATAGTTCCAAATTTAAACCAGACTAAAGATAATGATATGACTGCATGCATATGTTTGCACATTGTTTTGTCTACTCACTGAGCCGTGATGTGTGCTCACCCCTCGACCTAATATTTTAGTCGATGATGCAGGTCCTACAGTGAAAGACTATATGAAGGCACCGTCTTACGAACATGTGGCGGCGATGGATACTCCGAGTGTGGAAGACTAGTATGACCCTTGGTGCGAGTGTTTTCAATGTCTTTATTGTTAATTTAATTCGTATTTTGATTATAGGAGACTGGTAATAGATTATTTAATTATGTTTTGGTTTATTTAGAGATAATTAAATTATTTACTTATTTATCATGTTAGACACTTAGTTCAGTATTTAATAAGACTTTTGCTATTTATCTTAATATCACTGATTGTGTTGTAGTATGAGTATTTGGTTTGGATGGTTGGCATGGCTGTTACAAGATCTTGGCTTGAACCGTTGGTTCTTATGACGGTTCATCACACTTCTAGTTTATCCAGAATCGAGGTTTGATAACTTGGTATTATAACTCTTAGACCCTACCCATCAAACCTGAATATAGCCACTAGAGCCCTTAAACTGAGATAGGAGGAAAATAAAAGCTATATAATAAAAACACACCATAAGCACATTCTTGTTTAAGATAGAAATTAAGCAAAACCATAATGCACATAATGAAAAAGAAAAACAACAAAGAATATATATATATATATATATATATATATATATATGCCTGAAATACAAGTGACATAAAATATATCCAAAAATCAAAGTACAGTCCACAAGCCGGATAGTTACTCTACAACCACCAAACGGGGAATGTAATTATAGTTGGAAAAAGATATGAATATCAATTACTGAGCTGGAAGAGTAGGAGGAAGAGGTACCTCTCGGTCTGTATCATAGTCCTCTGTGTACACCCTTGTGAGCCAAGCTACCTGCACCTGGGTCACCTGAAAACTGTCAGCAAGATCCGCTACCCACTGATTTGCAGTAGTCTGAGCATCTCTGATCTCTCGAAGGAGTGCCATCATATCATCCGGTGGTGGGCACGAGGGACTAGCTAAATGGGTAGAATGAGAAGGGCCAGCTCTAGTGGTATGTTGTGGTGAGGGAGGGGTATGTCATCCACATCCATGTACATCCAATCATTATCATCATCATCACTCTCTGCCACGACTACAGCTTGACGTGGTGGATGGACCATCGCATTCCATTCCTCATTGCTGATCTACATATCCTGCATCTCCATCCTGTATATGGCCTCCCAGTTAATGTCCACAGAGACTATCCTAGTAAATCCTCTCACCCTCCATGTTTACCTGTAGGTGGGTGAGGATGGTAGTGATCATATGACCATAGGGTAGGTTGTCCTTCAGGCCAATCGTCGCAACTCGATACATTGTGCCAATAATGATATAGGGGCAGGCATACGGATTGCCTGGTCCAAATGCAATATAGCAGATAGTAAGAGAGCTAAGAGACCATCTGATAGTGCCAACTCTGAGGCACCAGGTTATGCTAGATGATCAGATAATAAACCCTAGCTTTGGACGTAGCTTGATCGCTTTCATTTGCCAGCGATCACTCCGGAGGATCCGATTATTTATCTCGACGTGCATCCTCAACGATAGAAACTGATGCTCTTTTGGGGTGCAATAGACCAATGGACCATCAGTAGAGATTCTTAGGATGTCTGCCAACTGCTGACAGTTAAATGAAATGGGAACCCCTTTCACCCAACTAGTGATCCTGAGGTCCCTACCTTTATCCACATCCTCTGGGTCACCTTCAATCTAAAGGTTGCAGTAGAACTACTTTACCAAGTCCGGATGAGTACACCCCTGGTACTGTATCACTGGGAGCCAACCCATAGTTTAGAAGGCATTTTCAACGTCAAAGAGGGCAAGGCTGGCTAAGTCCACAAACCAGCCTACTTCTACTTTCTTGGTTCGAAAACAAGGGTACTATGCCTCAACTTCAACTGACCAGAAGCGAATGGCATCGTGGACCGGGGAACTTTGGTACAACTCATGTTATCTACAAAGAGCACAAACCAATAAGCAAGATGTTAATTATAGAAAATTTTGAAATTTTGACATTATAAAGGAGTAATTTGGCCAAAAGCCTCTCATTTCCACACAAAAGCTGGGACTAGAGGACTTACATAAAGGGAAACAAAATTATATGTGCCAAACAATATTGTATGACCAAGGAATTGAATCAAATTCAAGGAATTTCAAGGAAATTAGTGAATTTGAGAAAAACCCCAAATTCTAGGGCAAAACTTGTTTTTTTTGGATTGATTACAAACCCACCGATGAAATCTCAAATAAGTTGAGGGCTTTGCTTCGCATTATGCCCAATAACAATGCTAAGTGATAAAAATGAAAATTTTATGGTAAAATACGGTGTAATTTGATAAAACAAGGAAAAGACGATAAAAACCTAGGTTTGGCAATCCAAAAGAGGGTAAAGAAGGAAGACTTTACCTTTAGATGGAGTTTGGAAGTCTCTACTCAGTGGTAGAAGCAAGATATTTATGTGGAAGCACTGTAGCAACTCAGTGAAGGTGAGTGGAGTTTGAACTCAGTGGAAGACAAGAGAATAATGGAGAAAAACCAACTGGGTTCGACTTAAAAGCTAAATTTTGGGTTGTGTGGTCACACAAACCATCGACCACACAGTTGTCCACACACTCTCAGACTCAGCTACATGGTTTGTGTGGATAAATGAGTGGAAGCACCATATCTGACCACACAAGTTCAACCACACAAATAATTTCTGCTCTAAATTGTCACACCCCAATTCTGCACTATTCAGAATGGTGTGATGAACCGTCAATAAACCAACGGTTCAACCAGGATCTCAAAACAGGCTATCCCACATATGATAAACCAAAACACATTCCACATTAATCAGAGGTAATAAAGTAAATAGCGGAAGTCTTACAGATAATGAACTGAGGTCTAATCATGATAAATAATTAATATTCCATTTATTTCCATGTAACCAAAACATAATTTAATACATATTACAATATCCAAATACAAAAACTAAACACTAAATGTATCCACTATTGAAACGCTCGCTTAACGAACCATGTTCATCCTCCACAGCTTTCTTACCATAGCCACCACATGTTCATATGTTGGCGTGTCAACACAATCTTCAATCATAGTACCTGCAACATCAGAAACTTAATAGAATTGCGCGTGCGAGGGTCAGCTCTCCAACTTGAGCTCAGTGAGAAAATAAAACAATGCAACAATACATATGCATGCATTCAATTCATATCTTCGGTCTGGTATATAAGTTTGCAATGTGCTATAGAAAGGATAGGTGGCCGCCGCACCTCTATACATGAGTGTGTGGAAACGCCCAGTGAAAACGGCACTGTCGCCCCACATGCACCCACCATGGACAATATACACCCCATGAAAACGGCATGACTGTACCGGTTGCCCATACCAACACGTAAGCCCCTATTGGCGAGGGCTTGCAAACTGGGCTCGCAACTAACCAACCCTAATGTCAAACAATGTATCCAAGGCCTCACCCCAGCATCCCTCAATACATCCATAGAGATAGAGTTGGGGTCTGGTGACCAGGCTGAACCACAATGCCACGTCCCCCCCTGATGCCCTACGACATATTAGTTCCGCTAAGGTAATGGCGATACGACGATGTTAGTGGACAAGACTTGAGTAAAGATAGAGCTAGAGTCTGGTGACCAGACTGAACCACAATGCCACGTCCTCCCCCTGATGCTCCCCTCACATCAAGCACACTAACACTTGCTTAGTGGACATGACTTGAATAGACCATGGCACAATATACACCCCATGAAGAACGATCATGGCTGTACCGGTTGATACCATCCCTACCCGCACCATATACACTAGCCAAACACAAACATTCACATGCCTATTCCTATCATCATCATCATCATCATGTTATAAACAATAAAGTAAATATGCATGAACAAATAATAGAAATATTGGATGACATGTTAAATGCACATACAAGCATACACGCATAGAATCAATATGGCATTGGACTCAAGAAATAAAATAGTTTATTATTAACCAGTTAGTTTAGGTCTTGTTCCCTCACCTTAGCTTGTTAATAGATCCTCTTCTAAGCTTTAGAATCATCTTTATAACGTTATTATATTGCTAGAAGACCTAACAAAGTCGATAGAATTTAATTAGAATTAATTCTGAATTTAAAAACCATGTCGTTAACTGAGGGTCGGAGGTAGGGTCGGAGTCATGATCGACCCTGGGTGCGACCCTCCCCCTAATCTGAACTTCCCGAACACTAAGGGTCGATGCTAGGGTCGGATCTGCCATCGACCCTAGGTGCGACCCTCTACGGTTTGAATCAAAAATATCAGATTTCATTCTTTCTTTCATGGTTGGATCCTATGGCTTACTTCCACAATTCATTCTATACATGTTCTATGGTTTAGAACTATACTTTATTCACCTACATGGTTTTAATGATCTCCTCCATGGTTTCCATTGAAACGAAACCATGGATGGATGATTTGGGTTTCTTCTAAGTCATACCCTCTTCAATAACCATTCTAAAGTCTTAAATAGATCATGGGGAATGTGTTCATACCTTAGGTTTGCTGAGATTCAGAGTTCCTCTGAATTTCCTCTTCTTCCTTAGCCTTTTCTTCAAGTTTTCCTTCTCTTCTTCTCTTCCTTCTCTTCTCTTTCTCTCAATCCAATTAGGGTTGTAAAAGGAGTGAAAGAGGCTTAGGGACGTCCTATTTATAGAGTAAAACCTCCCAAAATAAGTCCCAATAAGTTTAGGAAAGGTTTCAATTGAAATTAGGAAGGTTTCCTAATTTTCGGTTCGTGCTATTTTTCCCGAGTACCGAGGGTCGATGGGAGGGTCGATGGGAGGATCGAACAACTCATAGACCCTGCGACCCATGGTTGAGGGTCGATGGTGTGGGTCGATGGGAGGGTTGGACCCGCCTGTTAAAACATGCGACCCTACCCTCATTTTGACTGTTTTTGGGTAAATTTTCATATTTGGTCTTGGGTTTCTTCACACACTTGGTCCACTTGGCTCGACCATGATATGTAGATGGGTCCTAACACAAAATATAAGGTTAGGCCAGGTTCGTGGCGTGCGGGTCTTACAACTCCACCACCCTTACAAGAAATTTCGTCCTCAAAATTTGAAAGTATGGATCTTACAACTCCCCCATCCTAAGAATAAATTTTGTCCTCAAAATTTTAAATTTACTTTGGAGTCAATAGGTGGGAATTCTATTTTCGTATTGCATCTTCTTCCTCCCATGCAATCTCCTCCGCGTATCGTCTTCGTCAGATTATCTTCGTGTAATTGATACCAAGTTGTTAAGGTGTTATACCTTTCAACTAGTGAACTAGGCTAGTACCACTTCAATAGTTAAACATTCTATCTAATCCAGTGACTCCGTGGTCAATACCTTTGATATGGATCTCCAATGTACTTCTTCAATAGAGACACACGAAATACATCATGCACACTAGACATGGATAGCGGTAACGCTAATTGATATACAACTTTTTTATGTCTCCCCAAAGTTTATAAAATCCGACACATATATAGAATACCACTTTCCCTTCTCATTGAATTGTTTTAAACCATGCATAAGTGATATCTCCAAAAATACTTTGTCGCTTATGACGAACTCAAGGTCTTGGTGTCTCTCCTGACCATCTTGAGCTATCCTGGCCCTTTTCTTTGATCTTGTCTGCCACTCGACAGGTTTCTGCAATTAACTCAGGTATTAAAAAAAAAATTTCCAACTTTATTCCAAAATAAAGGAATTTGACATTTCTACCGTACTATGCTTGATAGGTGACATTTACATGGTAGCTTAATAGCAACTTCAATTCATGGTAACTTCTCAACTCAAGTTCCTTGAAATCAATTTTACAAGCTCGGAGCATATCTATTAGGATCTGTATAGTCCGCTCCGACTGTCCGTCGGTTTACGGTAAACTGCGGTACTAAACTTCAACTTTGTCTCCATTATTTTCTGTAGATTCCCCCACAACTTCGAGATAAGGCATAAGCTTCTAACCGACATTAAGGTCTCATGCATACCATTCAATCTGGCAATATTATCCACATATATCGCTTAGTTAGCCGCTCCAAAGCATACCGAGGTCGTATAGCAATGGAATGAGCTATCTTCATAAGGCGATCAACAATCACCCATACTACGTCAACCGATCTAGGAGTCAGTGGCAAATCAATGACATAGTTCATTGTAATGCAGTTTCACTTCCAGACTGTCTTTGATAGTTATTGTTGTAGCCATGTTGGTCTTTGTCTTTCAGCCTTTACTTTCTGATGATTCAAATACTGAAACATGCATCTATCCACAACCACTTCCATTCCCTTTCTGCCAAAATAATCTCTTCATGTCATGATACATTTTGGTACTCTAGTATGTACTGAATATTAAGTACAATGGACTCTTATCATTATCCTCCTCGTGACATCTAAATCTTTTTCTTCAGGTATTCAAAATCTACCTCTATATCTGAGTACCATCTCCGCATCCCAAGTGATTCAGGATTGGGTTTTTCTTTCTCTAAATCTCCTTGCATTATTCTTATATACAGATTTAACAAAATTGCTACTTTTTATTTCATCCACCAATTCAGAGATGATTTTTAACACCATAAACGCAACCGAACTATTGTTTCATAATTCATCCATAAGTTCTCGCTCGATTGGATCATCACTAGCTTTTATTGTATGTTACTCTTTTCCAAATCTGAATCTGTTGCTGCAGAACATAAGGCAACATTTATACTCGGTCCTTCTTCAGACCTCATAATCCCTTTTTGCTTATGGCTTAGCTACTACATTAGCCTTGCTCAGTGACCTTGAATATCACGGTCTTAATCCTTCAATGTTCAAACCATTTTTTTATCCTCATGTTCAACTCTTTCTGATGAATAGATAAATAGGACTCTTAACCTAAAATTATTCTCCGTTTAGATAATGTCTCCAAGTCTTGATTGCATAATTCATCACCGGTAACTCCAAGTCATGAGTAGGGTAATGCTTCTCATGCTCCTTTAGTTTTCTTGAAACGTATGAAATCGCTTATTTACCTTGCATCAACCCGCATCCTTGATCCAATCCGAAAGCTCCGATGGATAGGGTAAAAGGTTCCCTTGGTACCGAAATGATCAAGATGGGAGTTGATATCAACCTTACCTTAGAATCTGGAAACATTCTTCACACTTGTAGATTCAAATAAATTCCTCTCCCTTACTGGTTAGCTTGGTAAGAGGTTTTGCGATCTTAGGGTGGTCCTCCAAGCATCGTCTGTAATAATCAGCTAAAACCAAGAAACTTCTTATCTTTGCAATATTCCATACAATTGCTTCTATCTGAATAGGGTCCACTTTAATCCCTTTATATGATGCTACGTGATCTAAGAAGATCATTTTGTTTTATCATGTCTCATGTTTCTTGGACTTGACATGAAGCTTTTCACTTCTCAGCTGTTGTGAAGCTGTTCTAAGATCTATTGTATGAGTTGCTTCATTCTTAGAATAAACCAAATATCATCTATGAAAACTATGACCGACGTGTCCAACATGTCATGAAACACCCAGTTCATCAGCTCCATAAAAGATGTAAGGGCATTGGTTAATCCAAACGTCATAATCGAGAACTCATAATGTCCAATCCAGATTCTAAAAGCTATCTTCGAGATATTTCTGTCCAAAATTCTTCAGCTGATGATATCTTGACTGAATAAAATACCTTTGCTCCTTGTAACTGTTTAAACAAGTCATCGATCTAAGGTAGTAGATATCGATTCTTGATTGTGAGCTTGTTTAGTTCCCGGTAGTCTATACGCAAACAACACTACCATCCTCCTTCTTCATGAATTGCATTGGCACTTCCTATGATGCAATACTTAGCCAATTAGAACCATTGTCTAATAACTGTTGTAGTTGTGTCTCAATCCCTTTAACTCCATAGAAGCTACTCTACAGGTGCCTTTGACACAAGTATCGTCCTTGGTAACAAGTCGATGACGAACTCAGTCATACGATCAGATGATAACCCGGAAAGTCTCCTGGGAACACATCAGGGAATTTATGCATCACATCAATAACAGCCATCTGTGGTGCTGCTTTGGTAACGTATACCACAGATACCATATATCCAACTCATTTCTCTTCAAATCATCTCTTCGCCTTTAGAATAGAGCGGATCAGCTTTCACTTCCTAGGCAACATACTCCCAATGATACTAAATCATATGCCGTTTTTATTCTTGAATGATAACCTCTTCTATGCACATAATCACTTGTAGAGTGTTTGAGACAACCAGTCTATTTCCAAGATGACGTCAAAGTCTACCATCTCAAGTCGACTCAGGTTGCATTCAAATTATGTTCATCCATAAGATTTGGACATTGTTCGTAACACTCATCCCATACAACATCTAGTCCAAAGGGCTTGAACTAGCAAAATCTGGTATAAGGTCTTAAGGGCTTGTCTAGTTCCTTCATCTCTTAGTTTTTCAAAGACTATCATCAAAATCTCATATTGCACTCATTAGCTTGTATTTATTTTATCCTTGATGTTCTACCTTGCTCTCTCTTCCATATACCTTGAAAAATCTTGTGATTGTTACTTCATATCCCAAGTCTATCTATAAGCATTAGGGTATATGCTTATAAATTCATTAATTCAGCCAAACTATTTTGGTCTTTACTTAATCATATCCCTCAACATTGGGCATAACTCAATTATCATTGTATTAAATCGAGTACTACTTATGCCATGACTTTATCCTGGTATCCACTCTTAAATTTGCCTTTAGGAATCTTTTACCTTGTCAAAATTTGTACCGATATAGCCATCCTTAACTCTACTTGAGTGCTATCTATTTCTTTACTGTCTACTCTTAATAGTTCCCATATTTTCTCATGCACTCTTTTATAGACATGACTCATATCCATCCATTTAGCAATCTCAAAACAAATCCTCTATTACTTCATCTGAGGTTCATTGGTCATAGCATTTAATCTGAATCCAATCATCTTTCTTCCAATAATTCTATTATCACTAAACATTTTTATCATCAAAGGTTAGGGAGTGTATGAATCAAAATGTTCATCCAAAAGTGATTCACTTCCTTTCGTCTATTTAGCATAATGACAAACACTTGCTTTATCTGGTGAACCTAGGTTTAAAGAATCAGGAGTAAATCTGTAGTAATCCTACCGGCATCAAAAGATCATTAAATTACACGGTGGTCCAAATATATGAAAATAGAAGTTCTACAGTTCTTGACCTCATGGTTACAGGTTCTATCGAATATATAATGCCATTGGTCAAGGCACTACAGGAGTAAATCTGGAGAGAGATTTCGTACATCAGTAAATCACGTATAATCTGAAAAAAAAATTTGTACATCAATAAATCAGGTATAAATCAGAGAATGTACACTCAACCCGATTAAATATTTAACTATTCATTCAGTTCATATCTCTGTTCATGTTGTCGATCATGAGAATGGTTCAGATTGGTATAATCAGGACTAATACTAAAGAAACAATATCTATAACCCCAATTGATAGGTTAAATCAAGAAGGTATCCTGTCAAGGCCCGAGAAATTAAAATCTGGTATGTGCATCCTCTATAATCATAAGAGTAAATCAATAATGCACCGCATCCTATATAAACATATCCAGTTATATGGCCATAATCCTCTTATCTCTGTTTGGATTTAGCCCGAGATCTTTTCCTTTATCTCTACAGGGGTTTTGGCATTACTAGCCAATTTTCTTCTTCCTCTGTCCTACATCGAGTTTCACATCTTGTGAGTACCCACTCGGTATTCTAATTTCTACTGTACCGATGCTTCCTTCTTGCTACTGTACTATATCCTTGTATACTTGGATAACTACCCAACTTATAGATAATACCCTATATCATTTGTTTATTAGGATGATTTTTGGTCTTCTCTTTCTGTTTGAGTGTATATATACGATTTCACCTTTAATATGTACATTATTGTCTTGTTTAAGTTCTGTCTCAACCAACATAGGTGCTTATGGTTTGTTTGTATTAAAGCTTTTAATTTATCCTAACTCAGTTCATGGACTCCAGTGGTAGTATTCAGGTTTAATGGGTAAGGCCTACGAGATGCTTTGATACCAAGTTGTCACACCCCAATTCTGTACTATTCAGAATGGTGTGATGAACCGTCAATAAACCAACGGTTCAACCAGGATCTCAAAACAGGCTATCCCACATATGATAAACCAAAACACATTCCACATTAATCAGAGGTAATAAAGTAAATAGCGAAAGTTTTACAGATAATGAACTGAGGTCTAATCATGATAAATAATTAATATTTCATTTATTTCCATGTAACCAAAACATAATTTAATACATATTACAATATCCAAATACAAAAACTAAATACTAAACGTATCCACTATTGAAACGCTCGCTTAACGAACCATGTTCGTCCTCCACAGCTTGCTTATCATAGCCACCACATGTTCATATGTTGGCGTATCGACATAATCTTCAATCATAGCACCAGTAACATCAGAAACTAAAAAGAATTGCGCGTGCGAGGGTCATCTCTCCAACTTGAGCTCAGTGAGAAAATAAAACAATGCAACAATACATATGCATGCATTCAATTCATATCTTTGGTCTGGTATATAAGTTTGCAATGTGCTATAGAAAGGATAGGTGGCCGCCGCACCTCTATACACGAGTGTGTGGAAACTCCCAATGAAAACGGCACTGTCATCCCATATGCACCCACCATGGACAATATACACCCCATGAAAATGGCATGGTTGTACCGGTTTCCTATACCAACACGTAAGCCCCTGTTGGCGAGGGCTTGCAAACTGGGCTCGCAACTAACCAACCCTAATGTCAAACAATGTATCCAAGGCCTCACCCCAGCATCCCTTAATACATCCATAGAGATAGAGCTAGGGTCTGGTGACTAGGCTGAACCACAATGCTACGTCCCCCCCCCCCTGATGCCCTACGACATATTAGTTTCGCTAAGGTAATGGCGATACGACGATGTTAGTGGACAAGACTTGAGTAAAGATAGAGCTAGAGTCTAGTGACCAGGATGAACCACAATGCCACATCCTCCCCCTGATGCTCCCCTCGCATCAAGCACACTAACACTTGCTTAGTGGACATGACTTGAATAGACCATGGCAAAATATACACCCCATGAAGAACGGTCATGGCTGTACCGGTTGATACCATCCCTACCCGCACCATATACACTAGCCAAACTCAAACATTCACATGCCTATTCCTATCATCACCATCATCATCATGTTATAAACAATAAAGTAAATATGCATGAACAAATAATAGAAATATTAGATGACATGTTAAATGCACATACAAGCATACACGCATAGAATCAATATGGCATTGGACTCAAGAAATAAAATAGTTTATTATTAACCAGTTAGTTTAGGTCTTGTTCCATCACCTTAGCTTGTTAATAGATCCTCTTCCAAGCTTTAGAACCATCTTTATAACATTATTATATTGCTAGAAGACCTAACAAAGTCGATAGAATTTAATTAGAATTAATTCTGAATTTAAAAACCATGCTATTAACTGAGGGTCGGAGGTAGGGTCGGAGTCATGATCGACCCTGGGTGCGACCCTCCCCCTAATCTGAACTTCCCGAACACTGAGGGTCGATGCTAGGGTCGGATCTGCCATCGACCCTAGGTGCTACCCTCCATGGTTTGAATCAAAAATATCAGATTTCATTCTTTCTTTCATGGTTGGATCTATGGCTTACTTCCACAATCCATTATATACATGTTCTATGGTTTAGAACTATACTTTATTCACCTACATGGTTTTAATGATCTCCTCCATGGTTTCCATTGAAACGAAACCATGGATGGATGATTTGGGTTTCTTCTAAGTCATACCCTCTTCAATAACCATTCTAAAGTCTTAAATAGATCATGGGGAATGTGGTCATACCTTAGGTTTGCTGAGATTCAGAGTTCCTCTGAATTTCCTCTTCTTCCTTAGCCTTTTCTTCAAGTTTTCCTTCTCTTCTTCTCTTCCTTCTCTTCTCTTTCTCTCAATCCAATTAGGGTTGTAAAAGGAGTGAAAGAGGCTTAGGGACGTCCTATTTATAGAGTAAAACCTCCCAAAATAAGTCCCATTAAGTTTAGGAAAGGTTCCAATTGAAATTAGGAAGGTTTCCTAATTTTCGGTTCGTGCTGTTTTTCCCGAGTACCGAGGGTCGATGGGAGGGTCGATGGGAGGGTCGGACAACTCATAGACCCTGCGACCCATGGTTGAGGGTCGTTGGTGAGGGTCGATGGGAGGGTCGGACCCGCCTGTTAAAACATGCGACCCTACCCTCATTTTGACTGTTTTTGGGTAAATTTTCATATTGGGTCTTGGGTTTCTTCACACACTTGGTCCACTTGGCTCGACCATGATATGTAGACGGGTCCCGACACAAAATATAAGGTTAGGCCGGGTTCGTGGCATGCGGGTCTTACATAAATGCTTTAAAATTTTGGGAAAATATTCATTTTGGTGATTTTTATTTTGATGCTATGCAACTAATCTCAAAAACTGCCAATTTTGTACAACGTCTCACATATGTTGGCTATGCAGACATTTCATCAATAGAAAATCTGAGATGGCTGGCCATACTCATGGAAATAGTCGTAGAGGCTGTAGCCCGACCCTACCACCATTTGAAACAGGAAATGCTAATGAAAACCCTAAAGGATAAGCGGAAAACAATGTGAACCAGAATATTATACCTCCAAACGGTAACAATCAGGCCACTCCAACTAACCACCACCTGATCTGGCCACTGTTGTAATGAATCTAGCATGAAAAGGACAGGACCTACAGCAATCATAGATGAATATGTAGGCAGCCTTGGGAATTACACCTCCAGCTATAAACCACACTAAGTCCTCCCGATCAGACTGAGACAGTACCGGTGGGTAGCAGCATTGTGTCTCCCGTACCCATTGTCCATAACACGGTGCCCATAGCACCTGTGAAAATAACACCGTTCCCATGGCACAAGCAGGTTCCAAAGTAATGCACACCCCAAGATAGAATTTTAGAGTACAACAAGGGGTGAACAATTAAGGAAATTATCAGAATCAGCCACCTGTATATGGGTTTTATGCATAAAATCAACTTGACTACTCTAGGCAGATAACGAGTTTCCTGAAAATGAAACTGAAGGAGTTCACTGGTAAGCCTTCAAACCCATTATGTCGAGCTCACTAGATTGATGAAATCGAGAGGAATTTCATGATGATGACTATTACAGAAGAAAAGGTGATACGTACAACTTTTATGCTAAAAGGTGATACACGTCAATGGTGAAAGTCCACTCAAAGTTATCTTCTGATCAAGCACACCCATCTAACATGGGCTATCTTCAAAGAAGTCTTCTTTGAGAAATATTTTCCCATAAGCTTCAGGGATCAGATAAAGAAGGATTTTTTGAGTTTATATCAAGGTCAAATGACTGTTGATGCTTACCAGTAGTGTTTTGAAGAGTTGTTCTTCTTCGCTCCCTCTAGTATGCAAAAAGAAGATACCAAAAACCGAAGGTTTGTCATGGGACTTAGGGAAAGCACTTGAGAGTACGTGTTGGGACTAAAAAAAAGATCTACAATAAAGCAGTACAGATTGCTCGAGTTCTGGAGTCAAGTCAGAGAGAGAGCTATTTTGCTCAAAATAGGGGTATTTAGAGGCCTAACGAAAGCTCGTTCAATGGAGGGAATTCAAAGACCTTCAAACCATTCTAGGCATTAGCCAAGACTACTTAGCCCGCTCAACCTAAACAAAATCAAGAGAATGCTGGAGTTAAATGCTTCAACTATGAACAAGTAGGCATTATTCAAGGGACTGCCCTAAAACAAAGAAGCAATTGCAGTTAGGAAAGGTTTTTTTTTGGGACGTCTAAAGAAGCTATCGCATCACCAGATGTGGTCACAGATATGACCCTACCTTTTGTTTTGTAATACCTTGTGTGAGCATATAGACCAAAATTTAGGTAATATCACAACTATCGTACCTATAGCTGGCATACCCACCAGAGTACTTTTTAACTCTGGAGCCACCCACTCTTTTGTATCTGTATCTTTTAGAAAGAAACTAAATGTGCCCCTCAAACCTTTAGACACCAAGCTATTACTACGGTCGCCTATGGGATTAGAAGCAGAGCTAGACAAAGGTTACTGACTATGCCCAGTCCTTATTGGTGGACAAACTATAGAGGCAACCTATAAGGTGGACAAACAATAGAGGCAACCTTAATTCAACTTGAGATGGCAGACTTTAATGTCATCTTAGGAATGGACTGGTTAGCCCGGCACTCCATAAGTTTATTGTGTATGAAAAAGAAATTGACCTTCAAAAGCTAGGATGGTACAGAATTTAGTTTTTTAGAAACCAAACTTCCTCATAAACGAAAGTTCATTCGCTCTGCATTGAAGGCTAAGAGATGTCTTGAAAAGGGTAGAGTTGGATACCTTGTATCTGTGGTGGACCTTACCAGAGAAGCTCCATGAATGGAAGATATTAAGGTTGTATAGGAATTTTTGGATGTGTTTCCAGATGATTTACTTGGGTTGTCACCCGATCAAACGACAGAGTTTGTTATAGACCTAATGCCAGAGTCGGCACCTTTGTCTAAGGCACCATATCGAATGGCTCCAACTGAACTGAAAGAATTGAAGGTTCAATTGCAAGAGTTATTAGGGAAAGACTTTATCCGACCAAGTATATCACAATGGGGAGTGCTGTGTTGTTCATGAAGAAGGAATTTTGAATATGTATAGACTATAAAAAATTAAACAAGTTAACGATCAAGAATCGATACCCGCTACCTCGTATCGATGACTTATTTGATCAATTGCAAGGTGTGAAGGTGTTTTTCAAAATTGATCTACGGTCTGGATATCATCAATTAAATATTAAGGATGAAGATATTATAAAGACAACATTTAGAACAAGGTATGGACACTATGAGTTCCTGGTTATGTCCTTCGGGGTAACCAATGCACCAACATATTTTATTGAACTCATGAATCGAGTATTCCACGACATGCTGGACACTTCGATCAAAGTTTTCATAGATGACATATTGATCTATTCCAAGGATGAAGTGACTCATGCGATGGATCTTAAAGCAACCTTACAACGACTAAAAAGGGAAAAGCTTTATGACAAATTCGATAAATGTGAGTTATGGCTAAACGAAGTATAATTTTTAGGTCACGTGGAATCTTTAGAAGGAAATAAAGTGGACCCTGACAAAATAAAAGCAATTGTGAAGTGGGAAACACTTAAGAAAATTATCAAGATTAGAAATTTCATGGGGTTAGCAGAATACTATAAACGATTCATGGGAGATTACTCTAGAATCATCATACCTCTCACTAAGCTAACCAAAAAAGGAGAAAAGTTCATTTGGTCTGATCAGTGCTAGAAGTGCTTCCAAACCTTGAAGTCAAAGTTGATATTAGTGCCATCTTGACCATTCTAGTACCAGGACAGCCATTTACTCTGTATACATCATGCCTCTAAATTGGGTCTAGGGTGCATGCTGATGCAAGATGAATGAGTAATTACTTATGCTTTAAGACAATTGAAGGAACATGAGAAGAATTACCCTACTCATGATTTGAAATTAGCAACGGTGATTCATGTAATTAAAACTTGGAGACATTACTTGTAATGAGAAAAATTTTAGATTAAGTCAGACCATAAAAGTCTTACGCACCTCTTTAACCAAAAAGAGTTGAACATGAGACAGAGAAGATGGTTAGAGTTGTTGAAGGATTATGATTGTGATATTCAATATCATCCCGGAAAGGAAAATATAGTAGCGGATGCATTGAGTAGAAAAGGGGTATTGAGGCCGAGTGAAGGACCTAGCACCAATGCTGCATTAAATCTTTCAACCACAACGTCTGATTGGGATGAAGAGCAACACCAAATTGAAGCTCCTAATGGCCTGATAGAGCAAGGTCTTGTCCATAAGTTCACACTCCAATTTGTTGCATTGAGGATTCTACCTAACCTGATGGAGGAGGTGAAAACAGCAATTGTCACACCCCAATTTTGGTCTAACCAGAATGCTGTGATGAACCACTAATAAACCAACGGTTCAACCAGAATCTCAAATAGGTTATCCCCGCGTTATCTAAACTTACACACATCCATGATCATAATCAGAGTAAATACACAATAGCGGAAGTCTTATAATAACATGAACTGAGAACTAACATGATATCATTAATTTAATAGCAAATTATTCTGTCATTAACTGAGACATAAATATTTAAATACCAAATACATGTCTTAATAAAATCCAACAAAGAAACCTATAAAATATCTAATCAAATACACACGAGTTACACTCGCAAGAGGAGTCGTGTGTATCCACTTCAGCTTCAGCTTCCATCGCCGCTACGTTCCCGTATGCAGACGCATTCATATAGTCTTCAACGGTATAACCTGCATCATCAACTAAAATATTCGACGTTGAGGGGTGAGCACACAACACGGCTCAGTGAGTAGCCAAAACAATGCAACAATACATATGCATGCAAAAAGTCAATTTATATCTTTGGTCTAGTTTAAAGTTTGCAGTATGCTATAGAAAGGTTGAGGTAGCCAAAGGTCACGTTTATTGACTCCGCCTCTATACACGAGTGTGGGACGTTACCCGAAGATCACGTTTATCGTCAACTCACATGCACCCAATCATGAACATTATATAACAAAGGTTACGTTTATTGCTATATAGTGCCATACCAACACGTAAGCCCCTGTTAGCGAGGGCTGCAAACTGGGCTCGCAACTAACCAATCCTAATGCCAAAAAGTGTATCCAATGCCTCATCCCAGCATCCCTCAGAATGCCCATAGAGATAGAGCTAAGGCCCCCCGGTAGAGTCAGAGACTACAAGGACCGAGACCACCTCCCCTGATACTCTACGACATAATAGTTCTGCTAAAGTAATGGCGATACGACGATGCCAATGCACAAGACTTGAGTTAGAGATAGAGCTAAAGTGCTGAGACCCGCTAAAGGTTAACGTTTATTGACGTTCTCATCACACCTCCCCTGATACTCGCTCGCATCAAGCACATCAACCACACACATACAAGCACATGCCTATTCCATCATCATCATCATCATCATCATCATGTTATAAACAATAAAGTAAATATGCATGAACAAGTAATAGA
Source organism: Protea cynaroides (assembly GCA_028583415.1). Lineage (NCBI taxonomy): Eukaryota > Viridiplantae > Streptophyta > Magnoliopsida > Proteales > Proteaceae > Protea > Protea cynaroides. The sequence goes on from CM053271.1 coordinate 77,802,718, forward strand.
AATATTGGATGGCATGTTGTATGCACATTACAAACATATTCGCATAGAATCAAACATAGCATAGGACTCAAGAAATAGAAAATAGTTTATTATTAATAAATTTAGTTTGGGGTTAAGGTTCCTCACCTTAGCTTTCTATAAGATACTTTTCCAAGCTTTAAATTCACCTTTACAATGTTATTATATTACTAGAAGACCTAACAAAATCGATAGAATTTAATTAGAATAAATTTTGAATTTAAAACCATTTACGTCAACCGAGGGTCGATGCTAGGGTCGATGGGTCTATCGACCCTCCCTTCTTTCTAGACTTCCCGAATGTTGAGGGTCGATGGTCAGAAACACCTAGGGTCGGATGGTCATCGACCCTGGGTGCGACCCTCGGTGCACTCTGGTCCAATTTCCACTTTTTAATCCATTCTTCGTGTTTGGGGTCCTATGGTTTGCTCCCACATTCCATTAAACATTCATTCATGGTCTGAAACCATGAATCATCCTCCTAGATGGCTTTCATGCATTCTCCTAGGGTTTTCCATGAAAACCTAACCATGGATGGATGGTTTGGGTTTCTCCGAGATCGCTCTCTCTCCAATAACTATCCTAAGGTCTGTAGAAACTCATGGAATTAGTGCAACTCTTCTCCTTTTTGCTAAGTTCTCTTCCTTGCCTCTCTTCTTCCTCTTTTCCTTCACCTCTCTTTCTCTCAATTCAATTAGGGTTGTGAAAGGAGTGAAAGTGGCCTAGGAACGTCCTTTAAATAGAGTAGGAACATCCTAAATAAGTCCCTCTGAGATTTGGAAAGAATCCCAATCGAAAAATATAGAAATTTCCTAATTTTTATATTCGGCAGAATCCGAGGGTCGATGGGAGGGTCGATGATCCCGTCGACCCTAGGGTCTTAAGCTGTCCAACCCTCCCTCCAAAACCGAGGGTCTGACTCTTTATTTTGGGAGGTCCGACCCTACTTAACTGGGTATGCGACCCTTCCCCTAATTTAAGTGTTTTTGGGTCGATTTGATACCTGGGATCTCGATCTCCTTCACGCCCTTGGTCCATTTGACTCGACCGTAATGGGTGAACCTGGTTCAAGGTGGTAAGATCGGGTTAGATTGACACGGGTCTTACAGCAATCCTACAGGATCCTTACCTGAGGATTATGCAAAAAGACTTGAAAGGGTAAGCTGAATCCTGATTTTACCTTGGATACAAAAGGGGTACTGAGATACAGAGGCAGATTGTGTATACCTAAAAGTGAAGACTTAGACCTCAGAGATAGGATAATGGCAAAAGCATATTCTGTTCCTTACTCGATACATCTTAAAAGCACAAAAATGTACCATGATCTGAAGAAATTATACTAGTAGAATGGAATGAAAGCAGACGTGGCTAAGTACATGATCAAGTGTTTGAATTATCAGCAAGTAAAGGCAGAAAGGCAAAGACCAGTAGGCTTATTACAACCACTACCTGAACCAGCCTGGAAATGGTATTGCATCACTATGGATTTCGTCACTAGGTTATCGTTGACTCCTGGATCAGTTGACGCAGTCTGGGTCATTGTCCTTTATTTAACTAAGATAGCTTGTTTCATAGCTATACGACCTCAGTATACCTTGGAGCGGCTAGCCAAGCTGTATGTGGATAATATTATCCGATTACACAGTGTACCTAAGAGAATTATGTCGGATCGAGATTCACATTTTACTTCAAAGTTTTGGGAACAATTACAGAAGGCTATGGGAACAACATTGAAGTTTAGTACCGCGTTTCACCCACAGACTGATGGGCAATCAGAGAGAACCATTCAGATTTTTAAAGACATGCTCCGTGCTTGTGCTATTGATTTTAAGGGTGCTTAGGATGAAAAGTTGTCATTAATTGAGTTCGCTTATAACAATAGTGACCAGGCTACTCTACAAATGTCACCGTACGATGCATTGTATGGCTGAAGGTGTCGCACTCCTCTATTCTGGAATGAAGTTGGAGAGCGAAGAATCATAGGGCCAGAGTTTGTTGAAGAAACTTATCGAATAGTCGACATAATAAAGGAAAGAGTTAAGACAGTTCAAAATCGTCTGAAAGAGTATGCAAATAACCGACGTCAAGACCTTGAATTTATGGTAGGTGACGAGGTATTTCTAAAGATATTACCCATGCAAGGTTTGAAAATATTTGGTAAGAAAGGAAAACTAAGCCCAGATATATTGGACCATACAAGATCTTGGCAAGACGTGAAAAAGTGGCGTATCAACTTATGCTACCACCATCTATGTCTAGTATACATGATGTATTTCATATTTCACT
>CM053271.1:77805521-77884402 GCA_028583415.1 Protea cynaroides
TAGGATGATTTTTGGTCTTATCTTTGCATTTGAGTGTATATATACGATTTCACCTTTAATATGTACATTATTGTCTTGTTTAAGTTATGTCTCAACCAACATAGGTGCTTATGGTTTGTTTGTATTAAAGCTTTAATTTATCCTAACTCAGTTCATGGACTCCGGTGGTGGTATTCAGGTTTAATGGGTAAGGCCTCATCAGATGCTTTGATACCAAGTTGTCACACCCCAATTCGCACTATTCGAGTGGTGTGATGAACGTCAATAAACCAACGGTTCAACGGGATCTCAAAACAGGCTATCCCACATATGATAAAAACCAAAACATTCCACATTAATCGGAGTAATAAAGTAAATAGCGAGTTTTGACGATAATGAACTGAGGTCTAATCATGATAAATAATTAATATTTCATTTATTTCCATGTAACCAAAAACATAATTTAATACATATTACAATATCCAAATACAAAAACTAAATACTAAACGTATCCACTATTGAAACGCTCGCTTAACGAACCATGTTAGTCCTCCGCGCTTGCTATCATAGCCACCACATGTTCATATGTTGGCGTATCGACATAATCTTCAATCATAGTACAGGTAACACCGAAACTAAAAGAATTGCGCGTGCGAGGTCATCTCTCTCCAACTTGAGCTCGGTGAGAAAAATAAAACAATGCAACAATACATATGCATGCATTCAATTCATATCTTTGGTCTGGTATATAAGTTTGCAATGTGCTATAGAAAGGATAGGTGGCCGCCGCACCTCTATACACGAGTGTGTGGAAACTCCCAATGAAAACGGCACTGTCATCCCACATGCACCCACCATGGACAATATACACCCCATGAAAATGGCATGGTTGTACCGACATATTAGTTTAGGCTAAGGTAATGGCGATACGACGATGTTAGTGGACAAAACTTGAGTAAAGATAGAGCTAGAGTCTGGTGACCAGGATGAACCACAATGCCACATCCTCCCCCTGATGCTCCCCTCGCATCAAGCACACTAACACTTGCTTAGTGGACATGACTTGAATAGACCATGGCAAAATATACACCCCATGAAGAACGGTCATGGCTGTACCGGTTGATACCATCCCTACCCGCACCATATACACTAGCCAAACTCAAACATTCACATGCCTATTCCTATCATCATCATCATCATCATGTTATAAACAATAAAGTAAATATGCATGAACAAATAATAGAAATATTGGATGACATGTTAAATGCACATACAAGCATACACGCATAGAATCAATATGGCATTGGACTCAAGAAATAAAATAGTTTATTATTAACCAGTTAGTTTAGGTCTTGTTCCATCACCTTAGCTTGTTAATAGATCCTCTTCCAAGCTTTAGAACCATCTTTATAACATTATTATATTGCTAGAAGACCTAACAAAGTCGATAGAATTTAATTAGAATTAATTCTGAATTTAAAAACCATGCTATTAACTGAGGGTCGGAGGTAGGGTCGAGTCATGATCGACCACGGGTGCGACCCTCCCCTAATCTGAACTTCCCGAACACTGAGGGTCGATGCTAGGGTCGGATCTGCCATCGACCCTAGGTGCTACCCTCCATGGTTTGAATCAAAAATATCAGATTTCATTCTTTCTTTCATGGTTGGATCCTATGGCTTACTTCCACAATCCATTATATACATGTTCTATGGTTTAGAACTATACTTTATTCACCTACATGGTTTTAATGATCTCCTCCATGGTTTCCATTGAAACGAAACCATGGATGGATGATTTGGGTTTCTTCTAAGTCATACCCTCTTCAATAACCATTCTAAAGTCTTAAATAGATCATGGGGAATGTGGTCATACCTTAGGTTTGCTGAGATTCAGAGTTCCTCTGAATTTCCTCTTCTTCCTTAGCCTTTTCTTCAAGTTTTCCTTCTCTTCTTCTCTTCCTTCTCTTCTCTTTCTCTCAATCCAATTAGGGTTGTAAAAGGAGTCAAAGAGGCTTAGGGACGTCCTATTTATAGAGTAAAACCTCCCAAAATAAGTCCCATTAAGTTTAGGAAAGGTTCCAATTGAAATTAGGAAGGTTTCCTAATTTTTGGTTCGTGCTGTTTTTCCCGAGTACCGAGGGTCGATGGGAGGGTCGATGGGAGGGTCGGACAACTCATAGACCCTGCGACCCATGGTTGAGGGTCGTTGGTGAGGGTCGATGGGAGGGTCGGACCCGCCTGTTAAAACATGCGACCCTACCCTCATTTTGACTGTTTTTGGGTAAATTTTCATATTGGGTCTTGGGTTTCTTCACACACTTGGTCCACTTGGCTCGACCATGATATGTAGACGGGTCCCGACACAAAATATAAGGTTAGGCCGGGTTCGTGGCATGCGGGTCTTACATAAATGCTTTAAAATTTTGGGAAAATATTCATTTTGGTGATTTTTATTTTGATGCTATGCAACTAATCTCAAAAACTGCCAATTTTGTACAACGTCTCACATATGTTGGCTATGCAGACATTTCATCAATAGAAAATCTGAGATGGCTGGCCATACTCATGGAAATAGTCGTAGAGGCTGTAGCCCGACCCTACCACCATTTGAAACAGGAAATGCTAATGAAAACCCTAAAGGATAAGCGGAAAACAATGTGAACCAGAATATTATACCTCCAAACGGTAACAATCAGGCCACTCCAACTAACCACCACCTGATCTGGCCACTGTTGTAATGAATCTAGCATGAAAAGGACAGGACCTACAGCAATCATAGATGAATATGTAGGCAGCCTTGGGAATTACACCTCCAGCTATAAACCACACTAAGTCCTCCCGATCAGACTGAGACAGTACCGGTGGGTAGCAGCATTGTGTCTCCCGTACCCATTGTCCATAACACGGTGCCCATAGCACCTGTGAAAATAACACCGTTCCCATGGCACAGCAGGTTCCAGTAATGCACACCCCAGTATAGAATTTTAGAGTACAACAAGGGATGAACAATTAAGGAAATTATCAGAATCAGCCACCTGTATATGGGTTTTATGCATAAAATCAACTTGACTACTCTAGGCAGATAACGAGTTTCCTGAAAATGAAACTGAAGGAGTTCACTGGTAAGCCTTCAAACCCATTATGTCGAGCTCACTGGATTGATGAAATGGAGAGGAATTTCATGATGATGACTATTACAGAAGAAAAGGTGATACGTACAACTTTTATGCTAAAAGGTGATACACGTCAATGGTGAAAGTCCACTCAAAGTTATCTTCTGATCAAGCCCACCCATCTAACATGGGCTATCTTCAAAGAAGTCTTCTTTGAGAAATATTTTCCCATAAGCTTCAGGGATCAGATAAAGAAGGATTTTTTGAGTTTATATCAAGGTCAAATGACTGTTGATGCTTACCAGTAGTGTTTTGAAGAGTTGTTCTTCTTCGCTCCCTCTAGTATGCAAAAAGAAGATACCAAAAACCGAAGGTTTGTCATGGGACTTAGGGAAAGCACTTGAGAGTACGTGTTGGGACTAAAAAAAAGATCTACAATAAAGCAGTACAGATTGCTCGAGTTCTGGAGTCAAGTCAGAGAGAGAGCTATTTTGCTCAAAATAGGGGTATTTAGAGGCCTAACGAAAGCTCGTTCAATGGAGGGAATTCAAAGACCTTCAAACCATTCTAGGCATTAGCCAAGACTACTTAGCCCGCTCAACCTAAACAAAATCAAGAGAATGCTGGAGTTAAATGCTTCAACTATGAACAAGTAGGCATTATTCAAGGGACTGCCCTAAAACAAAGAAGCAATTGCAGTTAGGAAAGGTTTTTTTTTTTTTTGGACGTCTAAAGAAGCTATCGCATCACCAGATGTGGTCACAGATATGACCCTACCTTTTGTTTTGTAATACCTTGTGTGAGCATATAGACCAAAATTTAGGTAATATCACAACTATCGTACCTATAGCTGGCATACCCACCAGAGTACTTTTTAACTCTGGAGCCACCCACTCTTTTGTATCTGTATCTTTTAGAAAGAAACTAAATGTGCCCCTCAAACCTTTAGACACCAAGCTATTACTACGGTCGCCTATGGGATTAGAAGCAGAGCTAGACAAAGGTTACTGACTATGCCCAGTCCTTATTGGTGGACAAACTATAGAGGCAACCTATAAGGTGGACAAACAATAGAGGCAACCTTAATTCAACTTGAGATGGCAGACTTTAATGTCATCTTAGGAATGGACTGGTTAGCCCGGCACTCCATAAGTTTATTGTGTATGAAAAAGAAATTGACCTTCAAAAGCTAGGATGGTACAGAATTTAGTTTTTTAGAAACCAAACTTCCTCATAAACGAAAGTTCATTCGCTCTGCATTGAAGGCTAAGAGATGTCTTGAAAAGGGTAGAGTTGGATACCTTGTATCTGTGGTGGACCTTACCAGAGAAGCTCCATGAATGGAAGATATTAAGGTTGTATAGGAATTTTTGGATGTGTTTCCAGATGATTTACTTGGGTTGTCACCCGATCAAGCGACAGAGTTTGTTATAGACCTAATGCCAGAGTCGGCACCTTTGTCTAAGGCACCATATCGAATGGCTCCAACTGAACTGAAAGAATTGAAGGTTCAATTGCAAGAGTTATTAGGGAAAGACTTTATCCGACCAAGTATATCACAATGGGGAGTGCCTGTGTTGTTCATGAAGAAGGAATTTCGAATATGTATAGACTATAAAAAATTAAACAAGTTAACGATCAAGAATCGATACCCGCTACCTCGTATCGATGACTTATTTGATCAATTGCAAGGTGCGAAGGTGTTTTTCAAAATTGATCTACGGTCTGGATATCATCAATTAAAGATTAAGGATGAAGATATTATAAAGACAACATTTAGAACAAGGTATGGACACTATGAGTTCCTGGTTATGTCCTTCGGGGTAACCAATGCACCAACATATTTTATTGAACTCATGAATCGAGTATTCCACGACATGCTGGACACTTCGATCAAAGTTTTCATAGATGACATATTGATCTATTCCAAGGATGAAGTGACTCATGCGATGGATCTTAGAGCAACCTTACAACGACTAAAAAGGGAAAAGCTTTATGACAAATTCGATAAATGTGAGTTATGGCTAAACGAAGTATAATTTTTAGGTCACGTGGAATCTTTAGAAGGAAATAAAGTGGACCCTGACAAAATAAAAGCAATTGTGAAGTGGGAAACACTTAAGAAAATTATCAAGATTAGAAATTTCATGGGGTTAGCAGAATACTATAAACGATTCGTGGGAGATTACTCTAGAATCATCGTACCTCTCACTAAGGTAACCAAAAAAGGAGAAAAGTTCATTTGGTCTGATCAGTGCTAGAAGTGCTTCCAAACCTTGAAGTCAAAGTTGATATTAGTGCCATCTTGACCATTCTAGTACCAGGACAGCCATTTACTCTGTATACATCATGCCTCTAAATTGGGTCTAGGGTGCATGCTGATGCAAGATGAATGAGTAATTACTTATGCTTTAAGACAATTGAAGGAACATGAGAAGAATTACCCTACTCATGATTTGAAATTAGCAACGGTGATTCATGTAATTAAAACTTGGAGACATTACTTGTAATGAGAAAAATTTTAGATTAAGTCAGACCATAAAAGTCTTACGCACCTCTTTAACCAAAAAGAGTTGAACATGAGACAGAGAAGATGGTTAGAGTTGTTGAAGGATTATGATTGTGATATTCAATATCATCCCGGAAAGGAAAATATAGTAGCGGATGCATTGAGTAGAAAAGGGGTATTGAGGCCGAGTGAAGGACCTAGCACCAATGCTGCATTAAATCTTTCAACCACAACGTCTGATTGGGATGAAGAGCAACACCAAATTGAAGCTCCTAATGGCCTGATAGAGCAAGGTCTTGTCCATAAGTTCACACTCCAATTTGTTGCATTGAGGATTCTTCCTAACCTGATGGAGGAGGTGAAAACAGCAATTGTCACACCCCAATTTTGGTCTAACCAGAATGCTGTGATGAACCACTAATAAACCAACGGTTCAACCAGAATCTCAAATAGGTTATCCCCGCGTTATCTAAACTTACACACATCCATGATCATAATCAGAGTAAATACACAATAGCGGAAGTCTTATAATAACATGAACTGAGAACTAACATGATATCATTAATTTAATAGCAAATTATTCTGTCATTAACTGAGACATAAATATTTAAATACCAAATACATGTCTTAATAAAATCCAACAAAGAAACCTATAAAATATCTAATCAAATACACACGAGTTACACTCGCAAGAGGAGTCGTGTGTATCCACTTCAGCTTCAGCTTCCATCGCCGCTACGTTCCCGTATGCAGACGCATTCATATAGTCTTCAACGGTATAACCTGCATCATCAACTAAAATATTCGACGTTGAGGGGTGAGCACACAACACGGCTCAGTGAGTAGCCAAAACAATGCAACAATACATATGCATGCAAAAAGTCAATTTATATCTTTGGTCTGGTTTAAAGTTTGCAGTATGCTATAGAAAGGTTGAGGTAGCCAAAGGTCACGTTTATTGACTCCGCCTCTATACACGAGTGTGTGACGTTACCCGAAGATCACGTTTATCGTCAACTCACATGCACCCAATCATGAACATTATATAACAAAGGTTACGTTTATTGCTATATAGTGCCATACCAACACGTAAGTTAGCGAGGGCTGCAAACTGGGCTCGCAACTAACCAATCCTAATGCCAAAAAGTGTATCCAAGGCCTCATCCCAGCATCCCTCAGAATGCCCATAGAGATAGAGCTAAGGCCCCCCGGTAGAGTCAGAGACTACAAGGACCGAGACCACCTCCCCTGATACTCTACGACATAATAGTTCTGCTAAAGTAATGGCGATACGACGATGCCAATGCACAAGACTTGAGTTAGAGATAGAGCTAAAGTGCTGAGACCCGCCAAAGGTTAATGTTTATTGATGTTCTCATCACACCTCCCCTGATACTCGCTCGCATCAAGCACATCAACCACACACATACAAGCACATGCCTATTCCTATCATCATCATCATCATCATCATCATGTTATAAACAATAAAGTAAATATGCGTGAACAAGTAATAGAAATATTGGATGGAATGTTGTATGCACATTACAAACATATTCGCATAGAATCAAACATAGCATAGGACTCAAGAAATAGAAAACAGTTTATTATTAATCAATTTAGTTTGGGGTTAAGGTTCCTCACCTTAGCTTTCTATAAGATACTTTTCCAAGCTTTAAATTCACCTTTACAATGTTATTATATTGCTAGAAGACCTAACAAAATCGATAGAATTTAATTAGAATAAATTTTGAATTTAAAACCATTCTGTCAACTGAGGGTCGATGCTAGGGTCGATGGGTCTATCGACCCTCCCTTCTTTCTAGACTTCCCGAATGCTGAGGGTCGATGGTCAGAAACACCTAGGGTCGGATGGTCATCGACCCTGGGTGCGACCCTCGGTGCACTCTGGTCCAATTTCCACTTTTTAATCCATTCTTCGTGTTTGGGGTCCTATGGTTTGCTCCCACATTCCATTAAACATTCATTCATGGTCTGAAACCATGAATCATCCTCCTAGATGGCTTTCATGCATTCTCCTAGGGTTTTCCATGAAAACCTAACCATGGATGGATGGTTTGGGTTTCTCCGAGATCGCTCTCTCTCCAATAACTATCCTAAGGTCTGTAGAAACTCATGGAATTAGTATCCATACCTGAGAAGATTAATCTTTCTCTGCAACTCTTCTCCTTTTTGCTAGGTTCTCTTCCTTGCCTCTCTTCTTCCTCTTTTCCTTCACCTCTCTTTCTCTCAATTCAATTAGGGTTGTGAAAGGAGTGAAAGTGGCCTAGGAACGTCCTTTAAATAGAGTAGGAACATCCTAAATAAGTCCCTCTGAGATTTGGAAAGAATCCCAATCGAAAAATATAGAAATTTCCTAATTTTTATATTCGGCAGAATCCGAGGGTCGATGGGAGGGTCGATGATCCCGTCGACCCTAGGGTCTTAAGCTGTCCAACCCTCCCTCCAAAACCGAGGGTCTGACTCTTTATTTTGGGAGGTCCGACCCTACTTAACTGGGTATGCGACCCTTCCCCTAATTTAAGTGTTTTTGGGTCGATTTGATACCTGGGATCTCGATCTCCTTCACGCCCTTGGTCCATTTGACTCGACCGTGATGGGTGAACCTGGTTCAAGGTGGTAAGATCGGGTTAGATTAACACGGGTCTTACAGCAATCCTACAGGATCCTTACCTGAGGATTATGCAAAAAGACTTGAAAGGGTAAGCTGAATCCTGATTTTACCTTGGATACAAAAGGGGTACTGAGATACAGAGGCAGATTGTGTATACCTAAAAGTGAAGACTTAGACCTCAGAGATAGGATAATGGCAAAAGCATATTCTGTTCCTTACTCGATACATCTTAAAAGCACAAAAATGTACCATGATCTGAAGAAATTATACTAGTAGAATGGAATGAAAGCAGACGTGGCTAAGTACATGATCAAGTGTTTGAATTATTAGCAAGTAAAGGCAGAAAGGCAAAGACCAGTAGGCTTATTACAACCACTACCTGAACCAGCCTGGAAATGGTATTGCATCACTATGGATTTCGTCACTAGGTTATCGTTGACTCCTGGATCAGTTGACGCAGTCTGGGTCATTGTCCTTTATTTAACTAAGATAGCTTGTTTCATAGCTATACGACCTCAGTATACCTTGGAGCGGCTAGCCAAGCTGTATGTGGATAATATTATCCGATTACACAGTGTACCTAAGAGAATTATGTCGGATCGAGATTCACATTTTACTTCAAAGTTTTGGGAACAATTACAGAAGGCTATGGGAACAACATTGAAGTTTAGTACCGCGTTTCACCCACAGACTGATGGGCAATCAGAGAGAACCATTCAGATTTTTAAAGACATGCTTCGTGCTTGTGCTATTGATTTTAAGGGTGCTTAGGATGAAAAGTTGTCATTAATTGAGTTCGCTTATAACAATAGTGACCAGGCTACTCTACAAATGTCACCGTACGATGCATTGTATGGCTGAAGGTGTCGCACTCCTCTATTCTGGAATGAAGTTGGAGAGCAAAGAATCATAGGGCCAGAGTTTGTTGAAGAAACTTATCGAATAGTCGACATAATAAAGGGAAAGAGTTAAGACAGTTCAAAATCGTTCGAAAGAGTATGCAAATAACCGACGTCAAGACCTTGAATTTATGGTAGGTGACGAGGTATTTCTAAAGATATTACCCATGCAAGGTTTGAAAATATTTGGTAAGAAAGGAAAACTAAGCCCAGATATATTGGACCATACAAGATCTTGGCAAGACGTGAAAAAGTGGCGTATCAACTAATGCTACCACCATCTATGTCTAGTATACATGATGTATTTCATATTTCACTACTAAAGATGTACATCAATGATCCAACGCATGTTTTGACTACGGATCTACCGGATTTGATGAAAAACCTGACGTTCAAAGTAGTACCATTTAAGATTACTCATCAGTAGGTTCACCATCTTTACAACTGTGACATCTATTATGTCAAGGTCACCTAGAGAAGTTAGGATGTAGAAGAGCTAATGTGGGAAGAAGAGAATGCCATGCAAAAACAATATCCTCACTTGTTCGACTCTAAAGGTACGTATAAATTTTTGAGGACAAAATTTATTTAAGGGTGGGGAGTTGTAAGACCCGCACTCCACTACTGGGTTTAACCATGTCATGCCAGGTCTTTCCAAAGTTATCGGCTTGGGTAAACTAACTGGATTGACAGTATGAAGAAGTCACAAGGCTAGGTGAGTAAATTAACCTAAAAATAGTGTATTCTGGTTATGTGGCTGACTGACAGCCATTATGTGGGAGACCACTCAATCAAAAAGTGTGGTCAGTCAAATTTTAATTGAGTAAAGGCATAAACTGCCTTGTGTGGTCGACGGGTTCTACGACCACACAATGGACCACACAAATTCAGAACTAACTCCAAGATTTGGAAACTTTCCAAGTTTAGAGGATCACTATCCTAGTTGAGAGAGAGCTCTATATGGAGCTTTTTCCTCTATATAAAGGATGTCCCCTAGTCTCTCTCACTCTTTTAGAATCAATTCTAAAACCCTAAACCTAAGAGAGAAAGAGTAGGAGAAAAAGAAATAAAGGAGAAGGAAGCTAGGAGAAGAGAAGTTCTTGAAGGAGATGTTACCTCTCTCGTAGTAGGGGACAATGGTAAAGAATCTATTCCTATAGATATTGGATTGATTCAGATGATCTCTCATCAATGAGTTGAAGAGATGACCCAATGTTGTGATTGAGATCATGCAATATCAATTTATCTCAAGAGAAACCATGGAAATAGGTTAGGAATGAATTGTTGATAAAAACCCATAAATCAGGCCATAAAATGACCCTAGGAGGTGTTCTAATAATGAGCTAAGTGTTAGATTGAGAAAGACCTTCAAACATAGCCAGTAAGTTACGTCGTTGCATTAGTGGTCGACCACCGAAGTGACCGGTGAGCAACCACAATCTCGGGAAGAATTACACAGGTTGTATGGTGGCATCAGTGGATGCATGATGTGCGACCACACAATTTTAGAAAGCCTATTTTCAAGGTAAAATCGATGTTAAACTATTGAAACCTAATATCAACAAACCCTAATATAAATTCATGAATTTTTTAGGTTGTCAACTAGTACAAGTTAACTTCCAAAGCTTGGAAGAGTTCGATAACTATCAAAGGTAAGGAAACAAGACCTGAACTATTTGGTTAATAACAAACTACTCTTTCTTTTATCGTCAAAATGCTGAGATTGATGCCGTGCTTTTATGATTGTAATGTGCATCTCACATGTCTTCCAATATTATAGTTATTCCCTGTTCATGCATATTTATTTTATTGTTTTTGCTTTATTGTGGATGATGATAAGAATAGGCATATGTTTGTATATGTGATTGGTGTACCATATGGGGAGGGATGTGTGATCCCTAAACCATGCTTCACATTGACATCATCATATCACTATTACCTTAGCGGAACTAGTACATCGTAGGGCATCAAGGTGGTATTCACAGATCGTATGGTCTTTGACTATGCCGGGAGACCCTAGCTCTATCTCTATAGACGTATTGAGGGATGCTAGGGTAAGGCTTTGGATTCATATGGATGGCATTAGGATTGGTTATTTGTGAGCCCAATTTGTAAGCCCTTGCCAGTAGGAGCATACATACTGGCATGGGTAACACATCAGGGGAAGTATTGGTAGTGTGTAATCTAGATACTTTAGCTCTATATTTATTCTATGGTGGGGGCATGTGGGACAGCATTGGTATTTGATCCATTAAGCGGATTCCACACTTATGTATAAAGGTGCGATGGCCGCTAATCCCTTCTATAGCACAGTTGCAAACTTAAACTAGACTCAAGATAATGATATGACTGCATGCATATGTTTATGTATTATTTTGTTTACTCACTGAGTCATAATGTGTACTCACCACTCAATGTCGAATATTTTAGTTGATGATGCAAGTCCTACAGGGGAAGACTATATGGAGGCACCATCGTATGGGCACATAGTGGCGATGGATACTCAGAGTGTAGAATACTAGCACGACCCTTTGTGCGAGTGTTTTCAATGTCTTTATTCATAGTTTATTTCATTTTTTGATTATGCGAGACTTATAATCTATTATCTAATTATGTTTTGGTCTGTTTGGAGATAATTGAATTATTGAATTATTTATCATGTTAGACACTCAGTTCAGTATTTAATAAGACTTTCGTTATTTATTTTATTATCTCTGATTGTGTCGTGGTGTATTTGGTTTGGGTGGTTCGCACAGATGTTACGAGATCCTGGCTTGAACTGTTGGTTCTTATGACGATTCATCACACTTCTATTTGTCCAGAATCTGGGTGTAATAACTTGGTATCAGAGCTCTCAAACCCTACCCATCAAACCTGAATACAGTCACAAGAGCCCTGGAACTAAGTTAGGAGGAAAATAAAAACTGTAATAAAAACACACCATAAGCACATTGTTGTTTGAAACAGACCATAATGCACATAATAAAAAAGAGAATATATATATGCCCAAAATACAAGTGTCATAAAGTATATCCAAAAATCAGAGTACAGTCCACAAGCCGGATAGTTACTCTGCAAACATCAGAAGGGGAGTGTATTTATAACTAGAAGAAGATATGGAGATCTATCATTGAGCTGGAGGAGTAGGAAGAGGAGGTGCCTCTCAGTCCCTATCATAGTCCTCTACATACACCCTTGTGAGCCAGACTATCTATCACACTCTTATTTCTAGACTAACAAGTAGTGTAATGAACCGTCGCAAGAACTAATGGTTCAACCAAGATCTCATAACAATCGTGCCAACCATCCAAACCAAATACACATTTTCACAATACAATCGGAGATAATAATAGATAGCGAAAGTCTTATTAAATATTGAACTGAGTGTCTACATGATGAAGTAAATAAGTAAACCAATTATCTCCAAGTAAACTAAAAACATAACTAAATATTCCATTATAAGTTCTTAAAACTTTCAAACAAAAAAATATCTACGAGTAAAGACACTGAAAGCACTTGCATGATGAGTCATGCTCATCCTCCATAACTTGTTTGGAGATAATTGAATTATTTACTTATTTATCTTGTTAGACACTCAGTTCAGTATTTAATAAGACTTCTGTTATTTATTTTACTATCTCAGATTATGTCATGGTATGTGTATTTGGTTTGGACTATTGGCACGACTGTTACAAGATCATGGCTTGAACCATTGGTTCTTATGACAGTTCATCACACTTGTGATTTGTCCAGAATCAGGGTGTGACAACTTGGTATCAGAGCTCTCAGACCCTGCCCATCAAACCTGAGTACAGCTATAAGAGCCCTTGAACTGAGTTAAGATGAAAATAAAAGCTATAATAAAAATACATCATAAGCACATTATTGTTTGAGACAGAAATTAAACAAAACCATAATGCACATAATGAAAAAGAGAAACAACAAAGTATATATATATATGCCCAAAATACAAGTGACATAAATTACATCCAAAAATTAGAGTACAGTCTACAAGCCACATAATTACTCTGCAAACATCAAAAGGGGAATGTATTTATAACTGAAAGAAGATATGGAGATTTATCACTGAGCTGGAGAAGTAGGAGGAGGAGGTGCCTCTAAGTCCCTATCATAGTCCTCTACGTACACCCTCATGAGCCAGGCTACCTGTCACACCCTCATTTCAGGATTAACCAATAGTGTAATGAATTGTCATAAGAACCAATGGTTTAACCAGGATCTCATAACAATCGTGCCAACCATCCAAACAAAATACATATTTCCACAATATAATCAGAGATAATAATAATAGAATGCATAAGTCTTATTAAATACTGAACTGAGTGTCTACATGATAAAGTAAATAAGTAAACCAATTATCTCCAATTAAACTCAAAATATAACTAAATAATCCATTAGAAGTTCTTATAAATTTTAAACAGAAAAATATCTAAGAGTAAAGACACTGAAAGCACTCGCATGATGCGTCGTGCTCGTCCTCCATAACTTGAGCATCCATCGTCACTACGTATCAGTCCGTCGGTGCCTCTACATAATCTTCAACAGTAAGACCTGCATCAACTAAAAATATTTGACTTCGAGGGGTGAGCACACATCACAACTCAGTGAGCAAACAAAACAATACGCAAACATATGCATGCATTTAATTCATTATTTTTGGTCTGGTTTTTAAGTCTAAAACTATGCTATAGAAAGGATTGGCTTCCACCTCACCTCTATACATGAGTGTGTGAATCCGCCCAATGGATCAAACATCATTGTCATCCGACACACACCCACCATTGAATAGAGATAGAGATAAAGTATCCAGATCACACACTGCCAACACTTCTCTTGATGCCCTACCCATACCAACACGTATACCCCTACTGGTGAGGGCTTAGAAACTGGGCTCGTAACTAACCAATCCTAATGCCATCCAAATGTATCTAAGGCCTTATCCCAGCTTCTCTCAATACTTTCATAGAGATAGAGCTAAGGCACCTCGGTAGAGTCAAAGACCACACGGTCAGAGACCACCTCCCTTGATACCCTACGACGTAATAGTTCCGCTAAGGTAACAGTGATACGATGATGTCAATGCGAAGCATGGTTTAGGGATCAAGCACCCCTCCCCACACAGCACACCAACTACACTCACAAATATATGCTTATTCCTAGCATCATTTATAATAAGATAAGGCAATAAGGTAAATATATATGAACATGAATAATAGTAATATTGGATGATGTGTGAGATGCACATTATAAGCATACAAGCATAGTATCATTCATCGCATTGGACACAAATAAAATAAAAATAGCTTGTTATTATCTAATTAGTTTAGGTCTTGTTCCCTCACCTTAGATGTAGTATTAACTCTCTTCCAAGCTTTGTAAACTCACTTGACAACTTAGGAAATTCATAAATTTAGGTTAGGGTTCGTTAGTATTAGGTTACAGTAGTCTATCCTTCAGTTTGGCCTCAAAATAGGCTTCCTAGTTTGTGTTACCGAATGTGTGGTCTCACATTATGCTGCCACGAATGTTATCACCAAACCCCCGTATATATTCTTGAGAGTCTATGGTCACACGTTGGTCACTCTGTGGTCGACCACTAATGTAACCACACAACTTAAAGGTTAGTTTTCTCATTGTACTCCTTGGTTGATCTTTGGAGCATCTTCTAAGTTCTTCTATGGCCTTGTTTATGGGTTTTTCACCAATAATTGTATTCCTAACCTAATCCATGGTTTCTCCTTGAGATTGTTCAAGGTATTGCATGATCTCGACCAAAATACCAAGTTTAGATCATGAATTCACTGTTGGGAGACCAATTCTAACCATCCTATATCTATAGAGATAGGTTCTCACCTTTGCCCCTTATTGTAAAGAAGAATAGCAAGCTCCTTTGCAAAACCTACCCTCCAAGTCTCTTTCTTCTCTTCTCCTCCTTCTCCTTCTCTTTCTCTCTTAGGTTTAGAGTTTCGAATTAAGTTCTAAAAGCGTGAGAGAGGCTAAGGGACATCCTTTATATAGAGGAAAAACCTCTATATAGAGTACTCTATCAACTAAGAAAGAGATCCCTTAAACTTGGAAAGTTTCCAATCTCGGAGTCGGTTATAAATTTTTGTGGCCACATGTGTGGTCATAGAATCCGTTGACCACACAAGGCCAAAAGTGCTGCCATACAAATATATCTGACTGACCTCACTTTTTTACTAAGTGGATGTGCCACACAAGTCTATTTGTGCTGCCACTCAATTGAAATACACCATTTTTCATTTAAACCACTTACCTATTCTTGTGTATCCCTCACACGGTTGGTCCGCTAGAACCGGCTATCATGGGAAAACCTAGCATGACACGATTATACCCGGTAAGTGGAGTACATGTCTTACACTACCTGCACCTAGGTCTCCTAGAGACTGTCGGTAAGATCCGTTACCCATTGATCTAAAGCATGCTGAGCGTCTCTGATCTCTCAAAGGAGTGCCATCATATCATCTGGTGGTGGGTGCGAAGGACTAGCAGAACGGGTAAAATGAAAAAGGGCAGCTCCAGTGGTATGCTGTGGTGAAGGGGGGGATGTCATCCACATCCATGTATATCCGATCATCATCATCATCATCACTCTCTGCCACTACTGTAACTCAACGTAGTGGACAGACCATCACATTTTGGTCCACATCGCTAACCTGCACGTTCTGCATCTCAATCCTGTACATCGCCTCCTAGTCAATGTCCATGGAGGACTATATCCTCGTAAATCGTCTCACCCTCCATGTTTACCTGTAGACAACTAAGGATGGTAGTGATCATATGACCATAGGGTAGGTTACCCTTCATGTCGATCATCGCAGCTCGATACATAGTCTGAATGATAATGGTAGGGTAGGCATACAGGTCACCTAGTGCAGATGTAGTATAGCAAATACTGGGAGAGCTGAGAGACCATCTATTAATGCCCTCTCTGAGGCACCAGGTTATGCTGGATGATCTTACAATAAACCTTGGGCTCTTGACGTAGGTTGATCGCTTTCATTTGCCAGCAATCACTCCGAAGGATCTGATTGTTTATCTCGGCGCACATCCTCATCTACAAAAACTGACGTTCTTTTGGGGCGCAATAGACCAATGGATCGTCATTGAAGATTCCTAAGATGTCTTCCAACTACTGATAATTGAATGAAATGGGAACCCCTTTTACCCAACTCATGATCGTGAGATCCCTACCTCTATCTGCATCCTCTGGATCACCTTCAATCTAAAGGTTGCAATAGAACTTCTTTACCAAGTTCAAATGGGTACACCCCTGGTACTGTATCACTGAGAGCCAATCCATTGTCTAGAGGGTGTTTTCAATGTCAAAGAGGGCAAGGCTGGCTAAATCCACAAACCGGCCTACTTCTACTCTCTTGGTCGAAACCAAGGGTACTATATCTCAGCTTCAACTGACCTGAAATGAATGGCCTCGTAGACCCAAGGAACCATGGTATGAACCATATTATCTACAAAGAGCATAAACCAACAAGCAAGATGTTAGTTATAGAAAATTCTAAAATTTCGGTATTATAACCGAGTAATTTGGCCAAAAGCCTCATTTTTGCCCAAAAGCTGGGACTAGAGGACTTACGTCAAGGGAAACAAAATTATATATGCCAAACAATATTGTATGACCAAGGAATTGAATCCAATTCGAGGAATTTCAAGGAAATCGATAAATTTGAGAAAAACCCCAATTTCTAGGGCAAAACTTGATTTTTTGGGATTGATTACAAACCCACCGACGAAATCTCAAATAAGTTGAGGGCTTTGCTTCACATTATGCCCAATAACAATGCTAAATGATAAAAATGGAATTTTTACGATAAAATATGGTGTAATTTGATCAAACAAGGAAAAGACAACAAAAACCTAGGTTTGACAATCCAAAGGAGGTAAGGAAGGAAGACATTACCTTTAGATGGAGTGCGGAAGTTGCTACTCGGTGGATTAAGCAAGAAATTTGTGTGGAAGCACTATAGCAACTCAGTGGAGGCAGGTGGAGTTCAAACTCAGTAGAAGACAAGAGAAGAATGGGGAAAAACCAACTCAGTTTGACTTAAAAGCCAAATTTTGGGTTGTGTGGTCACATAAATCCGCGACCACATAGTCTTCCACAGACTCTCAGACTCAGCTATAGGGTTTTTGTGGACACATGACTAGAAGCACCATGCGTGACCACATAAGTTCGACAGCACAAATAATTTCTGCTGTAAGTGCTTTGAAATTTTGGGAAAATATTTGTTTTGGGATTTTTATTACGATGCTATGCGACTAATCTCAAGAACTGCCAATTTTGTATAACTTCTCACATATATTGGCTATGCAAACATTTCATCAGTCTAAAATCTGAGATGGCTCGCCGTACTCGTGGAAATAATCGTAGAGGTCGTAGCCCGACCCCACCACCATCTGAAACGAGAAATGTTAATTAAAACCTTGAAGGACAAGTGGGAAACAATGTGAACCAGAATATTGTACCTTAGGGGAAAAAAAAATCAGGCCACTCCATCTAACCTGCTAAGACCACTACCTGATCCGCACCTTGTGATGAATCTAGCATGACAAGTACAAGACCTATAGTAATCACAGATGAATATGTAGGCTGCCTTGGGAATTACACCTCCAACTACAAATACCACACCAACACCTCTCGATCAGACTAGCATGGTACCGGTGGATCGCAGTGTTGTGCCTCTCGTACCCATTGTTGATAACAAGGTAGGTTCCCATAGCACCTATGGAAAATAACACCATGCCCACAGCACAGTAGGTTCCAGTAATGCACACCCTAGTGCAGAATTTCAAAGTACAATAGGGGGTGAACGATCAAGAAAATTATCAGAACCAGCCACCTGTATATGGGTTTTATGCACAAAATTAGCTTGACACTCTAGGCTGATACAGTGTTTCCTGAAAATGAAACCGAAGGAGTTCATGAACAAGCCTTTAGACCCATTATGGCTAGCTCACTGGATTGATGAAATGGATAGGAATTTCATGATGATGACTATTACAGATGAAGAAAAGGTGTTGTGTGTAAATTTTATGTTGAAAAGTGATACATATCATTAGTGGAAGTCCACTTGAAGTTATCTTCTTACCAAGCACACCCATCTGACATGGGCTATCTTTAAAGAAGCCTTCTTTGAGAAGTATTTTCCCAGAAGCTTCAGGGATCAAATGGAGAAGGAATTTTTGAGTCTATATCAAGGTCAGATTATTGTTGACGCTTACCAGCAGCATTATGAAGAGTTATTCTTCTTTGCTCCCTCATGTATGCAAGAAGAAGATACCTGTAAGCACCCCATTTTTGCCACCCTCAGCATAAGTGAACCAATATGGCAGGCTTCTGGCTTTTAACCCAAGGGTTTGTGATTCTCTAATGAACCCCACAATAGGGTCTTAGGTTATTACCTACTTGGATGTACAGGTCACAAAATTATCTTCGAAATGAGACCACAATCATCAAATTATGACGTCAAACAAGGAAGATATCGCAGTTTGAATGTGCAAAGCGCATTTACGTAATTATCGTATGATGCATGCATTATCATTCAAACTTCAAGACATCATATCTTGGTCATCTGATATCGGAATCAGATGATTCAAAGGCCAATATTCCTTATTTTCAGTCCTCTTCAAAGTGGACGTGAAAAATCCCGTGTAGAAGTCACTAGTGGGCCCCATGCAAGCTTTCATGTAAAATTATCGTTAGAACTTCAAAGCTTCATATCTTTGTCGTTTTACGTCGGATTCAGATGATTCCAAGGCCATTATTCTTCATTTGTAATGTTCTACAAAATGGTCGTAAAAAATCTCAGGTAGAAGTCTCCGAAGTGTCCCATGCAAAATTACACATGGGAATGGTCATTTAATCTTTGGAAATTCATATTTTGGTCACCTCATATCCAAATCAGGTAATTTCAGTTTCATCATGTTCCATTTTTAATACTCTACAAAGTGGACGTAAAGGATTTTCGGTAGAAGTCTCCGAAGGATCCCATGTAGAATGGTCAGCCAAATTATCAATAATTGGCCTGTTTAAACTTCAAAAATTCATAAGTTGGCCATTTTATTTCCAAATGAGGCGATTCAAGTTTTAATATTCCTCATTTTTAATGTTCTACAAAGTGAATGTAAAAAATTTAGAATAGATGCTATCAAAAAATTCTGTATATAAGGGTGACAGAAATAGACTATGAAATGTCAACCTTGGTCCAAACCAGCTTAATCCAGCTTAGTCTAACTTAGCCTGGCCTAGCTCAGACCAATCCAGACCAAGTTATGTCAGTCCATATGCATGCATTTCTTTTATATGTGTATAATGTATAATATATTATTGTATATACTATATATACTATATATATATATATATATATATATATATACTTATATATAGGAAAGAGAGAGGAAAGAGAGGCCATGGAGGCCGTGGGAAAGAGAATGGGAGAAAGAAAAAGGAAAGAGAAATAAAATCTCTTTCACATTTTTTAGAAAGAAAATGTGAAAGTGAAAGAGAGAGGGAGAAAGAAAAAATAAAAAAGGAAGGAAAGAGGAAGTAAAGAAAAAAGAAAAAAAGAAGAAAAAGAAAAAAGAAAAAAGGAAAGAGAAATAAAATCTCTTTCACATTTTCTAGAAAGAAAACGTGAAAGAGAGAGGGAGAAAGAAAAAAAAGGAAGGAAAGAGGAAGGAAAGAAAAAAAAGAAAAAAAGAAGAAGAAGATAAAAAAAAAAAAGGAAAGAGAAATAAAATCTCTTTCACGTTTTCTAGAAAGAAAATGTGAAAGAGAGAGGGAAAAAGAAAAAAATAGGAAGGAAAGGAAGGAAGAAGAAAGAAAGGAAAGAGAGAAGGGATTTTCTAGAAGAAAAAGGAGGAAAAGGAAAGAAGGAAAGGAGAAAAAATGTGGGAAAGAGAGAAGAAAGAAAAAAAAATGGAAAGAAAGAATTTTCTAGAAGAAAAAGAAGAAAAGGAAGGAAGACAGAAGAAGGAAAGAAGAGGAGAGGATTTTCTAGAAGAGGGAAAAGAAGAAAACGTGTCGAAGAGAGAGGGAGAAGAGAAAAGGGAAGGAAGAGAAGAAAGGAAAGAAGAAAAAAGGGAAAAAAATATTTTCTAGAAAAAGAAGAAAAGGAAAGAAGGATCTTCTAGAAGAGGATAGAAAAAACATAAATAGCCCAAGAGAAGAGAGAGGGAGTTCTTTTTCCAGACCAAAAGGAGAGAGAGAATGTGGGTAAGAGAGAAAAATGTGAGAGAGGGAGAAAGAAAGAGAGAATAAGAAGAAAAAAGAAAAAAAAAAAGAAGAAGAAAAAAGAAAAAGAAAAGAGAGAAAGAGAAGAGAGAGAAAAGCAGAAGAGAGGAGAAGGAGGGTTCACATTCAAAGAGCTTGATACGACCTCCAATCATCCTACATCGATGGTTTCGCTCGATTCGAGCACAAGGTTAGTACTCTAAACAAATTTAGAGGTTGTTAGAATGCTCGAATGTCAATTTTGCTTGAAAAATGCTAATTTCCATGAAATCTCAATCAGGAATACTCTATTACATGCTTGTTAATGTTAGGATGCCTATCTCTAGCATTTTTCATGAATGATAATTTGTCTAAGCTATTCAATGATAAAGTTTTGAATGATATGTGATGATGTTTGATGTTTTTTGCAAATTTCATAAAGTGGTTTTCTAATCTAAAATTTTTAGATTTAGGATTCAAACTTAGGACGTACATCACATATATTTTTTTTTAAATTTTGAAGCCTAAATTTTTATGGCAGTCTCTATGATATGTTAGAAGACTACACTAAAAATTTCATTCCATTTGGAATTGGAAAAATGAATCAAAAAAATTTGTCTTTGACATTGCTGTTTTACTCGGATGTAATGCAATCCTCCATCAAAAAGTATCTAGACAAGGGTCTTATGGCCATAATCAGAAAATCCACTTCATATAAATTTTTTAGACATGAAAGTATTCTAAACAATGGTACTAGTTTTGTATTTTTTCAATTTTTTATTGAATTGATATAAATTTTTAAGTGCATAGTGCTCTGATTTTGAATCTGTCATGATACACTGATTTACATGATTGAAAAGAATCATTTTTCACAAAGAAAATAAACTGTTTTAACTTATTTTTCTTGATAAAATTTTATATCAGACAGTTATCTCCATAGACATATGTCTGTATTTAATTTTCATTAAGTATAGGATTTTATTTGAAATTTATGGTGCAACTGGTCAAAAATCTGGAATAGATTTGACCAGTGCACATGTCCGGTTTTAGGGCATATCCTTGACCTATTTTTGCTCTCTGTTAGGATTCAACTCCTTCATATGAAATATAATATATTAAGTCATCTTTCTATGAAAAAAAGTTGAGCTTGATTTAAGTTTCGAAAGACCTACTTATGGTCATTCTTGTGTAATGTGATAAAATCTGAATGCAGGTCATAGTTTTGTCCATTATCTAAAACCTTGTGTCACAATTTTGGCAATTTTGAGTCATTAATCTTTCCAAATAACTTCATAAAAATTACAATTTTTCAAAGAACATTGAACATATGTTTTTTAATAATTTTGCATTTTTCAAAAAAAAAAGGTTTCATTGATGTCTCATTCATTGTAACATGTAAATTGGTTGTTTGAGCAAATTCTGCCATATTTGAATAATGGCTATATTTGGAGCATTCATATGCTTGTTTGGATTGTGCATACCATATTTTTCATATTCCATATGTTGCTATATTTGGTAGAATAAATAGATTTTTTTTACCATATTTAATAAAATCTTAATTTCTTACCATTTTTAAGTCTTACTATGTTTAGAAAATAGCATATAAGATCTTTTCTTTTTTTTAAATGCATTCTATGATTGGTACTTACCATATTGATATATAGATGTATATTAGATCCTACCATATTAGGTCTTGCCATGTTTAGATTAGCATATTAGATCTTGTCATATTAGGTTCTTGCCTTATTTGCAATGCATGCCATATTAGGGAGATTTTCATAATCTTACTATATGTTGTGATAGTTACCATAAATATCATACATGTCATGCTTAGAATATTCTATTTTTAGCAATAATTTAATTTATGCAACACCCTAGTTGAACTGCCATATCTATACACCTAGCAAACATATTAGGTGTGGGGACGTGCATTTAGGCACCCACATTCTTAGGAAGGGCATAATGGAAATAACAAAAATCTTAATAAAGAAAAAGAATGCTTTGCTAAACCTTCCAAAATTAGAACTTATAATGAAAAGGGTAATTCAGGACGATTTCCACCTCTTAGTAAACCCTAAACCTAGAATAGGTTCTCAATCCTAAACCTAGAATAGGTTCTAAACCCTAAACCTAGAATAGGTTCTCAATCCTAAACCTAGAATAGGTTCTAAACCCTAAACCTAGTACAGGTTCTCACATTCTAACCTAGAACAGGTTATTCCATCAGTTCGAACTATGTGGATTCTGATTCCTAGGTCAAACCCTAGGATACGTAGGCCATTTGGGAGAATCCCAAATTCGGATCCACACCTTAGTCCACTCGGACTATCCATAAATCCACTAGGATATTCACCCATCATTTTGAACTACGCGGATTCTGATTCCTAGGGCAAACCCTAGGATACGTAGGCTATTCCCAAATTCGGATCCATATTTTAGTCCACTTGGACTATCCATAGATCCACTAGGATATTTACCTACATTTTGACCCAAATAGGGTTATCCACATTCAGACCCAGAAAGGGTTATCCATTCTTAGATCCAGTAGGACTATCTATCGGTTCACATGGACTATCTAGATCCTAACCCATAGGGTTTCTCAACCTTTCAAGCATAAACTTCAATTTGAACAATGAACTTAATCATGCACAAGCATAAATCACAACCATAAACTTTAATCACATCTGAACTACGATAGTGAACCTGATTTTCGGAATAATTCCGTAATACGTAGGCAATCTGATGGATACAGATTTGGTTCAATGATATCGAACCACTTGGTTTGGTTCAATTTAATAGATAGAGTCTAGCATAGGAAAGGTATAGGAGACCGATTTCGATCGGGCGGTTTGGGTGCCTAACCCCTTCCCATAACCGTAACCTGACGCTTACCCAATCTCTAATGGACCAGAAATCCAATCTAAGGGTCATGAGTCAATCGAAGTCTTACCTTAGGGTGAGATTTTACATTTTCCAAGGTCCTAGACCTTAATCTAGGTGGCGACTTCCAAAAGATTACGATCTTTGTCCTCACAATACAACTTGAAGGTTCATAATGGGACTTAGGGGAAGCATTTGAGAGTACGTATTGGGACTGTAAAAGAAGATCTATAATGAAGTAGTACAGATTGCTCGAGTTATGGAGTCAAGTCAGAAAGAGAGCTATTTTGCTCAAAATAGGGGTATTAAGAGGCCTAATGAAAACTCATTCAATGGAGGGAATTCAAGACCATTAAACCATTCCGGACACAAGGCTTCAATGCCTTAGCCAAGACTACTCAGCCTGCTCAACTTCAACAAAAGCAAGGGAATGCCGGGAGTTAAATGCTTCAATTGTAAACAAGTAGGGCATTATACAAGGGATTGTCCTAAACCAAGAAAGCGATTATAGCAAGGAAAGGTTTTTGTGGTGACTTCTAAAGATGTTGTCACATCACCAGATGTGGTCACAGGTATGACCCGACCTTTTGTTTTGTAATACCTTGTGTGAGCATATAGATTAAAATTTAGGTAAAATCATAGGTATCGTACCTATAGCTGGCATACCTGCTAGAGTACTTTTTTACTCTGGAGCCACCCACTCTTTTGTATCTATATCTTTTGGAAAGAAATTAAATGTGCCGCTCAGACCTTTAGACTCCAAGCTATTAGTATGGTCGCCTATGAAATTGGAAGCAAAGCTAGACAAAGGTTATGGACCATGCCCAGTCCTTATTGGTGGACAAACTATGGAGGCAACCTTAATTCAACTTGATATGGACATCTCCCATATATGGGTTCGTCGTTATGGAACAAACCCGTATTATGTCGGCCACTTACATCGGCATCTGTATTACTCTAGCCACTTGAGGAGGTGATAATCCTACTATCGACTCATCCACCCATTTATACTACATCAGGTATGGGGAGTATCGCAGCTATGTTCATACCACCCTTTATTGAACCTATGCCACTACATAACCCCTCAGTGTAAGACCCGTATTAAACTAATCGGTCTTACCACCTTGCATCAGGTCTACCTATCATGGTCGAGATAAGTGGACCAAGTACGTAAAGGAAATCAGAAAACCAGGTATGAATTTGACCCAAAAATAGTAAAAATGAGGGTAGGGTCGCATGCCTAAACAGGTAGGGTCAGCCCCACCTCAATAGAAGTCCAACCCATGACTTTTCAGTCGTAGGGTCGGATGACTTGAGAACCCTAGGGTCGACGGGTCCTGCGACCCTACGTTGACAGAAAGAAACCGTAAATTAGGAAACTTTCCTAATTTCAAGGAGTCATTTCCTAATCTTGATTGGACTTATTTTGGAGTGTTTTCCTCTATAAATAGGACGTCCCTTGGCCTCTTTCACTCCTTTTAGAACCTTAATTGAAAGTGAGAGAAAGAGAAAGAGAAGGAAGAGAAGAAGAAAAGGAAAATTGGAGAAAAGACTAAGGAAGAGGAGGAACTTCAAAGAAACCTCCCGAATCTCAGCCAACTTCAGGTATGAGTCTAATTCCCTTCATAAATTAAGAGCCTAGAATGGAATATGAAGAAGTTAGGATTAGGAGAAACCCAAATCATCTATCCATGGATGAGTTTCAAAGGAATCCATGGAAGTAATCATCATAGGCAAAGGAAAGTGTGTAAAAATCATAGTTATGAACCATAGAACAATCTTATAATGGACCTACAAGACCACAGGATCGATCACATACTCTCGGGAAGTCCCAGGGAGGGTGTGGTCGCACATAGGGTCAATTGGTAACCGACCCCATGTCTGACCCTACACCCTAGGGTCGATTGGTAACCGACCCTAGGTGTTATCCTACCTACGACCCTATGATTTCAGCTAGTCTAAATTTGTTGGAATTAATTCTAATTAAAATCTATCGACTTGTTAGGTCTTCCTAGTGATTTAAAAGTGATTCTTAAAGCCTGAACGAGGATCTACACTCAATCAAAGGTGAGGGAACAAGACCTAAACTAATTGGATAATAAAAATTTATTTTTGCTTATTGAGTCCTATACCATGATTGATTCTATGTGTGTATGTGTGTATTGTGCATTTAACATGTCATCCAATATTTCTGCTATTACTGTTCATGCATATTTAATTTCGTTTATTTATAACATGATGATGATGGTGATGTTAGGAATAGGCATGTGAATGTTTGTGTGTGGTTAGTGTATTTGATGCGAGTGGGGCATCAGGGGGAGGACGTGACACTGTGGTTTATCCTAGTCACCAGACTCTAGCTCTATCTCTACTCAAGTCTTGTCCACTAACATCGTCGTATCGCCATTACCTTAGCAGAGCTATTACGTCGTAGGGCATCAGGGGAGGTGGTCTCGGACCATGTAGTCTCTGACTCTGTCGGGGGGCCTTAGCTCTATCTCTATGAACGTATTGAGGGATGCTGGGGTGAGGCCTTGGATACATTGTTTGACATTAGGATTGGTTAGTTGTGAACCCAGTTTGCAAGCCCTCGCCAATAGGGGCTTACGTGTTGGTATGGGAGCATGTGGTACAACAATGCCGATACCCATTGGGTACACTGTTTCCATGGTGGGTGCATGTGGGACAGAAATGTCGATATTCATTGGGTAGCTTCACACACTCGTGTATAGAGGTGAGGCAGCCTCCGAACCTTTCTATAGCACATTGCAAACTTATAAACCAGACCACAGATATGAATTGAATGCATGCCTATGTTTGTTGCATTGTTTTGTTTACTCACTGAGCCGTGATGTGTGCTCACCCTTTTGATGTCGAATGCTTTTAGTTGATGATGCAGGTACCGTGGTTGAAGGCTACATAAATGCTCCTATGTATGGACATGCAGCGGCGATGGACACTGAAGTGATGATGGAGTCGCATAATTCGACATGCGAGTGCAACTCCTGTATTTTTTATTAAACTTTTATTTGGATTATACAGACATTGTATTTGAATTAATTATTTAAGTTTATGTCTTAGTCCTTTTGGAAATAATTGGTTAAATTATTTATTTTATCACATTTAGATTCTCAGTTCATTTAATATTTAAGACTTCCGCTATTGTGTATTTACTCTGATTATTGTTGTGGATGTGTATGGTTTAAGCAAACGGTTGAACCGTTGGTTAATTAGTGGTTCATCACACCATTCTAAACAGTGACGGAATTGGGGTGTGACACTTAGTGCCTAGGGGTGCAATTATTAGGGTGATTAGTTCAACTAACCAAGTTTCCTATTCACTAAATTATTGGACCATAATGTAGCCAAGCTTCTAACCCCGTCCTCTTCTCACCTAGGCATCATGGCTTGACTAGGTTACCTTTGGTCATTGCAAAGCAGCATCAGTAAGAAGTGGTACAAGCATCCCATACCACCAAGCTTCCTCCTTACTAACTTAACCAGACATCACGAGTCAATCAATAGGTTAATTGCTTTTGTGAAAAGGTAGGAAGTGTCCCATACTACTCGCCCTCCAATCCTTACTGGCACTGCTGACCCTAAGCTCAAGAATGCATATGCATGGCAAACAAACAATTTATTAGATGGCATGTTATCACTCAAGTATGTTATCATTCGCATAGCATCACACACATAAACAAATATATCTATTTCTACCAAACAAGGTCTAATTCCCTTACCTAATGTAGTAGCAGCTAAGTAATAAAGAGTACGATCTTGAGTAGTTTCTCTTAGTCTTCTATTGTACCTTAAATAGCAATAACAATAATAATATTTATCTATTAGTTCACTAATTGTCTCTATTGTTTGTCTATGCATGTTCTATTAATTTATTTACTTTTACAAGGGTCTGGTTATCATTAATAAATACTTTACACTTGCTACCTAGAGGTTCCAAACACATAGAACCATAAACAGAAAGCATAGAAACCAAAATAGCATAGGTTAAAGATCAAATGATGGGGAATTCCTATGTAGCTATATGATTCCAGGAATATGGACATATGAATAGGTTCATAAAATTCCCAACATGATGGTGTCCGAAGATGGCTTTCATCCGAGGTCATAACACCGTGTGGCAGGTGATCGATTGCACGGTCTTGACCACAGGCGTGTGGCTCGTGCCACCGACTGCACCTCAAAACGTAGCTAAAACATGTTGATCTTTCTCCAAATTTTTTCCAAAATTTTATTAGGTCCAACTAGATATTTTGGGTTTGAGATTCCCATTCTAGCTTAGATTTTTGGCATCGACTCCATTATCCAGTCTACCAATATTGCTGGATTTTGTTTTATTTCTCATATTCGATTCTAGCAACACCATGGAGGGGTTTTTCCTTAGGTTTTAAATCCATAATAATCCATTTAGATATATCATTAGAGTTTGGGTGACTTGGATCCGATCAATAGTCCATAAAAATCCAATTTCCATTCTTTTAAGAATATTCGTTCATCTCTTATTCGGATCCATGCTTTTGTTAAATCCTTCAATAGATCTCAGTACTAGTTACAAGAGACAATGTCCTGATAAACATAATCAGAGGATCCTTCTATGATTCATACTTGTTTATTTTATCTCAAAGAGGAATAAAGGATACGGAGATCGATATCAGCTAGGATTTCTAGTGTCGATACAGTCCAACGATTGATTTTCATCGGTGGCAAAGGATCCCTCCTCCTTCCCCCTTCTCCCTTCTCTTCCAATTGTGGTAGAGCTCTCTTCTCTCACTCTCCCTCAAGATTTTGCCTAAGAGAGGTTGGGAATGAGAGAATGAATTGAGTGAGACTCAATCCACATTTTGGACTTGGAAGGGGGAGCATTCCCTCCTTCTTACCTATTTAAAATGGATAATGAACCCGGACACAATTTTCCATGAATCCAATTCAAGACCAGGTTTGACCATGGGTCCGATTGAGTTGGTTCTCTAAATTAGACTCGCTACAAGGGGTAGGGTGCACACATATTCGATCGCACCTTGGTGGTGTCATGCCAGACCTCTTATTTGAGTCATGATTGTATACTTAAGTGTGAAGGGTTTAACTTGATTAACTTCATGAGTCCTAGGGTAATGTCCTAAGGTCAATTGGTTAGGTCTTATAGTTAATTATCGAAGAATTCGACAAAACCGAGTTACTACTACTATGCGGTCGATGGGTGTGGTTAACTAGCTTGTGCAGTCGATCAAGCTTGTTTCATTGACCTGACGATCCATTTCAGCTTTGTTTAATTTAATTTGGGTTGCAGAGGCTTATGCCTTAGTGGGGTCATTTTCACAGAGGGTTCACAATGTTGTTAATCCATATTCCATTAGTTGAATCCGTTCCTACAGAATATATACATGTACAATTAACGCTTGTGAATGTCAAACTATGCAACCGTACGTGTCTACACTCATAGGAACACATTCTAATGGAATTATCAATTTAATATGGTTCATATTATGTCCATTAAGGTGTTAAGTGAACCTACTATGTCAATTGAATCACCCATGGTCGAATGGAAGCAAAACAGGAGAAGAGCACCTCATTATGATGGAGCGATTGATTACATAGGTTCGTCGATGGGACACATTTGGTCAACCCCGACGATTTCGAGAAGCTCGGATCGTGTTTGTTTCAATCTGATCTCTCTGGTTCATCATCGACATTACATCCAAAAAGGGCTCTAAGGGTTTGTACATTATTAGGGAATAATTCCCATCATTAATTCATAGCCTTACTTCATAATTCAATTAAAAATCCTACCTTTACATTTAATAGTCAAATCTGATCAACATTCTTAGTTTTGACTGTAATGGCCATTAATGGTTGGGGGAGAAAGCTTCCCACATTACCAGAGGTTAAAGACACCTTTGAGGTTGAGGATTTGATAATCTAATCATTAGGATAGTGTTTCGTTACTTACCTAAGAGAGTTGACTACTTAGTCAAACTTTGAGAAGCTTGGGAGAGGACCTTTACTGGTGGTTCTTCCATCCTTCTTCTTCCTTCAATCTTTTCTTAGGCTTAGCTTGTAAATTCCTCACACATTAGGGTTTTGGTTTGTTTATATGGAGGGAGGGCTTACCCACAATACTAACTCTAAACCAATAATGATTAAAGGTGGGTTTTAAGTTACCAATTGGCACACCATTTCATTCTAAGATAGGTCTAATATGTTTTTTGGATTTTCTAAGGGAGTTTAGACACGGGTGGGGCCAAGTCTAACTGTCAAAACATAAATCAACCCAATTCTATGATCGCACGGTCAATCACAAGGCTCCGATCGATCAGGCTCATTTCATCGACCTGACCAATCAACCGCATGGCCTATTTGATTCAATTTGGTCATGTTTCGAGTGGGTCAACATTCTAACAGATTTTTAATAGTTCCTTCATGTCATAGGCATGATCTAAGTCTTACCTGAGATCCGATACGCTTTTAAATTGATACAGAAGCTAGAGTCTTGTTGGCGGGAAGACTTGTTGTCACACTCTAATTCTGAACCAACCAGAATGGTGTGATGAACTATCCATAGACCAACGGTTCAACCAGGATCTCGTATAGGCCATGCCCATTCGATTAAACCAGATTCATCCCACAAGCAAATTCAAAGTAAATAAACGATAGCAGAAATCTTTAATACTAATGAACTGAGTATCTGACAGTTATAGCATAATTAAGTATCCAATTATCTCCAATATACCTCAAGACATAAAATAAAGTAAAATAATCAATTACATGTTCCCATAACTAAACAACTAAGCTAATAAAAAACACATGAGTTACACTCGCACGACGAATCATGCGCATCTTCTTTAGCTTCTACGTCCATCGCAGCAACATGTCCATACGTCGATGCATTCATATATTCTTCAACAGTAGGACCTGCATCAAGAACTAAAAATATTCGACGTCGAAAGGGTGAGCACACATCACGGCTCAGTGAGCAAATAAAATAATACAACAAACATATTCATGCATTCAATTCATACTCTAGTCTCGTTTATAAGTTTGCAATGTGCAATAGAAAGGTTTGGTGGCCGTCACACCTCTATACACGAGTGTGTGAATCTGCCCAATGGATCAAATACTATTGTCGTCCCACATGCACCTACCATGGAATAGAGATAGAGCTAAAGTGTCCGGATCAAACACCGCCAACACTTCCCCTGATGCCCTATCTATACCAATACGTAAGCCCCTATTGGCGAGGGCTTGCAAACTGGCTCGCAACTAACCAATGCTAATGCCATACAGTGAATCCAAGGCCTCACCCCAGCATCCCTCAATATGTCCATAGAGAGATAAGGCCCCCCGACAGAGTCAAGGACCATACGGTCCGAGACCACCTCCTATGATGCCTTACGACGTAATAGTTCTGCTAAGGTAATGGTGATACGACAATGTTAGTGGGTAAGACTTGAGTAGAGATAGAGCTAGAGTCTGGTGATGAGGTCAAAGACCACCATGCCACGTCCTCTCCCTAATGCTCCACTCGCATCCAACACACCAACCACACACATACATTCACATGCCTATTCCTAGCATCATCATCATCATCATGTTATAAATAAACGAAATTAAATATGCATGAACAGTAATAGCAGGAATATTAGATGACATGTGAGATGCACATTACAAGCATACAAGCATAGAATCAATCATGGCATTGGACTCAATAAAGTAAATGATTTATTATTATTCAGTTAGTTTAGGTCTTGTTCCCTCACCTTTGATCGTTGGTTGTTCCTCTTCCAAGCTTTGTAAATCATTTTTTGACCACTTGAAAACTTAATAAATTTATGGATTATAAGTTAGAGTTCATATTCATTAATTATAGTATTTAAATGTCTCATCTAGAACCAATCAGACCTCCAGAAGCTGAATAGTCGCAGGTATGGCTGCACATGTGATCTCATTTTTTGCGACCACAGGGTGTATGGTCGATACGTGTGGCCGCATATCATACGACACACACATTCGACCACACCCTCCCTAGAAACTTCCTGAAGGCATGTGGCCGACACATGTGCCTCGTATAGTCGACCATAGCTGCGACCACATGAGTGTTTGGTCGACTTTCATTCTCAGTCTAACCCCTTCATGATTTGATTCCTTAAACTATTACTCGGGTCCTTCTTATGATTGATCTATGGCCCTAATTTCATATTTTTCACAATTATCTATTCCAACCTACTCTTCATGAATTTCCTTTGAGTTTTTGTCTATGGGTCTCATGGTTGAGATCCTACTTTGAATCAATACTTGCTCTATGATCTATTCTAGGCATTCAACTAATGTAGGGGATGTTTTCATACCTCAAACTTGTTGAAGAATCAGAGCTCTCTCTCTGAAATTCCTCCTCTTAGTCTTCCTCTTCAATTCTCCTCTCTTTCTCTCTCTTTCAGTTTGAGTTCTAAAAGAATGAAAGAGGCTAAAGGATGTCCTATATATAGAGGAAAACCCTCCATATAGAGTCCTACTTTGATTAGGAAAGAACCCTCTTCAGATTAGGAAGGTTTTTTTAATTTCGGAGTCAATTATACCATCGTGTAGTCGCACGTGGGGTTACCGGATCCATCGACTACACGTCCCAAATTTGCGACCACACGTCCCAGACTCCAGTGGTCTCATTATTCTAAGGTGTAGTCGACCACACTGTTTAGGTATGCGACCACACGTCTCAATTAGATGATTTATGGTTGAATTACATACTTAGCCTTGTGGTTTCTTCACGCACTTGGTCCGCTTGGTCCGACCATGATAGGAAGGCCTGATACAAAGTGGTAAGACCGGGTTAGTATGATACGGGTCTTACACTTGTCATACGGCAAAAAGTTTAAATTAGCCCAAAATTTTGGATACGTATTTTACATATTTGCTCTATCTTCTCTCTCTCTCTCTCTTTCTCTCTCTCTCTCTCTCTCTCTCTCTCTCTTGTTTACGCTTCATCCCTAACAAGTTATATCAAAGCAAGGTTCGGCAGATCATTACAGATCTGGAAAAAGGGGGAGGCACTTAAAGATTAGTACGTGAAAAAAAAATGAGAAAACAAATTGAAAACGGTAAGGCAAAAGTGAGTTTTTTTTTTATCTACTTTTTCAAGGGTCATCATTATAATCCAAAAGGAGTTAAAGAAAAAAAAAAAGGAAAAATATTGGAGGAATAAGTTGCTCTAGAGTTTCTGTGACTAGGGTTTCTTTGTAAGACCCGTGTCAATCTAACCCGGTCCTACCACCTTGAACCAGGTTCACCCATCATGGTCGAGTCAAATGGACCAAGGGCGTGAAGGAGATCGAGATCCCAGGTATCAAATCGACCCAAAAACACTTAAATTAGGGGAAGGGTCGCATACCCAGCTAAACAGGGTCGACCCTCCCAAATCAAAAACTCAGACCCTTAAAATTTGGGAAAGGGTCGGACAGTGTCAGACCACAGGGTCGACGGGATCATCGACCCTCTCATCGACCCTTACTTGCCGCCGAAACTGAAATTAGGAAACTTCCTAATTTTCGATTGGGATTCTTTCCAAATCTCAATGGGACTATTATAGGACATTCCTACTCTATTTAAAGGACGTCCCTAAGCCACTTTCACTCCTTTCACAACCCTAATTGAATTGAGAGAAAGAGAGAAGAAGGAAAAGAGGAAGAAGAAAGGCAAGGAAGAGAACCTAGCAAAAAGGAGAAGAGTTGCAGAGAAAGATTAATCTTCTCAGGTATGGATACTAATTCCATGAGTTTCTACAGACCTTAGGATAGTTATTGGATAGAGAGCGATCTCGGAGAAACCCAAACCATCCATCCATGGTTAGGTTTCATGGAAAACCCTAGGAGAATGCATGAAAGCCATCTAGGAGGATGATTCATGGTTTCAGACCATGGAATGAATGTTTAATGGAATGTGGGACCAAACCATAGGACCCCAAACACGAAGAATGGATTAAAAAATAGAAATTAGACCAGAGTGCACCGAGGTTCGCACCCAGGGTCGATGACCATCCAACCCTAGGTGTTTCTGACCATCGACCCTCAGCATTCGGGAAGTCTAGAAAGAATGGAGGGTCGATAGACCCATCGACCCTAGCATCGACCCTCAGTTGACAGAATGGTTTTAAATTCAGAATTTATTCTAATTAAATTCTATCGATTTTGTTAGGTCTTCTAGCAATATAATAACATTGTAAAGGTGAATTTAAAGCTTGGAAAAGTATCTTATAGCAAGCTAAGGTGAGGAACCTTAACCCCAAACTAAATTGGTTAATAATAAACTGTTTTCTATTTCTTGAGTCCTATGCTATGTTTGATTCTATGCGAATATGTTTGTAATGTGCATACAGCATGCCATCCAATATTTCTATTACTTGTTCTTGCATATTTACTTTATTGTTTATAACATGATGATGATGATGATGATGATAAGAATAGGCATGTGCTTGTATGTGTGTGGTTGATGTGCTTGATGCGAGCGAGTATCAGGGGAGGTGTGATGAGAACGTCAATAAACGTTAACCTTTGGCGGGTCTCAGCACTTTAGCTCTATCTCTAACTCAAGTCTTGTACATTGGCATCGTCGTATCGCCATTACTTTAGCGAGAACTATTATGTCGTAGAGTATCAAGGGAGGTGGTCTCGGTCCTTGTAGTCTCGACTCTACCGGGGGCCTTAGCTCTATCTCTATGGGCATTCGAGGGATCTTTGGGGTGAGGCCTTGGATACACTTTTTGGCATTAGGATTGGTTAGTTGCGAGCCCGGTTTGCAGCCCTCGCTAACGAGGGGCTTACATGTTGGTATGGCACTATATAGCAATAAACGTAACCTTTGTTATATAATGTTCATGATTGGGTGCATGTGAGTTGACGATAAACGTGATCTTCGGATAACGTCACACACTCGTGTATAGAGGCGGAGTCAATAAACGCGACCTTTGGCTACCTCAACCTTTCTATAGCATACTGCAAACTTTAAACCGGACCAAAGATATAAATTGACTTTTTTGCATGCATATGTATTGTTGCATTGTTTTGGCTACTCACTGAGCCGTATTGTGTGCTCACCCCTCGACGTCGAATATTTTAGTTGATGATGCAGGTTATACCGTTGAAGACTACATGAATGCGTCTGAAAACGGGAACGTAGCGGCGATGGAAGCTGAAGCTGAAGTGGATACACACGACTCCTCTTGCGAGTGCAACTCGTGTGTATTTGATTAGATATTTTATAGGTTTCTTTGTTGGATTTTATTAAGACATGTATTTGGTATTTAAATATTTATGTCTCGATTAATGACGGAATAATTTTCTATTAAATTAATGATATCATGTTAGTTCTCAGTTCATGTTATTATAAGACATCCGCTATTGTGTATTTACTCTGATTATGATCATGGATGTGTGTAAGTTTAGATAACGCGGGGATAGCCTATTTGAGATCCTGGTTGAACCGTTGGTTTATTAGCGGTTCATCAGACCATTGAGGTTAGACCAAAATTGGAGTGTGACATTCTTGGTATTGGTCGATATGGTTAGGTATTATTGGATTTAGTGCTTTGGTGTTGGATGTTGGTTGTCAAGTGGGACCATTGTCTGCGGTGGTTGGATTAGTAGAGGTAGGGGTTCATTGCAACTGTTATCTAGGGCACCAGGGTCAGAGGTGTAGGGTGTTGTATGATCATTTCATGCAAGCAACGAAAGATCTATCATCGGTGATCGCTTAGCCAGGGCACTGGCAGTGTGTAATGCCAACAATGTTCCCACGCTAGAAGGAAAGTCGAAAGGGAGATTGATGGAGGCAACGCAGAATTCCGATCCCATTATTAATGAAGCTGTGATCAGCTACGAATGGGGTGTGCTAGCTGATCGAAGGATTGGGGATCTGGTTGGATATGAAAAGTTTAAATCAGAGGGATGCATGGAGGTTGAAAATGTTTCCAATCATCGGATTGAATCTGAAGGGGTTTTTTGGTATCAAAGAGGTTAACCCTGCATCTAGGGTTTCTGGGTTTGTGTTTGGTATCCAAGATTTTGATGGTCAGCAAGAGACTTTGACTAGGGCAACCACTGTGATCCTGAGAGTTTCCCATGGTTTATAGGCAAAGCTGGGCTATGGCTCTTACCTGAAGGTGTCAGGAGGTCCGATGAAGGGGGCTGAACAGAAGCTCGTCATTCCGGTTTGAGAGGTCTACTGTGGTTCAGGGAGGCTAACCGTATTATCACATGTGGCACAAGGGTTTGTCAGGGGTTGTTGTGAACTAGATCATGCTGCCGGGAGGACCTAGCCATGAGGTTAGGGACTAGGTGATGGTGAGAGGCCGATTGGGTGTTGTGCAGCTATTATCCCATGTGGCGGAAAGGGAAGACATTATCGCATGTAGGGGAGGATTTTCTTAGGGTTGATGAATTGTGGGGCATTCATGTACTAACCTAGATCAGGGCGATGGAGATCAAAGGTGAATCTGGTCGGATCGGGGATTTTTTTCCTTGGATTTGATGCCAAGTTTAAATCCCGGTAAGGTGTGCATAATGGCCAGTTGATGCTGCAACGTGGGGTAAAGGAGAACTGGCAGGTTGTGGGGAGCATCGGATCTCTGAGTCTGCGCTTGGAGGTGCAGAGGTGAGGGCTCTGGTTCCCGGTGTATCTAGAGTTGTAGAAAACTATAGTGAAAGTGATCTCTTCAGTAATGCTACACCAGTAGGAGAGGTGGTCACACCATATCATATGGCAATGAGTTGTGTGAGACACCCAGATGGGGTGTGGGCTATGTCGCTATTTGGTAGAGACAATAGACAAGTTTGCAGAATCGACACAACTGGTTCTTCTTCAAGGTAGCTTGTAGTATTCAAACTAGGTGGAGATTTGTTGGATAGTGTCTTGTATTTTGTGGGGTCTACACAGTTATTGGAGTTGTAAAACTAAAAAAAGGGAAAAACAATTTGTGAGGTGGAGAGAGGTGTAAAGTTTTCTTGATGAATAAAGAAATTCTCTAATTCTCTGTGGTGAAGATAGGTATTTGGGATTGGATATTGATTGAATTACGATAAAATCCTCGTATTATGTGTTTGCTTGATCTTTGCTTTCTCTCTTGTTTATACTTTCATCCCTAACAAAGACATCAGCAGAGGCTCAAGCAAAGGCGAAAAAGTTATGAAAGGAGAAATCCCATATCACCTCCAATGGGGCATTCTGTGGAATGATATGCATGTCATCGGAATGGTTCCCTCCAAGAGAATTTAGAAGAGTACCTATAAGTAGTGGAAAGGAAGAAGAAAGAATAATGACGAGTCCAGGCAGAAAGAGGGCTACTAAGACGCAGACACGTAAAAGGCATAAACAAAAGTCTCAAGCAATCAGTCATAAAGTGTGGAAGGAAAAGACCCCAGAAAAGCAGAAGGCATTTGTTATAATCCAGTCACCCCCAAAGTAGAGGTTAGGCGTGGGTCTCCTAAGCACTGAGGCGCAAGTGGCAGAGTGTGTCGATTGCATCACGGTGGGATCCACTGATGACACCTAATTAGTGGCAGCCCATTTTTATGAGTGTTCCTCACGTTGACAGAACTTTGTTTACTTGGGTGGCCTTCAATGGGTGAGGTTAAGGAAGGAGTCTAATAAAGTGTGTTCCTCAGGTGGTTGCACTTTGTGCAAGCTGGTGTAGGGTGGCCCAGGCCCAGCCGAAGGTCTAAGAAGGGAGAAGCTCAGCCCTGGGATTGATAAGCTCAAGTTACCCCAATCTGAATTATTTAAGCCCACAGCCCAGCTAAGATATCTCAGGATGGGTGGGGCTCAGGTGAGAATTTAAAATTTAATGACCACATGTGGACCATGGAATGAAAACAAGGGATGAATGCATAGTTGCATTAATATGCTTATCATTATCCAATTTTAAATCCAAACACAGCGTAAAACAAAAACTGTTTCATTCTAGCTTCATTCAAACATAAAGAATCCAAAACCTTGAAACAATTTCTAGCACCATTGGCAGGAATAAGATGTATCATTAAAACTTATTACCACTGTAATACGTGTACATGTGAACATGTACACAAGCATGATTTTTTGGCTTTGAGATCGAGCAGGGCTTGGATACCCAAGGGATCAGTTTAAGCCCAACTCGAGGCCTATATATTGCAGCCAGCATCAGGTTATTCTAAGTTGGGCTCTGGCCGTTTTGGGTAAACCCACCCATGTGCCGCCCTTGAACACAGTGGTCAAGCACCCGAATCAGGCATGTCCCATTTGAAAACCGACTCAGAATCAGCCAACACCAATTCCAATTAACCCGATTCCTTGTAGACTGAATCGGAGTAAGTTAGATCAAGCCTTTAGGACGATTCGATTTAGAATCAATGGAGAATAATCTCATACCTGATTCTCAGTTTTTTATCCCTTTTTATTTTTTTTTGGGCAAGTCAATTTATTTATTTATTTTTTTTTTTTTGGGCAAGTCAATTTTCTACAAGTTGAGCCACCTGGTTCAGTTCAGGTTCTAGGAGGGTCCTTTAATGAGATGCAAGATCGAGGTGAATTAAGCAATAAGGGTAAGAAGCAATCTAACCAAATTCAAACTCCTCTACCACGGGAAAAACTAAACTAAACTATAAGGGGTTAAAAGAAAGGCTTTTGTCACAGGATTTTGATTCAACTATATTACAGGAAAGAACATTTCCACCCAGATCAATATTGTGGGAAAACAGCAGAAATAGAAAATCATTTTTTAATCTAATGGCAAAAGTGGCAATGTAAATGGGCCATATCCTTGACAGAGAATGGTCTTCATCATTGTTCAGCTGTATGTGGCTATCTTCACAAACCATCCACCCGCCTGAATTTTCTGTTATTGATAAGTTCCCAACAAAAATGCAATCAGGATGAACTGGATTAAGACCTTCTGTGACCCCAACATGGCTCAAACTTGGTCAACCTGGATTAGTAGTAATGGACGAATTACCTGGGCCAACTAGTTCATCCATCACACATACATCCCTCTGTGACAAATACAGGAGCTAAGAGTTTCAATCATCTTTTTACACTGCTTTCCATTGATCATTTTAGCACGTGCCGTTGCAAAGGAGAGCTGAAGTTACTTCATGAACATTGCCATAACCTCATGAATGGAACTACCATGAATAGACTTACGTTGACAGACCAGTGAATGAGACCCGGTCCATACAGACCTAGAATGGTCAGGGAAAAGTGTAGCACATAACTCCAAAACCGAAGGATTATCACGAAGAAGATTCTCAAATATGTGGGTGTGTCGATGCCTGTTTTGTGAATCCTATAACAAAAAAATCACAATTGTAATGTCACAAATTAGACTTCATGACATAATTAATTGGATAGGAGCGAAAAGTGTGCCAATTCTGAAAGAAAATGATTCAATGCAGCTAAGTAGCACTCTATCTCATCCATGGCATGTCTGTCAGTTTATAAGGAAAATGATCCAATGCAGCAAATAGCACTCTTATCCTATCCTTGGCAAATGTGCCAGTTGGAAAAATACCAAATGCAGCCACGTAGCACACTATCTCATCCACGAAACATATGCAGATGTCTACTGATATCCATTGCCTGATTATCAAGCTCTGGGTTCAAACAACCCAACGCATCCAATAATGCATCACCTGGACACTGATTTTCAATGGTTCAAACAAGGATAAATAAATGACAGTCCACAGTGTATTGGTCAGATGACCCACTGGTCTGATAGTAAAGATTCCATAGTGCCACTGCCAAATACAGTCCTATACTGAAAATATGTAATGGCATGCTAAGCATGCAACTGTGCATAACACTTCTAGGACAGAATCTAAAAACACGGTTACTTAAAATGCTGAAGCTCAAAAGCAAGAGATTGAAGAAGCAGAGCTGACAGGTGCAGATTCTAAGAAAATTCAGGAAACCACCAAGGAAGATTTCGATTGTTTTTCTTTATTAGAGATTACTTGTAATCTCCTTTTATTTTATTTTGGGGAAGTCTAGATAGCATAGGAGTTGCTTGCTTCAGTAATTCTTTCGTAATTTATAGTTTCCATTTTTTAGTAAGCTGCTATTTTTATTGCAAGTCTTTTTTTTTCTTTTAATATTCATGCAATCTAACGTGAGTGCCTACATGACCTATTGGCCGAGAGCTCTCAGGGCTCTCTCTCTTCTATTCTCTTATTCCCAGCGAACAGGAACCCTCTTTCCCTCAGTTCCTTCCCCTTTTCTTCTATTTCTTCTCCTCGAATCTCTCGACCTTTTATCACTGATTCAGACTCCTTTCAGCAGCTGTAAGAACCTGAAAGAAGAGGATCAATCTCTCTCGATTCCTAAGCTTTAGACTTCGAGCTCTGGGTGCCGAGGCCTTACCACGGGCGACCCTAACTGCAGATTCTGAGCCCTAAACACTGCTGTTGTTGTGATATGCATACCAAGTTTCAGACCTGAATCTGTTTTACAGTCAAACCAGTTTCAGCGAGTTTATTTTTTTTATTCGTTGATCTGCTAGTCACCCCAGGCCAAAATCTGGTTTCGATTGGAGCTCAACGAGAGAGTTCTCTCTCTTGGAATATTTCTGGTTTCCGCCTCTCTGGATCGAGAGGACAACCATGATTTGGACTTTGCCCTGTTTTCCAAATTACCCCCCGCCCTTTAAACTTGGTTCTGTTTTGTCCTCTTTAAATCTAATTCCCCCCACCAATTGTATGTCTCTAGGATTTCTGTTGGTCCTCATTTGAACTGGGCTTTGAGGACAGGCTAGGCCATTAGGGTAGTGACAGAGAGAAGGGAGACGGTCTTGTGTGGGTGGAGTCTGTTTTTTTAGGATGGGACGAGATGTTTGTCTTCTCTCTTTCTTTGGTGGTGTTTGCTTAGGTTGGGGAAACAGAAAGAGTAAGAGTAATAGTGTTAGGTTTCATGTTGAGCTACACAAAATTATGCATCTATTAAAGTTCTTTGGTGGTGTTTGCTTAGGTTTAATGAGGGAAAAGAATGCATAATACAGTTGCTTTAAACATTGTCACTCTAAACATTGTATTCATTAACTTCTGTAACTGGGAAATGTGTTTGCACAGGCCATCATTTGTGAAATGTTTTGGAGGCAACAGTTTATATGTTTTTGTAATTTTGCACCTCTGATTTTGGAGGCAACTGGGAAATGTGTTTGCTCTAGACGAGTCATGAGGCGTCGTAGCATGGCAAGCTCATCCTGGGTCGAAGAAGAACCAACAATGGCAGGGGTGGCACCGATAAGAGCAGACTTAGACGTTTCAGATTGATGAGCAGAGGAGCCACAGCCCCGACCACAACCTCGTAACCAACCTGTAGCTGGGCGACCGTGGAGTTTCCAACAGAACTCCCTAGTATGTTGTTCCTTACCACAATAGTCACATCA
Source organism: Protea cynaroides (assembly GCA_028583415.1). Taxonomy (NCBI): domain Eukaryota; kingdom Viridiplantae; phylum Streptophyta; class Magnoliopsida; order Proteales; family Proteaceae; genus Protea; species Protea cynaroides. The sequence continues at coordinate 77,846,221 of CM053271.1, forward strand.
AACAGGCTCTTGGTCAAAAGAAGAGAGATCACTGGAACGAGCAGAGCCATTGCCACTGGACTGAAACCCTGACCCAGAAAAAAGAGTAGAACGGTTTTGAGAACCATGGGATGACAGACTAGGTGATAACATGGCTCAACTGTCTTCCAATTGTACCAAGGAATAGGACTGCTCTAATAAAGGAAAGGGATCACAACTAAGCACCTACGCGTGAATCTAGTCATAGGGAATGTTCAGGCCAGCCAGAAAATCGTACCGAACACTTGTCTTCCCGCTTTTGAAATCTAGTTGCATCATCAGTGCAGGTAGCTTGGAAAGTATCATAGTAGTCCAACTCTTGCCATAAACTGCGCAACTCAGAGTAGTACTGAGACAAAGAGAGATCCTGTTGTTTGGTTTCATGAAGCTTTTTCCTAAATTCATAGACCTGTGCATCATTCCCAACTTGGGAATAGGTTTCTTTGGCTGCCAACCAAATTTTGGTTGTAGTATCTAAAAGAAGGTAACTCCGAGTAATATGTGGGTGCATAGAGTTGATGAGAAAAGACATTACCAATGAATTAACAGAGCTCCACTTCCTTTGAGAATTACCGACAATTATAGGTCGTGTCATTTCGCCATTGATGTAGCCTATATAACTTCAAGAATCAATGGACAAACAATAAGACCGTGACCATATCAAATAGTTGCTCCCATCAAGAAGAATAGAGCTCATAGGGAACGAGGGAAAATGGGTATCGCGACCCGTCCCGTCGGTTCCAAAGGAGGCGGTTGTAGCGTCGAACATGATGACAGAACAAAAGAGGTCAAGAAAAAATTACAACCATAGACAAAAGATCGCCTAATACATCATCGTAAGAACAGGCAGTTCTGTGAATCCATGTAAAACATAGTGAATTCTGTAAAATAAAGTTTCTCAGATCTCCACGATAGTCTGATCTAAGAAACTAGCCTTAGAGAGGGCCTTCGGTGTGCTAAGGCACTACCACTGAGAGCTGCTTGTGGTGGTAAACTGAGAGAGAGAGAGAGAGAGAGAGAGAGAGGGTGATAGGAGAGAAGAAAATTGATAGAGAGACTCGCAAGGGTTTGTTTGCCAAGGAAGATCTCTGCTCCGATACCATGTTGAGAGGAATGATTGAACTTGTCTAGAATGACAAAGATCATGCTTTATTTATAGAGACAAAGATTTACATAGTAAATGCGGAAGGTGCACATAATAAATGCGGTAGATGAGGGCAGCAGTTTTTCCTATCAAGAAAGGCTACTGCACATGGGCAATAGCCCCACAAGTCAAGGAAGGCTGCTGCCCTAAAGTCAAGAAAGGACTCCTTTCCTTCTAGATGTTACAACAATTACGATTCATACCTTTAATTTCAGTTCGATTGGATCACTCTCGGTGAGTTCCATCTCCTTGCATTAGAACCGGTTTCTGCCTTCAATGTTGAGTTCATGAATAGGTTATGGAGGTTGAAGAAGATTCCTTGAATCAGAAATTACCCTTGTACCCCTCTCTTTAACCCCAGTTCTCTTTATTTCCTTCTTTTGTTTAACTACTAGAATTACCCCCAACCCATTAGTCATAAATTATGTTATGTCCTAGGTTCTGTAGGGCTATAGGAAACCCTTGAGGTGTTCCCCTTGGTTATTTGTCCACGTGAGGGAGAGAATGAGTATATATATTTCATTTCCCTATCTAAGGGTCTATTTGCCTTTCCAAGATGTCCCAAATAGTTTTGCATACCTCGTAACTTTATATCCAATCGTCGAATTATCTTCAAATTGGATGTTGTCCCTAGTGTTGTTCTACAAAATATCCTACTATATGGTTGGCTATTGACTTTTGAGAGCTTATTGTTGCTGCCGGCATGGGGTGATTGGAGGTTATTTTATTGGGATTTTATTTGCTACTGCTCTTGCAAATGGGATTTATTGAGTTGTTCATCCTTCACGATGTTGCTTCTTGCTCTGGTTGTCTACTGCTCATCATATGTGTCGAATTATATATGGCATAACTGTAATTTTATATTTTATATTTTCCTTTATTTTCTTTCTTTAAATATTAGGACTCTGGGACTCCTAGTTACTCTAGAGTTCCTGTTAGTTTGTAATTTCTCTTATTATTCATTATAAATAAAACTGGGATGATGGGAGGAATTCTATTCTCTCCCATTCTCTGATTCAACATGATATCAGAGCTAACCTAGCTCACCTTCTTCTACTCTTCTTTTTTTCTTTTTTCTCCTCTTCAAACCTGCCACCACAGCCTCTCAGCAATCTGCCGCCATCCAAAAGCCCAGATTCTTCTGCCGCTTGCACTATCCTACCGCCAAATACAGCCTCTCAGCAATTTGCCGCCATCCTACTGCCCAGATCCTTCTGCTGCCAACCCCTGCCGATACCTTTCTGCATTACTACCAGCCTTCCACACCCCTGCAACTGGTTACCGCCACCTTTTTTTCTCCCTACCTACAACATGCAACTTGTTTTATCACCTATAACCTACACCCAGATTTACAGCAAACCATAAACTTTACCCTAAAACCATCCCTAACCTTGTCGCAAACCCTTAAAACCCATCCTAAAGCTACCGCAACACTTACATATCACCCCTAGAACCAACTAGCCTACCGCCATCACCCCTAGTCTCTACAAGCCTCATCTAAAACCCTTACCTCATCCTTTCAAATTTCTTATCTATGAATTAAACATCTCCACAAGTATTTTTTTCGCATCTGTTGCCATACATCCCTTGTTATAGGGATGTGCTTTGCAGAGATCGAAAATTGCTGCAGATGTGTCTTTCATTCCCAAAAGTTGATACATGGCATCTCTGTTGAAGGTACTTTACATTGTTCTACTCAAGTTTATTAGTAAGATTGTTCTTGGGTTGTGATCATCCCCATGGTTGACTCTTCTGAAGTTGTTTCTCCTAATATGCAGACCTCTAAGATTGAATTCACTGCTATTGCCCTTAACCCAATTAAGTTGGATGGGACCAACTATTTGATGTAGTTTAAGACAGCGCAAGACAGCGCATATGGCAATCTCTGCGAAAGGCCTACTAGGTTATATTGATAGTCAAAAGAAGGCACCCTCCCTTACAGACAAACTTTATGACAAATTGGCATCTGAGAACTCTATTGTAAAGGCTTATTTAATTGGATCCATGGAACCCAAGATTGGCAGGTGGTATGTCTTGTTACCTAATGCTACTGAAATTTGGAAGGCTGCCAAGGAGACATTCACAAGTTGGCAACTACTCATTGATTTATGATCTCCATATGAAGATTGGTGCAACTAAGCGACGGGACGTTACTGTATCCCAATATTACTCTGAGCTCCGCAGTTTGTGGCAAGAATTGGATTACTAAGACACCTTTACTACTACATATTCTACTGATGCTGTTGCTAGGAAACTTGCCAAAGACAAACTTCAGGTATATAATTTTTTGACTGGACTCAATGTTGAGATTGATCAGATTCATCCTCAAATCCTCATTAGAGAGCCCTTACCCTCTTTAGAGCAGACTTATGCCTTGGTTCAGTCTGAGAATATGCGTCATACATCCATGATGCCTCCTCTTCCAGCAGAAAGGTCAGCTCCCCAAACCACCCAACCAAGTGGCCCTACCTTCTCCAAACCAGTTCGGTGTAAACATTGTGGGAAGGAACGACATACTAAAGAAACTTTCTGGAAATTGCATGGTAAACCAGCTGATTTTGAGGCCAAGAGACTCAAGAAGGGCATGCAGAGATCTAAGAATTTTCGGGCACCTCAGGCTAATTGGATAAAAACTTGCCCACCTACTGAGACCCAACCCATGTTTTCAACAGATGAGCTTCAGGCACTCAGAAACCTTCTCAAGCCATCTACTGCAGCTGCTACCATTCCCACATCATCTTCTGCCACTCCAGGTTCTTACTTTGTTCAGTCAGGTATTTCTCATGAGGCTCACTATACATCTGCTGTCCCTGGCCCTTGGGTTATGGACACTAGTGCCACTAATCATATAACTGGTTCAGCCAGCTCATTCTATCTGTACTCTCCTTCTAATGGGAAAAATATAGTCCGAGTAGCAAATGGGTCTCTCTCTCCTATATCTGAAAAAGGATCTATCCACTGCTCATCTACCCTTACTTTAGGAATATTTGATATTAATCAATATTATTTTAGGCGTGCATCCAGAATCATGATTCGACAAAAAAAGAAGAAGAAGAAGATCGACATTCGACAATAAAAAATAAAAAAAATAAAAAAAAGAAAAAAGAAAAAAAAGATTCACGTTGCGAAGGAGGGAAAAAAAAGTGGCAAATCTGCGGTAAATAGAGAAGAGGAAGAAGAAAAAAAAGATGGAGGAGAAGAAGAAGAAGATAAAGATGGAGGAGGAGAAGAAGAAGAATACATGATCCGAAGAAATTAAAAAAATAAAAAAATAAAAAAAATAAAAAAAACCAGTTAAGGTTGCAGAGGAGGAAAAAAAAGTTGTAGACACGCGATAAACAAAGAAGGAACTTGCAGCAGCCCTAATTGCAAATCGGTAGTTTGCGCTTGCTATTTTTTTTCTAAACGAATCCTCTTTTGCCGCCATATGCATTATATAACTTTTCCATGTATTTGTGTACAATACATTATTGTACACAAAGCCAATCTAAAGGTTAGTTTTAAAATCTAATTAAAAAATACAAATAATAAATATAATAATATATTAAAAAAATTCATGCAACAAGGCGACCACCCAGGCCTTTAGGGCATCCAAAACGCCCAAGGCAACGCCCAAAAGCCCTAAGCAATCGCCTTTCGAACATCAATAATGCGCTTCATCACCTGGCACATAAAATACCGCCCGGACGCCACACCTTGACAACTATGGTCACAATATAATTTCAAGACACAAGTTTTAATTGTTGTGTAGCCAACTTCCATACACAACTTAAATAGAAAGTAAACGGCATCAGATTGGCATTCTGAACAAGCAAAGAAAGGAGATTTTGATAATGGAAGTGAAAGTGATAATGATAGTGATGCAGATCGGTTTAAACAAAAATACAAGAGGCGGCCCAAACCAGTGGCTCAACCAAGAGGATGAGATCGGCTATGAAAGGAAGACAATTGGCTATAAAAGGAAGTCAATCTAAATAAAGGGAAGGCAATCTAAGTGTGACCAAATAAGGAAATTCTAGTCAATCTGAAAAAGGGAAGGCAATCTAAGTATATCCAAATAAGGAGGTTCTTCATTTTGTGTTCTTAATTAGTTTATTTTGTTTCCTAAGTTGAGAAGATATGTAATAATGATTGCTATAGATAAAGCATTCCTCTCTTAGGATATCCTCTTGGGCTATATATCCAGTGTAAGGCCTAAGAGGAGAGGCAACTTAGAAATATATTGAGAACGAGCTAGTTAGTCACTGTGAGAAGCAGAAAGGGTGGGATGCCCTGACCTGAGATAGGTCAACCTTCCCTTCCTCCTCCTCTTGTTTGCGATATTACTCCCTCTCTCTCTTCCTCTCTATTTTATTCAAGCGTCATTGTTGATTACAGAGTATTACAGAAAAGCCAATTCGGTCAATATTTACAAGCCAGATCCAAACAGCTATTCTTGGTCATACCCACGGTCTTGTTTTCAATCGACCCACTAGCAGTACAAGCACCGCATCAGATAGTGGTGATCCTGAGGTTGTCAACATTACAAATGTTTCTACTGGTACTCAACAACAGCAATGAGAAGCATATCGAAAAGATACTGCAGATCAGATTTGAGGAAGCCCATCGAGATTTTCGATGAACAAATGTTTCCATTGTATTTCATTATTTTCATGTAATTGTTTGTTATATTTTTTAAACCAGTCAGAGAATGACTATTATTTGAACACTTTTTTTAATTTTTCTGCTATTGATTGGGCTTACAAATGGGTGACATGTTGAGAACTAATATGTCCCAATTTCCTTCCATACATGTCATGGTTAAATTTTGGATTTATTATTGATGCAGTATTATTCAGCCAACAATAGCCCATGCCAAAGGGAACAGAAGGTCAAAACCAGCCAGCCAATACTATTCACGTGGTACTGTTCTGTTCACGTGAACAGTACCAACAGGTCGTAGATGCTGTTTTGAAAAGATCCTTTGAGAGCTGTCCAAGATCTGGAAGATCCTTTGAGAGTTGCGCAAGATCTAGAAGATCATTTGAGAGCTGTCCAAAATATAATTCTTTCTAATAAAAAAACTACTTTCCATTTGGGTTATTCTATTTTTAGTTTTTAAAAAGATCACTTAGCTAGTAGAATTTTGGAATCTCCTCCATTGTAAAGTTTCCTAAAAAACTAAAGGTTGAGTTACCAAGTTAGGATTGGTCTCACCTTCTAAAATTGTACTCAAGCTTTTGGCTATAAATATCAATACAAAGGAGAAGCATTCTCAGGTTTAAAAAAAAAAAAAAAAAAAAGCTTACTTGCAATGTCGAGTGAGGCTTCCTAGGCAGTGGGACTCAGCCAACCTAGCTGGGACTCCTAAGGTTATGTTATTCTTTCATCCTTCTTCCTTTCCATTATTGATCATTTTCCTTTCTTTGTTATATGAAAAAAAAACCCAAAAATAGAGAAAACATTATTCACGGTTTACTGTTTAGAGGCTACTCTTGCTGAAACTTGTTGATGTCATATCTCCCTATCTGACCCTCAGAATTGCTTGCAACTTTGAAAGCATATAACTCCTTAGACGGCCTAAGTTTGGTGGGAGTTTGAGCCAATTCTAGCTATCCGATTGGTATTCATCAAGTGAAAATATTTGTTGTGGGTCGATCCTCCTATGGGGCTGGTTCATAATGTGGTGGTTGGGGACTCGTCCTACATTAATTATCTTGGGATCAAAGTGAAAACGGGAGGAGGGGGGGGGGGAACAAGTTTGCCGTTTTGGAGTTAGCCTCAACTTCTTGATAACTTCTCACCTTGCATGCCACTTTTGAGAAGAAACATAACATATTTTAGTAACAACTTCAAAATTGGCATTGGCATTGACATTGACATTACATGAGGAGACCGGAAACAAGAAGAAAGAACTTAAGAATGCGAGATTAATTAGAAAAAAGGAAGGAATATTACTCAGGACTTCTTATAATAATTTATACAATAAAGAGGGAAAGGGAGAAACTATACCCAAAAGTTGACTACCAAATGTATTTCTTGTTTGTGAAACTGTTTTCAATTGATGCAACCGAACAAACTTCAATTTCTTGACTTCTTTCATAAATCAAAGTTAAATTTGAAATTGAAATCAAACCAAAGGGACCCTAAGTGTGGGATAGTATCAATGTTTGACAATTCATTTCAGGTTTAATAATGACTGAAAGTCTATTACAAAATAGGCAAAGCAATCAAGTAAACTACTATAAGGGAGCAAGAAGAGAATAGAAGGGAAATGCAACAGGTAGCCTTCAAAGCAAGATCCAGGACAAGTAGAATCTGTGTAGCAAATAACATAGTTTAAGGAAGAATCATAAACTAACAGAAACCAACTCACCACTTGTTTTGATTGCGTAGGATCCTGGTCATGATGCTGCACACCTTTGCCTTCACTGTTGAGCTGAACTGATCTGTCGTCTTTCTGAATATCAAGTTGGATCACAACAGATTTATTCTCCATTTCTAGTGCCTGAGACTGCACATTAGGTTCCTCCCCAAATCCATCACCTTGCCTTAACTTTGAATATTTACCCTCTTCATTCTTCTCAATGTCCATCTCATTCACACCCCTCTCCTGCTTCTGTTTCGGACTGTAATGTTCAGCTGTTTCCAATTTCACTTCCTCTCCTTGTTCTTCTAAATCAGCATCAACATCATGCTCTGCTGAGTTGTCAAAATTCGATGACGCATCCTCGCTGCAAGGAATATCTATGGGGGAGGTTTCCTGTAATATTACATAGGCAATTGACAGATAAGAGAAAGCAAACATGTACTTTTTACAAGGGCAGTAAGAGTTCATTAGATGGACACAAACACTGCCAAAAACCACAGCCCAAAACATAAGATGCACACATACAAGGGCAGCCCAGAAAAGAAAACACAGGAGACACAATGGCTCCAGTAAATCAGTTGTCACAACTAATTTATTAACATGTACTTTTTCTTGTTCCTAGTCATTTGGAGAGCTCACAGGATGTTTTAGCAGTCACTGATGGGTTGAATTTGTTTTGTCCTCTTTTTCCAAACCCTTCCAACTCTACCCTTAGTATTAAATCAAATTCCCTTCACATCCTAATTTTGTTTCTTACTTTTAAGCCTTTGAAATGTTGCTGGAAATTACGGTTTTGCCACTGTTATTGTTATTTGAGCACCTTATTGTTTGGGTGGGCCCATCAGTGGACCAATTCGGGTTTTCCGACCACCGTGGACATCAGTAGGAACATCTCATATTTATAAAAATAAAAAATAAAAAAAAAAACCTTGATAGCAGTGTTTGAGTATTTACAAACAAATTCTAGATCTGAAGGCTTTGAAAAAAATAACTACTTACATAGCATAATAGCAAGATAGAGGTCTTAGCTCAATATAAACGAGAGAAGTACGTCCCTTGTTTTTAGCAGGAATAGTTCCAGCCTTTGTTGCCCCTTGGTAGAGTGAGTTTACTTAGCAAACTGGCAGGACGCAAAGATCGATTGACAGATCTACAACCACCCTATATAAAAGCTTTAGCACTTCAACCTAAACAAGCAACAGCCCTACTGCAACACAAAGGGCCCGAAGGGAACAGAATGAAATAACCACTTAAAGCAGCCTAATGACTTAAACACCACCACCGACTAGAATAGCATTAATATTAACTATACATAAACCCGATGACCAATCTTTGGGCCCCACAAATAAAAATAAAATTACAATAATGCCCCTATAATTTAAAGGAATCCCCAACTAAATAAAAGACTATCTAATTACCACCTACCAGCCTTATATGGACCCAAACTTGAGCCCAATGGCTTAAAGAATGGATTAGCTCTCTTGGGCTCTGGTTTACAAAGTCTATTGTGTTTGTCCAACGGCTCTAATGCCACTGCATCAATTCTCCCCCTCTGAATAGAACCCGATGGTGTTGCATTCGGCTGAGGGCCAAGTATGCCATCCAATTCAACACACTGAAGAGAAAAGAGTCTGCTATCCTCTAGAGTTATAAGGGCTGGGAGTACGTGGCTAGAAGAAGCTTCATTTCCAGTCGTCCATGATTGAAAAAGTAGGCATATTCATATCCACAGTGTTGCACCATCTTGTCGATAAGCCACAGAGTCACCTAAGAATGTGACAAACCTTCAAAGGAAACATTTCACACTGAATTATAAGTCTATATCCATTACCCAACAGTAGAATACATGAGTAAACACCTCTCATGAATTTTAAGGTTAGTGTTGTTTACCAATCAACCTTGAAGAAGTATCTGAGCTTACTAACAGCATATTCACAAATGACGTTCATATAACTTTCGCTATTGATCACCATTGTGAACAATCGATTGTTGCACCTTACCCTTGCTTGAAAAATTCTATTACATCACCAATCATCCTCTTCAGAGATCTTCCGTGTGACCAAAAGAGGAGAAAGAATATAACAAGGTTGTCATTCTCCATCACCATCACCATCACCATCACAACCTCATTCTCCACCAACCTAACACTCTGCCTCCATGAAAACAATCTCATTCGTCCATTGCTCTTCTGCAACAGTAGCTATGAGAGCATCCTTGGGAGCAAATGCTACTACACAATTAGAGCAGTGAGTAGAAAAATAACCATATCATTTACAAGAGAAGCATTGTATTTCAGCCCTCATAATTGAAGTAGATCCTTCAGAATGCCCTCAAGGAGTAGAGCTGCGATTAGGCCTAGAAGATGCCATAGAATACCCACTGTCTTGAGGTTTACAGGAAAGGCTTTCTAGTGTGAGAAGATTGCTGACTTGTATCATCTTTCGAGAAAGTACTTGTAACTGTAAAGTTCCTTCGATTGTAGGGCTTCTTTAGACTCTCCTCTACTTAATAAGCCACTTGTAGCCAAGGTTAATTTCACCAGTATGTTTCAGTTTGTTTCAGTTTCGACACAATATGACTCAAAACGAAGCCAGAGCCAACTCACTTGTATTATACATTATTTCGACCTAAATATCGGTGAAAATGCTGAAAAAACCAAAAAGGTTCAATCGTTTCGGCAAAACGATACAGTGATATAAAACCTGTTTTGCACATTTCTTTTGAAATTTTTGCCGAAAACTCCATTTCGACTTAAAGTTTGGGGACCTCTTAGAATTACAGATTTTTTGCCAAACTGCTTCAATCTTTGGCTGTATCAAGGGATTGTACAGTAGTACAATGCATCTACATCAATCATTTGCTGTATTTAAGTCAAAATTTGTGCGATATTCAAATTTGAAGGTATCCCCTTATTTCTCAAAAATTATTTTTTGTAAAAAATATGATAAATATATATTGGGTGGCCTTCAATTTTTATATGTTAGAAGACACCATTGACTGATATAAACCTTCACAGATTCGGAATTTATTTTTTCATAAAAATATTCTTTTAAATTTTTTAATTTAAAAATAAGAACTTTAAAAAATAGGGAAAATATTTTGATTTTGATTGATAAATCATGAAAATTTATGAAAATATATATTTTTTAACCAATAGTGATTATTAATATATTGTTCCTTAATTAATTTTTGTTCATTAAGTAACTATTATTTTTTTTAAATAATAAAAATAGTTTTAAATAGGATAAATATAAGACTTAGGGAAAGATTAAGAAATAGTATAATTGTAGTTTTAGAAGTCTTAATTGATGTAGAAAAATTAACAATGTGTACATTCTTGTTGCAACAGCGTAAGAATGTTGCACAATGGCTGATGAGGGGCAATGAAGAGCCAACATAGAGGCATGGCGAACCCATTGGTAAAGACAAAACAAAGCAGTTCAATTATTGTGGGAAGTACTAAAGTGGAATCTGGTTGGTGAGTACAAAGATGTGGCAAAATGCCCTAGGGTCCCCGGTGAGGTACAGAAGTCTATGGCTACCCTCATGAAGGGAGAAATACAGAAGACATTGGAGAAGCATAAAACTAGGGAATTTAAGGAGACAATACTGGAAAGGCACCCAGCACCAGGTGATGAATATGATAGTGATGAGGAATAGCCTACTGATGTGGAGGTAGAGAGAGATACAATGGACTAAGATAGTGAGCAGAGTTACACATTGACAAGTTCGGGAGAGGAGCTGGTTCCTCTAGATCAGCTGCACCAGAGGTTGTGATGGTAGTGATTCTGCACAGGGTAGACTGGGGGAGGAATAAAGAGAAGCAGAGTATGAGAGGTGGCCCAACAAGCGAGGAAGTCATTAACATCCTTGACTATGATTCTACCGTCTTCTGGACACAGCATACCAAACAGAGGAAGATGAAGCATATGTGATCTGATTGGAAGGGTAAAGCGGGTGACTCCTTTACCAGCAATGGCTCTTATTAGTATCCTAGTAATGGCACTACGGAACACGCTAGACAATGTAGGGTAGGCTAACCCAAGAGTGAAGAGGCACACAACATATGAGCTTATGAATGTCTATTTGCCTCAATAGAGACAAGCTCAAGGACCATATAGAGGACTTGAAAGGTTTGTGGGCAGAGTATGGTGTGACTGCGAAGTGTGATGGTTGGACTAGACCCACTAGACAGTTCATCATCAAGTTCATGGTCTATTATGATGGCAGAACCATGTTCCTCATTCCAGCAGATGCATCCAAGGAGAAGAAGGATGATAAGTACATCTACAGATTGCTGAAGCATGTGGTACAGGTGGGGGTACAGAACATTGTCCAAGTGATGATTGATAATGGCATCAACTTCAAAAAGACTAGGAAGATTGCTGAATAACAAACGGTACCACCTATTCTGGACTCCATGTGCAGTCCACAGCAACGACCTCATGCTGAAAGACATGGGAGAATAGATCCATTGTACAAAGTGTGTCAAGAGGGCAAGACAAGTGAACACATTTGCATACAGACATGGAAATGCCTAACAGATGCTAAGGAATAAGTGTGGTGGATATTTGGTGATGCCCGGCTTTACTTCATTAACCATAAACTACATTGCCTTGAAGAGCTTTGAGACAAATATGGTTAGATTTCGGTCCATGTTTGCTTTAGATGAATGGTTTGGTTAGAGGGAGTCGAATACTCCACAGGGTAGAGCAACTCAGGCAACCATATCTAGTGACCAGTTTTGACATAAACTGAAGAAGGTCATTTATACAAACATGGACATGCCCTATAAATGTTGAGGAGCAAGTGCGGTGGGGATTTGGTGATGCCCAACATTACTAAATTCTCCATAAACTGCATTGCCTGAAGAGCTTCGAGGTAAATATGGTTGGATTTTGGAACATGTTTGCTTCAGAGAAGTGGTTTGGTTAGAGGGAGTCGAGTACTCCATAGGGTAGAGAAACTCAAGCAACCATATCTAGTGACCAGTTCTCACATGACCTAAAGAAGGTCGTTATGATACTAGAGCCAGGTGTTCAGGATGATTGACTCAGAGAAGACGCCTACTTTGCCACACTTGTATTCTGCAGTGGAGATGATGAAAAAGCACGTGCGGGAAGCGATGCCATGTGGTTGCAGCCAGTACCTGAAGATTATACAATATCACTAGAAGAGGAAACTTCAATGTTCGAGAATTCAGTTTCGAGGCCGGTTTCGACCAGCCTCGAAAGCGAGTTGGCATCGAAACCTGGGATTTTCTGGCAGCACTTGAAACCTATGTTTCGAGGCCCAAATTTTTTTTTTTTTTTTTTTATCATTTTTTTTTTTTGTTTTTGTAGCCTATTTTAACCATTGTACACCTATTCCCTATATTAGTTTCAAAAAATAACATAAAAAATGGTATTTTGTGACCCATGTTTGCTACAGTATGCTGAGACTTGGGATTGTGTTCGAAGTTAAATAGGGGCAGCAGTTAATTATGTCTAATACAATTTAAGATATTATTCATAAATAAGCAACACCCCCAGTTAAATGGGTATTGTTAGGGCGATTCAGAATGAGGCCAACAAGAGGTCAACATGTGGCTATACATGGATCAATTAGGTGTATCGCCAGGTGGCAGCAAGACACGAGAATGGAATCTTTTGAGATCCTGTCCTCAGCCCCTTCCACTAACCAACGGGATATCAACCCGATCAGTGAAACATTGGGCTGTCCACCTTACGGCGGTACCCAACAAGTGCCATGCACCCCTGCTTTGGTGAGGCACAACTCCATACATTACTAAACCACCTTGTGGCAGTTATTCATCATCCCGCCATCAGATCTCAGTCGGATGGTAGAGATTCAATGCTGGATTACCCAGTTCCTACCTATACGGAACAAATACGTAAAGACTCCTTCATCACAACAGGAGGTTCCCCACGATCTCGCATGGAGTCTCAAGATCGCCGCAACTGCAATGGAACATCCACTGGTCACTCCATGCAATATAAATACCGTCATCCCGAAGGGGGGTGGGGCCCCTAACAACCCTCAACTCCGAAACATGAAAAGCGCAATTCATAACCAAGCTCATATTGCTGGAGCCCAGAGGCAGCAAACGCACAGTCACCGCTCGCAGGGACGTTATGTCCCAAAGGTACCACTGCATTGCTTGCTGCCAGACCAGAGGCAAGCATCGCCGCTTCAAGTCACAGTCGAGCGCAGCACTCCCCCCGCATCTCAGCCCTTGGTCGACGCAGCCAGACAACAGCAAGCAGCGTCAAGTGTAGCCAACCCTCCAGCACCTCTCGTGTACCAGACACCTATTGATGAACTACAGCAACAACTCATACAGCTGACCCAGTGCCTGCAGCAAGTCGAACAGATTGAGCGTTACGTTTCCCCAACGTTCACCACTGAAACAGCCTTATCAAAGGAAATTATGTGTGCCCCCTTGCCCAAGGGATACGTCCTCCCAACGATTCCGCCATATGACGGAACTACTAATCCAAAGATGCACCTCGACAACTTTAGGATGGGAATGTGATGCAGATCAGGATTTACTCAAGGAAAAAGGGCCGCAAGCAATCAAATTGGCCTGGCCCATTGAGTTAAGCAACCAGCCCAGTCAACCAGTCAACCAGTCAACTCTAAATACTACCATCAGCAGTTAGAAGAAGTTTTAGGATTCTTTTGTATGATTAGTTTCCTAAAATATAGTATTCAGTTATTTTCATTGTTTAGAAAGTCGAAGTTGCTTTAGTTTCCTAATTTCAGTTTTAGCAACTTTCCTAATTTCAGTTTTAGAAACTTTCCTATTCTATAAAGGAAGTTTCAGCTTTAGTTTGGAGTCTCTATTTTTGAGACTTTCCTACATTTTTGTAATCCTTTAAATTACATAAGTAAGAAGTAAGAGAAGGCTGGCGACAGAGATTTTCCAGAAAAAAAAAGTAGTCTCCAATGTTGTGAGACTCAACCATAACCCATTCTCTTCTGTTTTCTTCATTCCTTCTTAATTTCTTTAAACTTTATTGTATTACTGATTCAAGGCTCTGATACCAATTGATAGGAAAGAGGGTTCAAAACAAGTTAAATTAACAAACCCTCTTTGCTTCAGGATCTCTACACAATCCAAACCCAAATCTGATTTAAAAAACAAATAGGAAAATTGACTTATCTGAGAATCCAGCCCTTGAAATCACTTGAAATTGATAGAAGACACCCTTGAGAACAGTTATGAACACTTGCTGAAATCTTGAGTCGATCAGAGATGAACTGCAGGAAATGTGGGCTTTGAAGCTTGCTGTAGCCTGTACCGCTAGTGACTGGGAGTTGATCTGGCTGCGCAGGCTGTTATCCTTAGTTCCTCAAGTGGGTTGTTTAAAGATCTTTAACTAGTAGAGCCTTGGATCAGTAATACAGTAAAGCTTGAAGAAATGAAGAAGGAATGAAGAAAACAGAAGAAAATGGGTTATGGTCGAGTCTCACAACCTTGGAGACTCAACTAGAAAAAAAAAATTAATCTCTTTTTTTTTCTAGAAAATCTCTGCCGCCAGCCTTCTCTTACTTCTTACTATATAATTTGAAAGATTACAAAAATTTAGGAAAGTTTCAAAAATAGAGACTCCAAACTAAAGCTGAAACTTCCTTTATAGAATAGGAAAGTTGCTAAACTAAAATTAGGAAACTAAGGAAACTTCTACTTTCTAAACAATAGAAATAACTGAATACTATATTTTAGGAAACTAATCAAACATAAGAATCCTAAAACTTCTACTAACTACTGGCGGTAGTATTTAGAGTTGACTGGGCTGGTTGCTTAACTCAATGGGCCAGGCCCATTTGATTGCTTGTGGCCCTTTTTCCTTGAGTAAATCCTGATCTGCATCAGCTCCCCCCCCCCAAACTTAAAATATACTCGTCCAAGAGTTTTGTAATGGCGAAGAATCAATTCCGTGGGGTCGGCACACATCTTTCTTGGATATTGGAAGTCTAGTTGTGCTTGAAAATTCAGAAGAAAATCTGCCACCTTGGGTCCACTCTTTTCAAAATATTGGGGAGGTACCACAAGATCAATATGTTCAATATCTTGAAAAGATTCAAACCTGAAGGGGGTGTCCATGGGGATTACCACATCTAACTCTTTTTTCTTCCACAATCGCTTCCTCAACGTCTTGGCCTCATGATCATTGTGACTCTCATTATCAGTCAATGGAGCTACACAAGGAAGATTAAGATCACATATGTCCACCTCATTGACTTGAATAAAATCATCCACATTGTAACTGATGTGGTCTTCAACTATAGGTCCGAGAGAAGAAACATGTTCCACCTTGAAATTGGTTATGTCTTCTACCGTCTGTCTCCTCGTCACATTCGTGATCCACAATAGATTTGCATGAGGGGGTTGCATCTTCCTTCGATAGTGCAATGTTGATTGAGAATGTATTAAATCAGATTGCTCCTCTGACCGCTCGGGAAAGTTGTTTACTATTGTATCCACTCTTTTTTTAATGAAAGCATCCTATTTGTTGTCAATGCGCTCCAATGTCACAACAAGTCTTGAGGTTAACCTGAGTATTTCAGCCACTAGTTCAGAGCGTTTGGGATCACTAGTAGCCATAATAGACAAGCTAGTGACTAGTTAGATAACCAATTGTTGGAGCACCATAAGGAGTCAAGGGGCTGGTTAGGAGAGCTGAAACCCTCCATGACGAAGCTCTGATTCCAATGGATAGCAAAGAGGGTCGTTAATTTGATTTGTTTTGAACCCTATTTGCCATCAAAATGCTTCTACATGGGTATGACGATGCCATCTATTGTCACTTGTTCCCATCCACGCTCAGAGATGCTAGCAGGACATGGTTTAACAACCTCCGCCCTCGCTCTATACACTCATTTCAAGAACTCAATATAAGTTTCTTGATGCACTTTAATGCAGTCGTGGAACCAAGAAGACAGTCTCTCATCTTATGGCTCTTACTAGGAAGAAAGCGAAACCCTTCAAGCCTTTATCGCCCGCTTTAACAAACTGGCCCTGGAGATAAAAGATCTCCAGCCCGATGTAGTGGCCAAAGCACTGAAGTCATCGACCAGAGACAAAAAGTTGATCTATTCAATCACCAAAAAGCCTCCTCGCTACCTCACGGATATGCTCCATAGGTGCAAAAGGCACGCTACCACGAATGATGGCATTAACACAGCAACAAGAAGAGAAAAGGGTGCCAAAGCGTCCAACAAGAAAAAGTCCGACCAATCAGACAAATCCACAAAGCCGAACAAAAAGAATAAAAAGGCAAAGTTCGAGAAGCCGGCCACAAGGAAAACGGGATACCCTGGACCACCCGCCTACCCAAACCCGAAGGCTTATCACCCTTTGAATAAGCCATCTTCGGAAATCATGCACATCAAGATGAATGATCCCCTCCTGGTGCAACCACACCTCCGACGTATACTCAACCACATGAGCGGAACCCTAGGCATTTCTGCCACCATCATAATGAGCACGGCCACTATAACGATGACTATCGGCACCTCAAGATGATCATCAATAATGGCTATTGGGAGGAGTTCATGGATAACTCCCAAGCCCCTGACAGCGAAAAAATCAAGACAGGCCGACCTGCCCCAAATACTTGCAGTACTGAAGCAGGAGAAGGCAGTGGCACCAAGAAGGATGGAGACCCAAATGGCCGAGACCCCCCTGCCCAAAGACAATCCCCGCCTCGGGCCGACCTCAATATGATCCGCCTCGTCCCATGGGACCCACCTTTAGTACAAGAAAACACCACCTCTAGCCAAGGTGGGAAGAAGGCAAGGCCTTTCCTGCCCCGACTGCTTACCTTAGAAGAAAGAAAGTCAGTCCACCATCTCGTACAAGAGTTTGCAAGTCTGAACTTGGCTCAAAAGGTCGACCACTGGGACTTCAAAGCTGAGACACTAAGGACTCGCCAGAGACAAGACCCGAATCGCCCCTTAACTCTGCTCATTCGACATAAGAGTCCACCGAGACCACTTTTGGCTGACCAATCATCAACAAACGAAGAATTTGTCTTGGCCGACCGCTTTAGATCTTGTCTGACTTGCCACAACATGATCACAGTCTAGCCCAGACATTATCAAAAGCAGGTCAATGAGATTCTCGTCGCACCCCCGACCAATAATGGAATACTTTCCAATATGGTCAGTAGCATTGAAATAATGAAGTATAAAGGGAAGAAGCCTCGAACTGGAGACTTCATCTCCTTTAGTGACAATGATCTGATAGACATTGTCGTTCCGCATGAAGATGCAATCGTTATCAAGATGGCGATCAGAGACCACTACAATGTAGGCAAGGTTTTAGTGGACACCGGCAGCGCCTCAAAAGTCTTGTACTACCATGCTTGCAGACAGATGGGTCTAGACGATAAGCAACCCAGACCCATCCGATACTCACTGATTAGCTTCTCAGGCAACCTTGTGACTGTAAAAGGGGTAATCCGCCTAGAAACCATGATGCAATCCAAGAAGGTCCAAGGCCCAAGCTTAAGTTGGTAATGGACCAGCCCAAAGAACCAGTCGGAATTGGTCCATTGGACCAGCGCAAAGGCCAAAGAACCAGCTGAACACTGTTCACGTGAACAGTGCCAACATATTTCTTTCCTATTTTATTACGTTATTTAGTCTCCTATATATTTGGTTCAGTTATCTTAGAATTTGTTTCCTAAATTGTTTTAGTTGAATCAGTTTTTAGGTGTTTCCTTTTGTTTGGAAATTTTCCTATTTCCAATTTTAGAAGTTTCTTTTCTTTAGGAACTTTCTTAATTGATATAAAGGAAAGATTTTCTCCTTTTTATTTTTGGACATCCTCTTCAAAGATCAGTCATTTCTATCTTTTGTAATTCTTTTCAGCATTATAAATAAGATGAATGGGAGAAGGGACGCAGACTTAGTAGAAACCAGAAATTTTGTGTTCAAAATTCTGGTTGAGTCTCCCCACTTTTGCTTTTGTTTTCTAAAAATTGTTCTTGCTATTGAGTTTTACTTCTTCTCTACCTTGTTGCAACATTCTAGCTGCTGTTTCTGAGACTTACAACACACCTAGAAGGAAGATACAACCAGGTTTTCTCGATCTGATCTCTCTTTGGGCGGAGTCAACAGGATAGTCAATTTTCGAGATCTTGTGGTTTCTTCTGTAGTGGTCGGATGGCTCTCAAATTTAGATATGTTACCATGCATATCCCAAAGGCCTTCCCCTCTAAGTTTGAAGACATTCTAACGGCTGGATTCTGAGATAAGTAATTTTTTCTACTGTTACACAATTCTGATTCTGTTAAAATACCTGTTTGAGACCTACGAGCAAGATTGGTTTCGATCCCACCCGTTGGATCAAGCTCATCTTCTGGATTATTGTTTCGCATATCCTAAGGATCAAGGATCCCAAATTTTGAAGCATTCTTACAATCAGATTTGAAGTTGGGGAATTATTTGTCTAAATCAGTAATTCTTGTTTGCTGTTAAAGGTTAAATTTGGTTTGGACTATGTAAAGATCCTGTAGCAAAGAGGGATAACTGATTTAGATGTTTTGAAACCCCTCTTTGCCATCAAACCAAGGTTGGGGAAGACCCTCACAGAGTCAATTGCATGATGACTTACGTAGTGGCAAACATCTCGTCCTACTACAATGCCATCTTGGGCCAGCCGAGTCTCAACCAGCTCAGAACTTGCCCTTCAACCTACTACTTGGTCATGAAGTTTCCTACTAAGGAAGGAACCGGCTACTGCAGAGGCCGACCAAGCACTCGCTTGAAGATGTTACGTTGTTGACCTCCGCACCCATGGCAGAGCTCCCGTCCAGCCCATCCTTGTAGAAGACCTCAGGGACGACCTCTTGTAAGAAAGGCGTAGCCCGGCAGAAGCACTCGTCCAGGTCCCTTTCTCTGAAGACATGCCCGCGTGTACCTTCCAGATAGGCTCATCACTCGCTGGCGAGCAAAGGGAGCAACTTATTGCATTTCTCCGCAATAACGCTGATGTCTTCACATGGATAGCGATCGACATACCTAGCATCCCCAAGGAAGCTTATTGAGCACCATCTCTCCATCGATCCAAAGCACAAACCTGTAAAGCAGAAAAAGAGATCGTTTGCCCCAGAAAGACAAGCAACCATTGATCAAAAAGCCAATAAAGTTGTTATGGTACTAAAGTCGGGAGGCCGATAGTGCATCTCTATTGATTTCACCGATCTTAATAAAGCATGCCCTAAAGGCTGCTACCCCTTGCCTCCCATAGATCAAATGATAGACACTACTGCAGGGCACAAGTTGTTATCCTTTATCGACGCCTACTCTGGTTACAACCAAATCAAGATGCACAAGAAAGACAAAAACCACACGGCCTTCAACACCAACCAGGAACATTTTGCTACAGGATTATTTCCTTTGGGTTGAAGAACACCGGGACAACCTACTAGCGCCTGGTCAATAAGGTCTTTAAGGACCAGAACGGTCGCAACATCGAAGTCTACATAGATGACTTCCTCGCCAAGATCAAGCAGTCTCAAAGACATCTGGACAACCTGAATGAGGCCTTCAACATCCTTAGAAAGAATAATATGCGCCTTAACCCGGCCAAGTGCACCTTCAGGGTCTTATCAGGAAAGTTCATCGGCTTCATGGTCTCCCCAAGGGGGATCAAAGCCAACCCCCGCAAAGATTGAAGCAATCCAAAAGATGGCCACGCCAACCAAGCCAAAGCAAGTTCGGGAAGTGACCGGACGGGTAGCGGCCCTGGAATGTTTTATCTCCAGATCAGCAAACAGATGTCTCCCACTTTTTAAGACATTGAAAGGAGCTAAACCGTTCGCTTGGACACTAGAGTGCCAGACGGCAGTTGAAGAACTACCACTCATCCCACCGCTCTTGGCCAGCCACGAACTCGGAGACGAGCTGCAGTTATACTTAGCAGTTTCACCAAAAGCCATCAATGCAGTACTGATGAAGGAAGTCGAAAAAATCCAACATCTAGTATACTATGTCAGCAAGGTACTACTAGACACTGAAATCAGATACAAGCCAATCAAAAAAGTGGCCTTGGCCTTGGTAACAGCTGAGTGAAAACTACAACCTTACTTCCAAGGCTACACCATCAGAATTCTCACGGATAAGCCTCTAAAAAAGGTGTTATCCCAATCAGACGTCTCTAGACGAACGATCAATTGGACAGCAGAGCTCGGCGAATTCGATCTTAGGTTCCAGCCCAAAACGGCCATAAAGGCACAAGTCTTGGCCGATTTCATCCTAGAAAGCTCCCTCCCAGAGGAAGAGGAGGAACCGATAGATCCGAGCTCAGCGATACAAGTATATACACCAATGCCAAACGACAAGCAGCTGACCACTTGGACATTACATGTGGACGTGCTTCTAATAAAAAGCACGCAGGGGCAAGTATAGTCCTCACCAATCCTGAAGGCTTTCGGGTACAATCGGCAATCCGGTTCGAATTTGCAACAACGAACAATATCCAAGAGTATGAAGCCTTACTAGTAGGTCTCAGACTAGCTAAATGCCTGATGATCCAGCGATTGACCGTCTTCAGTGATTCACAGATCGTAGTTCGACAAGTCAATGGCACTTATGCAGCCAAAGAACATATGCAAGAGTACCTAAAAAAGGTACAAGAAGCCATCAAACAATTTTATAAGTTCGAGCTCTATAACATCTCTAGAGCCTCAAACGTCGAAATAGAGACACTAAGCAAGCTCGTCCAAGCCGACCTCACCAGCTTCACCGATCCTGTCTACATAGATGTCCTTAAGACAGCCCTAACAACACCGAGGTCGGCCATTCTTCAAATAGAGGCCGAGCCGAGCAAGTTGGATCCTATACTGGCCTTCTTAAAGGATAATGTCCTACCAGGCCCAGCTAATAGGAAAGAAGCTCGGAGGATACAAGCGAAATCGGTCAATTACTATATGACGGACTCTTGTACAAAAAGTCCTTCACCTATCCTCTCCTCAAATGCCTTCGCCCCTCAGAAGCTTGGGAAGCTATGAAAGAGATGCACTGGAATCTGCGGAAGTCACATCAGTGGCAAAGCAATGTACTAAAACGTGTTGCGAAGAGGGTACTTCTGGCCCAACATGCCAAAATCCAGCGCCGATTACGCAGAGAAATGCTAAAGTTGTCAAAGACATGCAAACGTCCAAAGACAACCGATGACCGACCTGCAACCCATACATGTGCCGATCCCATTCGCCATCTGGGGAATGGACATTTGGGCCCTTCCCCCAAAGCCAAGAAAGGCTACAGATTTGTCATAGTAGCCATCGACTACTTCACCAAATGGGTAAAGGCTCAACCTCTAATAAAGACGAAAACCCAAAATATAGAAGACTTTTTCAAGACATCAGTCATCTACAGATACGGCATCCCCAAAATCTTGGTCACAGATAAAGGACCACAATTTACAGGAGGACAATTCACTACTTTCTACGATGGATTCAACATCAATCATAGATTCACATCAATGGGTCATCCGCAAACTGACGGTCTAGCAGAAGTCACAAATCGAACACTGCTCAAAAGGACTAAAAACACGACTACGCAAGGCCAAAGGTGTAAGACCCGTATCGAACTAACCGGTCTTACCACCTTGTACCAGGTCTACCTATCATGGTCGAGCCAAGTGGACCAAGTGCGTGAAGAAACCACAAGACCAGGTATGAAGTCTAACCCAAAAATAGTCAAATATGAGGGTAGGGTCGCATGTCTAAACAGGTATGATCGACCCCACCTCAAAAGAGTCCAACCCATGAATTTTTGGTCGTAGGGTCGCATGTCTTAAAAAAACGTAGGGTCGACGGATTCTGCGACCCTACATCCGACCCTACGATAACAGTCAGAAACCAGAAATTAGGAAATCTTCCTAATTCAAAGGGGGTCATTCCTAAACTAATTGGGACTTATTATGGAGGGTTTTCTTCTATAAATAGGACGTCCTTTAACCTCTTTCACTCCTTTAGAACCCTAATTGAAAGTGAGAGAGAAAAGAGAATGAAGAGAAGGAAACTTGAAAAAGAAGAATAAGGAAGAAGAAGTTCAGAGAAACCTCTGAATCTCAACAAATCCATGGTATGAACCTAAATCCCTACATGAATTGGGAGCCAAGAACAGTTTATGAAGAACATAGGATTAGGAGAAACCCAAATCATCCATCCATGGACAAATTCCAAGAGATTCCATGGAAGAGGTCGTTATAGACAATGAATGGTGTATAAATTGAAGTTATGAGTCATAGAACAATCATAGGATGGACCATGATAGTAAACCAAAGGATTCAAACATGAAGGAATGGACTTTAGAATGAAAGGTCGACACAGAACACGTGGTCGCACATAGGGTCGAATCATATCCGACCCTACGAGACCACATGATCGATCACATGCCCTCGGGAAGTCCCAGGGAGGGTGTGTTTGCACTTAGGGTCGAATGGTATCCGACCCCACCTGTAACCCTACACCCCGGGGTCGCAGAAACTGCTACCCTAGGTGCTACGAACACGTGTGGTCGCACATAGGGTCGAATCATATCCGACCCTACGAGACCACATGATCGATCACATGCCCTCGGGAAGTCCCAGGGAGGGTGTGTTCGCACTTAGGGTCGAATGGTATCCGACCCCACCTGTAACCCTACACCCCGGGGTCGCAGAAACTGCTACCCTAGGTGCTACCCTACCCTGCAACCCTACCCCTATGGTCGTAGAAACTGCTACCCTAGGTGCTACCCCACCTGTGACCCTACAGTTTCTGTTAGTTTAAACATATTGGAATTTATTCTAATTAAAATCTATCGACTTGTTAGGTCTTTCCAGTGATTTAAAAGTGAATTATAAAGCTTGAACGAGGATCTACTAGCAATCAAAGGTGAGGAAACAAGACCTAAACTAATTGGCTAATAATAAACTGTTTTTGTTTTTTGAGTCCAATACCATGAATGATTCTATGCTTGTATGATTGTAATGTGCATATCACATGTCATCCACTATTCCTGTTATTACTGTTCATACATAGTTAATTCTGTTTATTTATAACATGATGATGATGATGATGATGATGATGCTAGAAATAGGCATGTGAATTTATGTGTGTGGTTAGTGTACTTGATGCGAGTGGAGCATCAAGGGGAGGACGTGACACTGTGGTTCATCCTGGTCACCAGACTCTAGCTCTATCTCTACTCAAGTCTTGTCCACTAACATCGTTGTATTGTCATTACCTTAGCAGAACATTACATCGTAGGACATCAGGGGAGGTGGTCTTGGACCGTGTAGTCTCTGACTCTGTCGGGGGGCCTTAGCTCTATCTCTATGGACGTATTGAGGGATGCTGGGGTGAGGCCTTGGATACACTGTTTGACATTAGGATTGGTTAGTTGCAAGCCCAGTTTGCAAGCCCTCGCCAATAGGGGCTTACGTGTTGGTATGGGTAGGGCATCAGGGGAAGTGTGATGCGGTGCGGTCCTAAGCACTTTAGCTCTATCCCTATTCCATGGTGGGTGCATGTGAGACGACAATGGTGTTTGATCCATTGGGAGGTCTCACACACTCGTGTATAGGTGCGGCGGCCACCTATCCTTTCTATTGCACATTGCAAACTTATGAACCGGACCAAAGATATGAATTGAATGCATGCATATGTTTGTTGCATTTTTTTGTTTGCTCACTGAGCCATGATGTGTGCTCACCCTTTCGACGTCGAATATTTTTAGTTGATGATGCAGGTACCACCGTGGAAGATTATATGAATGCTCTGATATATGGACATGCGGCGGCGGCGATGGATGCAGAAGTTGTGATGGAGTCGCATGATTCGTCATGCGAGTGCAACTCATGCGTTTTCGATTAGTTTTTGGTTTAATTATACAGACGATGTAATTAATTAAATTACTTTACTTTATGTCTTAGTCAATGAAAGATAATTGGATAATTTATTTATATTATCATCTTTAGACTCTCAGTCCATTTAATATTAAAGATTTCCGCTATCGTGTATTTATTCTGATTTTTGTTGTGGATGTATGTGGTTTAAGTAAACGGACACAGCCTATTCGAGATCCTGGTTGAACCGTTGGTTTATTGGCGGTTCATCACAGCATTCCGAATAGTGCGGAATTGGGGTATGACAAAAGGCCTATGGGCAGAAGAGCTCCCAAGCCTACAATGGTCGTACAAAACCATAACTCAGACTCCCACAGGAGAGACCCGATTCATGCTGGCATATGGAGCTGAAGCAATCATTCCTATGGAAATCAATAAGACAACCTACCGAGTACCACACTACTCAGAAGAAGATAACAACGATAACGTTCATTGTGAACTTGACCTCTTAGAAGACGTCCGAGAGTGAGCAGCCCGTCGAGTAGCACTCTATCAGCAAAGGGTAGCTCGCCACTACAACTCAAAGGTCCGTGAACGACACTTCATAGTTATAGATATTGTCCTGCGCCGAACAGCAATCTCAGAGCCTACAAAGCAAGGCAAGCTCCAGCCGACCAGGGAAGGTCCATACCGAATCGCGAAGACAACTCATCCAGGCACGTATTACTTGGAGACTATTCGGGGGTCAGCTATCCCAAAAACCTGGCACTCCAATAACCTTCGTAAGTTTTAGCAATGAACGTACCATTTATGTATGTCAATAAAGTACATTCTAGTTTAGAACTTTGTACCAATTGTCGATTTATACTCGATCCAAAGGATGGAGGTAATCTAACCTCCATTGAAGTTGGCTATCTACATCTTCGTATGCCTTATTGACTCCTTCGGGAGTCCTATGCAAGTCGACTTAGCGACCATAGAATCTCAGAGAGTCTCGAACAGATTCATTGTCCTTTCCCTTTAAAGGAAAGACCCGTAGCCATTAACTTCCTATGTTAACAATTTTGGGCGACCAAAAAGTTAACCAATCTCAAGATATATTGCTGCGGCAAAATCTTGACATCCCTAAACACCAGAATTTGCCTGCTGAGATTAGACACTAGCCTAAACAGGACAGTGGACGGGAAACTTGTCAGCAGAAAACCAGCAACATAACTCACAGATCAAAGATCCACCCAGATCATACGTCTAGGCCAATCTCAGATGGGGCATCATGGGGCACAGTACAAATCCATGAACTCAAAAGGCAGACTTTATTGATGTACAAAAAATATTATAGTTACAAAAAAAAAAAAAAAATCTTCTTCTTCTTCAGCATCATTCACTTGGTGGTGGAGAGGAGTTTTAGTTGGCTCTGCAGGACGAGGGGAGGATGAAGACCATTTATGACCATCAAGAGGAGCCAGATGAAGCTAAGCCTTTTCGTGAGCTTTGTGGTCTTTCTTCTTTTGGATTTTTGCAGTCTTGTGAACCATACTGCTCATTATGCTACAATCTGAGAAGTCGAAGCCCGGAACCTTCTGCAGCACAAAGTCACGAATCGCCAAAGCCATGCCGATCATGACTTCATTAAAGGTCCAGAGGGCCCACTTAATCCCATCGTAACTCTCCTTGAAGCGTGCAATAGTGGCTTCCCGCGACATTGTCCTCGCAAACAAGGCCTCCTGCACCGAGCTCAGCTCCCCAAGCAATCACGAGACTTCAACCTTTGCCTCTGCAGCTTTGGCCTTCGCCTGCTGGACGCCCCCCCTCAGCCTTTTGTTTGGCCGGCTCAGAAGCACCCATGGCTGTCCGAAGCTGCACCAACTCAACATCCTTCGAAGCAGCCTCAAATTGGTACCCTTGGCCGACCTTTTTCTTGGCATCAATTGCGGCCTTCAGCCGCTCCACCTCTACCTTCATCTGCTCCATCTCCTCCAACAGAGCCATGATTTTTTGCCCACTCTCCTCCACCCCTTTGGAGTGGGCCTCTTCCTTAGCAATGCACTGGGCATGAGCACTCTTCAAACTAGAGTACTTCAGCCCGAGGCTGTTTCTGGTGTTAAGTGCCTGCAAAATCAAAATTCAAGCTTGTCACCAAAGACTCTGCAATAAATACAGCATATAGCACTGGGTGAGGGAAAGGATCCTTACCTTGGCACCACCCAGAAAGTATTCTTTCTCAAACTCCTCCTCTAAGAGCGAGCTCAAGCGGTCTGCGTCCCGAGGAAGAGGGAGAGAAAGAACGTCCCTGGCAATCCCCTCCTCAACGGAGTCATTGGTGATGATACCCCAATCAGGGCGTAAAATCTCTATGCCCTTTCTCTTCCCCTTTTGGGAAGCAACAAATTTACGGACCCTAGCAGGCCTCTCAGAAGATCCTCCCCTAGTAGAACCAGGGGCAACAGTGTCGGCACCTACAGCAACATCAGCAGCAGGCGCAGCAGGCTCCCCTCCTTCTCCGGAAAAGCGTCCTCAATCAAGATGACCCTTAGGTCGCCAGGGGCAACGGGCCTCTTTTCCTAGGAAGCACCCCCAGTAGCCGCAACTGTCTCTCCAGCTGAAGAACCAAAGAGAGGAACATTTAAGATGGGGACAGAGCTTATCACGTCGAACTCTACACAAACAAACAAAAACAGATGGTTAGGCATTAGCATAATGGGGCAAAAAATAACACAGGAGAGGAAGATGATGTTATTACATGTCTCCACTTGGTCGTGGGCCCCAAGGAGTCTCCTCTTTTTGGAGCCACTAGCCGAGCCCCCAGCTCCGGACTCAGCCTTTCCTCGTGAGCCTTGGTTTGCTCATCCTGGTACCATTGGGTGCTTTTCGAGGGCCAAAATTGCTTCGACACCTTGAACAACCCCTCGGCACTCGCCTTATCAGCCAATGCCTCCGCTTCTTCACAGGCGAGCTCCACTTCATCCTCTAGGAGGAGCGCGTCCAGTTGTTCGTACATGAAGGTCATTGTATCACAGAAAAAAATAAGTCAGGGGGTCAGACACAAAACTGTCCACAGACTGACAAGGAGAAGAGATCAGGTAATTGCTTGTTCGAAGGCTCGAGTATTCAATGGCCGTGGCGCGAACTCTAGAGCCCTCCTTTCAATCGGGCCCAAGGCGGGCCTCTCATTCAGGGCGGCCACCTGGGGACTGTCCCATGTGCAATCTGGAGGCAAACGGGTCGCACCCTGGTAAGTCCTCCCAAGACGAACAGAAGCAAAAAAGCACTTTGACTTCCAGCGATGATTGGAAGACAGTTGCCAGGAAATTATTTTTGGTTGGATGGGCCCCTTAACAAGGCAAGCACTAAAATAGTAGTACCCACTCTCCACCCAGAGATTAACGTTATGAGGGTGGTCTTTTGCCATGGAGGTGATGGAGAAAAGGTCACAAAAAAAGGGCCACTGTTGACCGAATTCGCAGCTTATAAAAATAAAAGAAGAATGCCATGATGCAGCTCCAACCATTTGGGGCAATCTAGGTTGGAGCCAGAAAACAGAAGTTCAAAACCCCTACCACTATCGAGGGGATGGGAACCTAAAACCCGCCACGAACATATCTTCATACACGAGCATTTTATCATACAGGAACATGCAAGCACGCTCATGGGGCAGTGGTGTCCTCAACTCAATATTGTCAGCCACAGCATATCTCTGCTCAATGGCGTCGACAGCGGCCTTAGACAACTTCCCAGGGTAATCTCGAGCCGTCCAGTACAAACCAAGCTCTATAGATTCATCACGGAAAGAAGTTTGTGAGTCTACTGGGTCAGAACCCCCAGCCCCTGAGGTTGATGCGGCATTGGTGGCCCTAGGGTTTGGGGGGACAGAAAGAGAACGAATAATAGGGCCCAAGTGGTCCCGAGAATGCTGAAGCTCCGTGGAACGGCCATGTTCATGACGATCAGGAGATCTCTCGCTCCGCCGTGTGGTCTCGAGGGACGCCAACGGCCCCCACCATAGTCCTAGCCCCGCTCAAAAGGAATTGGTAAAACCCCAGAATCTCTAGGTCTCCCCCAGTTCAGGAACTCCATGGAGCAGAATATCTCATCTACCATACTTTCCGATAAACAGAAAGAATGAAACTAAGAAGGTTGTGGGAAAAACACAGAAGATCTAAAAAGGTATAGACTTGCCAAAAATGAAGCTACGAAGGTTGTGGGAAAAACGTAAGGGCGAAGAAATATGAAGATCTTTATAACAATCGGAGCATAGAGGGGAAAAAACTCTCTATAAGATAACTAGAATGAAGGAAAAGAATAGTAGAGATTTTGACCATGTTAGATGTATTAAAGTGCAAAAAAGAAAGCTCTAGTAGGGGATAAAGACATTAAAGAGAGATGAAAGAGTATTTCTACAGCTTACTTAATGAATACACCTTGAGTAATAGTGTTCTAGAAGTCTGCATTACCCATCAAGACATCACAGATTGTAGATATAAACGAGAAATTATGGTGTCAAAAATAAAAAAAGCATTAAGGAGGATGAAGTAGGCAAAGCACCAGGCCTACAATAGAAGTATGGAAGAGCATAAGAATTTATGGATAATCTTGGCTTACCAAATCGTTCAATAAGATTATGAGCATAAGAAAAATGCCAGATAAATAGAGGAGAAGCAACGTGGTCCGATTTATTAAAAAAAAAAAAAGTGATATTCAAAGCTATAACTACGCGGCATGAAATTAACGAGTCACGATGTGAAATTATCAAAGAGAATTATTGAAACTCGCTTGAGAAAATAAACTATTACGGAGAAACAATTTCATTTTATGCTAGGGAGATCTACGACAGAGGCTATTTACTTAGGAGACTCTTGGAAAGATTTAGAAAATGCAAAAAGGACCAACATAAGATTTTCTCTAACCTAAAAAAAGCTTATGATAGAGTCCTTAGAGTAATCTGGCATGTACTAAAGAAAAGATGTGTTTCAAGCAAATATGTAGGTATAGTCCAGGATATGTATTATAGGTGGTGACTAGTGTGAGAACCGTAGGGGTCAAGGTAGTGAATTCCCAATTACAATTGAGTTACATCAAGGATCAACTTTAAACCCTTATTTGTTTGCACTTATCATAGATGATTAACTAGAGACATTCAAGATGAGGTTCATCGGTGTTAAGATAAGTAGAACGAAGACAGAGTATTATGTTGTGCAACTTTGGCCACAAAAGGATGGATAATGAGGTAGTGAAAATTAATGAGAGCGAGATAGCGCAAAGTGAGTATTTTAGGTATCTAGGCTCTATCATTAAAAAAGACGGTGATAAATGATGACTTCATAAAAAATTTAAATAGGATGGGTGAAGTGGAGAGGTGCATCTAGAGTGTTGTTCCTTTAAAACTTATATATATATATATATATATATAAACAGCCTCTTCACATTACGAGGGTAAAGCTACATACATTCTGCCCCTCCCCAAACCTTGCAATAGCGGGAACCTCATGCACTGGGACGCCCTTAGTCATTCAACCGGCTATGATATATGATACGGAATATTAGGTAGTTAAGAAGCATCTTATATATTAACTCAATATAGTTGAGATGAATATTTGAGATGGATGTGTAGCAAAACTAAAATGGATAAGGTAAGGAATGGTCGTGTTAGAGCTGATTTGGGAGTAGCGCCGGTACATTATAAGCTATGAGAAAATCGTTCAAGATGGCATATCCATGTTCAAAGGAGGCCTTTAAATGCTCTAGTACGGAGGAGTGATTTGATTTAGATCAAATGATCTAAAAGAATCAAAGACAGACCTAATATGACTCTAGGTGAGGAAAGACATATAGCTTAGGCCTTGTTTCAAATATGACCTCTAACAGAGCTGATTGGAGAGCAATAATCCATGTCGTCGACCCCATTTAGTTGGTGAATGGCTCTATTGTTGTTGTTGTTGTTGTTGTTGTTGCTAAGTATAGCAGAAAACATAACTGAAAACCAGGTTTCCAAATCTGAAACCTGAGAGATATGTTTTGAGAACAGAATAACAAAAGCAGATCAAAAGTTGATTTTACTGACCTCTATTAGAGAAAAAACCCAGATGGCAGACCCCCTTCTGCAATGCCTTCAGCAGGAAGGACTAAGCTGGACATAATAGGGTATTGCAGGGGAAGGAAAAAAAAGTGAGAAGGAGCGAGCAAGAGATACTAGTTGAGGACTGTGAACAGTACCCAACCATGAACAGTAAAGTGGAAGAAATTAGAAGAAAGAGAAGAGAAGGGTACGAGAAGAGCTCACAGCCCAGACACTATCACAAATAAATTTCTATACAATTGTGTAAAGTGATAGGAGGATTACATCTCTGAATATCCCCAAAAACAAAAAAAAAAAAATTCAAAAGTAGTGTTCAAGTAAACTTCAAACACTACAAAAAAATTCTAACAGAATTAAATAACCACTAAGAAACCTAATGGACATAAACACTAACATTTGTAAGACTGGACTAGCATTAATTAGACCAGCTCTCGATAAACCCCTTGACTTATCATTGGGCCTCACAAATAACATAAAATTACCAAAATTCCTATGAAATTCAAATGAATCATAAAAGCAAGGTTTAAAATCTCGGGTGTCAGAGGAATCTCGGCCTCCTCCGAAACCGAGCTGAGACACTACATTTTGTCCGAGACAAAGCTGTCTCGGTGGCCAAAATACATTTTTTAGGTCTCCAACTTCAGGGAAACCTCATTTTTACATACATAAACACATTTAGAGCATAAAATTGTAAAAATAATGACTCTTTGTGGTTGTTTGGGTTTACACCCATGTTTTGGCAGTCAACGCTAAAGTCTGTTGTAAATTTAGACTAATATTGGCTATTATATTCAATCAAATATGGCAAATGAGACAATAACATAATGCATTAGGGGAAAGAGAAACAAAATAACACTTCATTATAGATCATTACATCATAGTTCAAATATTCAATATTGAATAATCTCATAGTCCCCATGTGCCCATAGTCCACAATTCCACAATCCTCATACAGATACAATGTCTAATAATACATAGAGTGTTGTAGTCTCGTAGATCCATCCTATTATCATCATACATCTGGGAAAGTTGTCGACGCAAATTGTCTTCCAACTGAGCAACATAATCTTCCCACAACATTCTTGATGCAAAGTAGTTCTGGTAGTCTTGCACATGGTTCATAAATATAACATCAGTAACTGTCCGAAGGATACCTATTTTTGGGAAGAATGAAAAAACTTTTGATGTAATACTCTTGTGCGTAAACTCTTGCGGAGACACTAATGGAACGGAATAGAAGTTGGTCGATCCACTCTGACTCTGTGTCTGTGCTCTTGCATCTGAATGATCGTCGAAGGAAGAACCATATGCAGTCGCAGTGGGATAGAGGACGAAGTTGATATCAACATAATCATTTGAGGTGTATGCTGAACCAATGCTATATCCAGGAACATTCCACTGCTCCTCCACACTCAATCCTCGTAAGTCAGTAAAAAGCTATCAACGTTGACGTTCATCATGCTACTACAATCAGCATCTTCATCATGTTGAGATCGGGAATGATGCCAAGCCCTACACGAATACAAAGTTGGTCTACGTAATGAGGATGGCGCACGTACACCATGGTCATCATCTTGTGTTGCATTAGTGTCTTGGCTCTCCCGAGTGTATCTAACAGGTGATGCTTGTGGTTCTTGATCAGCCCCAATATTAACAATGGTGGCTCGACCTCCACCTGGGTCTCCACGCCCTCCCCCATGATCCCTACCACTAGCTCCACTACCACTCCAACTCTACTCAGGATCATCTGTATCAGTGCCAGCAGGAGGGTCAAACGGCACAGGTGACCTTGTATGGACTCGACCCTCTTCCGAGGCTAAAAACTCGTCAACATCAGTATCTAAATGGCTAACCAAATGGGAGTCAGGCATCCCCCCGGGCACGTCCATCACTGGTACTCCTCTGTCCCGCACCCACTCCACTAATGGATCTTCCTCTTCAGAGTCAAGCTGGAAGATGTTGGCTAGCTCGAAGGGGTATCATCCTCTTTATCATAAAACATGTTTTGCACCCTCAGCCTCATGTTGTAATGCACAAAGATCAAGTCATTTAGCCGTTGGGAACCAAGTCGATTCGTCCTCTTTGAATAAATGAGGTTGAAAGTACTCCAGTTTCGCTTACAACCAGATGCAGAGCATGTCTGAGCTAACACTCTACTTGCTATCTTCTTCAAAACAGGTGCATCTTTACCATACAACATCCACCATTCAGCTACATAAGAACAATAACATATTTTAATTTCGTATGTCATTTAAACGTAATACATAAAACATAAGATAATTTAATTTCGTATGTCATTTAAATGTAATATATACACGGATCACTTTTGTCACGTCCGGCCCACTCGTAGTGGGAACCTAAAACTCCCACGGGTTTCCCTAAAGGTTTTAATCTACACACAATCGAAAAACTTATAAATATTTGTAATTACAATATATAGTTTTGCCATATTTTCAATAATTAAGCACACAACTCACCTCTAGATTTGCCAATGCCCGTGGCGGGATCCGGCTCCAACTTTGCAACCACTAGCTTCACCGCCTCAATGAGTTCTGCGTTCGTCCCAAGTACATACGTATACTTGGTACTTGGGGTTCAAATAATATGCTGATATATTTGACAATGGATACGTGGTTAAAGCGGATAAAAATTATATTGGTACAAAAGTAACACTAAAGTAAATACATCATCAAATTTACTCACCACCTTATGCAATGGATGCATGAGTTGGCTCTCCCATTGGTCATTGATGATCTTTACGTAATTCTTATAGCCACGTGATATCAAAGCTTTAACACGTACTTTCAATGCGTCCACAGCAGCATAAAGAAGTGGCATGGTAGGTTTTCGCTCGGTATCTACTAATCTCAACACCGCACTACAGGATGCAACACCCCGACTACCACCTTCACGTTTTGCTAAAATTCGATGCGAAGCGATGGTACTGCGTGCTTCCACTCCCCGAGGGTAGTCGACCGTCGCCATTAAAACCAATCCTCGGATGCAAACATCGATCCGAGTCCGGCCATCTTCGCCTCAAAGCTCTTCAATGTTATGAAGTTCGTAGCGAATCCGAGGATGCCCGATCCGACCAAGTCCCTCCACATCTCTCCCCGAGCATGTTCAAGGAATAACCATGGTTGTAGATGAAAGTGGTTACTTGTCTTGCTTGCTCAACCACTCTCTTCACTTTATTTATCTTGCCTATGTCCTTCAACATTAAATCAATACAATGGGCAGCACATGGAGTCCAAAAGATATTGTAGTCAGCATTGTTCATTAACATCTCCCCTGCCTTCTTAAAATTGCTACCGTTGTCCATCACAATCTGGACAACGTTCTGAGCTCCCACCTCAACAACCACTTGTTGTAACAACCCATAAATATCGTCAGTTTTACTTCAGCTGATGCATTAACATACCTAAGGAATACCGTCCTCCCATCACAATAAACCATGAAGTTGATGATGGACTTTCTGGTGGGACCAATCCGACCATCACACATAATTGTTACTCCTAAATCTTCCCAATTCTTCTTCCGGCCAAGAATCCAGTCTTGTAATTCCTTATTATGTTGAGGCAAATAATGAGTCATTAGCTCATATTGATTTGGCATTCCAATCCCTGTACCTGCCTCATCAACTGTATTTAGCATGCTCTGAAAGAAAGGGTCTGTGGTGGCGTTTGCTGGGATGTCAAGATAAAATGACCATTAGAGTATGAATACCCTACCGACTCCCTATTATTTCCCTCAAACATTACCTTTGTTTTTTTCTCGCGCTACCTTGCTTCATAAAGACTCCGGGATCTTGCTCTAGATTTGAACATAATCATCCCGTCCCCGTGGCCGAGGCACGCGGGTTCTTCCCTTCTACTTCGCGTGATCTGGAAAACCAAGAACCAATCCCTTTGCTCCGTCTACGTGGCTCAAGCTCGGCAAATCCACTACCACCGCCACGTGCCTCGGATGTACCCTGCTCTTGTCCATCTCCTTTCCGCATCCGATCTAAGGGTTTCGTACTCAGCTATTGCCGCATGACGCATCTGTCTTGCCTCTGCCTCTATCATATCTTCTACATCCCATCCCTCAGCCTCATGTTCCTCACTGGATTCTGGTATGGTGCCTCAAGCTGCCTCCTCAAGCTGTTGTTTTTCTCTTTCCATTGCTGCCCTCCTCCGCCTCCCTCCCCTCAACTGTTCAACCTATGGCCCCGGATATCTCCACGGGACACCTGCGGGCATTTGGAAACATCTTTGCCCAATCCACTCAAGTGTTGCTTCAATCTTGTGATGCTGTCAGACTAAAGCTTCTCCCCATAAAAATTACACTGGGTCTTCTTCCTATCACCCTGAAGGGTAGTCCCATTCTGTCATGCAAGTCAGTATGGGAACTAGTACCGTCGCCTCCATCGCCTGTCCCAGAACTTGGTCTAGACATAATTTCCAAGCACTATTTCATAGAAAACACAAACATCAATAACCTTACAACCTTGAACACAGCAGAAATTACATTTCAAAATTTTTCTCATATTTTAAATGCGATCAGAATATTAACCATTTTTAAATTAATTTTTAATTGCTGGAAATTATTTTTTTTAATATAAATAATTTAAAAAAAACATACAACAAGTAAATCGAAATCGAAACTCGTAGGATCGTAGATCGGTCAACGGTGATTAACATATAAATAGGTCATCATCATCAAATGAGTAATAATAATAATTATTTTAATTTTTAATTGCTGAAAATTCATTTTTAAATGCAAATAATTGAAAAAAATACCAACAATCGAAATCGAAATCGAAATCTGAATCTGAAACCGTAGGACAGTAGATCGGCCAATGGTGATTAACATATAAATAGGTCATCATCATCAAATAAGTATAAATAATAATTATTTTAATATTTAATTGCTGGAAATTAATTTTTAAATGCAAATAATTGAAAGAAAAGAAAACCTACAACAACCAAAATCGATATCTGAAACCAAGAGCTTACGGATCGGGCTCACGTATCTAACATATAAAAATTTCACCACATTCTACAAAAAAAAATTTTCTCCCTCATAGTCTCATGTAAAAATCTCATTTTTCGACAAGAAACTTACCTTCAACAATTGATACGAAGCTCCCATAGCAATCCTCGTAGTCCAAGCCCCACCCGCAGTAAATTGGAAGTCCAAACAATGAAAAAATGATGAAGAAATGAGAAAGTTTCCAAAAAACCAACAAAGAAGAGGAAACACTAGTTCTCGATCGACTTCTCAACCGAGAACAGTGAGTTTTCTCTTTTATAAAAAGGAAAAAAAAAAAGCACAAGCAATTTATCGCAATTTCTCAGAAATAAATTGCAAGAAATAGCAAGAATTCTCGAGATTTACCGAGATCTCAAAATCTCAACGATAATATGCATCTGCTGAGACGAAAAGGGTTATCAACCTTGTTTTCGTCTTGGGTACTATTGAGAAAGGCGAGAGGCGATCTCGCCAAGATTTTTATTCCATGCATAAAAGTACCAATCTAAATAAAGACTATCTAATTACCCCTGCATCAAAACCGGCACCACAAAACATTTTGAGGGCCAGGTCAGCAAGTCAAAACTGGCTGAATCTAAGTAGTTTTAAAATTTGTCAATGCGCTTTGAAGGCGAGACGGCAGGTCAAACGGTTCGATCGTAGGCATGTAGGCTTGAGAACATTGCTCCATACATTTTTATGTTTGATAAATAACAAAGAATGAATAGAATATTGGTTTGACATACCTCATGATTTAACTCTTGAGACAGATTACTATCACTTAGGCCAACCTCATTCTCAATCACTTGGGAATTTCCCTCACGCTCCTTCCTGCGACGTCTTACCACACAGACAGCACACAAACAATCACT
Source organism: Protea cynaroides (assembly GCA_028583415.1). Classification (NCBI taxonomy): domain Eukaryota; kingdom Viridiplantae; phylum Streptophyta; class Magnoliopsida; order Proteales; family Proteaceae; genus Protea; species Protea cynaroides. The sequence goes on from CM053271.1 coordinate 77,882,539, forward strand.
TTTGTGGCGGTTGACTCTGCACGGGATGTTACTAAACATTAGCGAAGCAAGACAAACAGTTTTCTTGGAGCAATTAACTACTAAGTAAGAACAGACCCATCACATGCCAATGAGTTGAGAAAAGTATCATATTAAAAACCAACAAGGTTAACAACTTAACATACATCAATGGCGAGAGAGAAAGCGGGAGCACTCATGTTGTCCGGAGGGCTGGGCGTAGTATGAATGAGTCTATAAAAACTTATTTTGCTACCCATAAAAGAAAGAGAATCTTAATCTAATTCTCATATCTAAATAAAAAGAAAACCAAAACTTAATGTCACAACTCATGTCAAAATGCAAACTCTCAAAGAATATGCAAGCAACGTTAATTCTTCTTCTTCTTCTCATTACATCTATCAATTCAAAACTCTTCCCTATTAAAGTTCCTACGTTCCAAGATGTTAATCTATCCTATACTCTTGGACAAGCTTCTTTACCACACTCATCCATGGTGCGAGAACCCTTGCCCAGGTTGTCACCTCAACCGAGTGCCGAAATGGTGTCTCGCTTACGGGGACGCCCTAGCTAGCCCTTGCTCACTATCCAACATCTCTTAGCTGAAACTTTGACCATAATTCTCCTTGGCCTCCCGTGTGTTTTCCCATCGTGTATTACTAGTGGAGAGTAAGTTAGATACCTTTAATCTACTGCTAGTTCTGCTACTACAGTCAACTTTCACCTGCTACATTTATCCGCACTGTCATATCAAATCTTTCAACCCATGTTACTAAAAATTTAATTGCTTTGATGTGCATTAAGGTTGTGTTTGGTATCATTTTTATTTTTGTTTTTCGAACATGTTTTTGTTTTTGTAGATGTTCGGTATCATTTTTGGATGTTGTTTATGAAAAGAAAAAACAAAAAATAACCCCAAAAACAAAAAAGAGGTCTGACCCTGATTTTTGGCCAAAAAGAATTTCTACTTGTTTTTGCACAACCTTTTAATGACCACGTGCACAAACGATTAAAACATGAGGTCAAAATAGTAAAAACAATCATCTATTCTCTTCCCGGCATTTTTTGGAACTTCCTTGCTTGCACCCGCAACCATGGCGAGTCGCAATCTGCCTCTCTAGAGTGTTTGTTTTATACCGCGATACTCTAGAAAACCAGATCGTATCCCATAGCAAGAAAATTTAAAGGGTACCACTTGAATCGAGCTGAAATATCCTCGCAGGAAATGAATGTCAGTTCTACTACCGGAGCGACTGAATAAGATATTCATTGCTAAAATTTTGGTTGAGGAACACTGGAAAAGTGCCAGAGATGTTACTGACTGTGGTTGATTGCTGAGGAGAGCCATCCTCAATTTTAGAATCTTGCCGCCATCAACAAACGCAGGAGAGGCAAAATTATTGCCACAGGAAGAACTGTGAAAATCAGCTCGTGATTTGAAGTTCTAATTGGAATTGGGACTAATTGAAGCCGCTGAATTGAATGGACTTGAAATTCTTATCCCTTCTTTATGTTCCTTCGTCTTTGATGCAGTAGCAATATCATGGATGGATCGATCACGAGCCGAGTTGGCAACCCAAGCCAAATCTGAACCGGCTCAAACCCAAACCAAACTTTTGATCCGGAAAGGGTTGGTAGAGGATTAATTAGAATAGGAAGTTCAATATTAGGTTTCCTTATTTATTATTTCTGTTTTAGGTAAGGATTTTATTCCATATAGATTAGATTTTATTTCATAAAAATGTTATTTAGTTTCCAAGTTTATTTCAATTAGCTTAAGAATGTTATTCCTTTATAAAGGCATGTAATAGAGTAATCGGTAGTAGAAGTTTGAAGAATAAATTATGATTGAAATTGGAGCTTAGTC